>CM030358.1:406381468-406713968 GCA_017893485.1 Hemerocallis citrina
ATGCAACCTGAAATCTAAACATAAAAACATCACTCATACGATTTTATATCAAAATACTCTTCAAATCCGCATCCGGTTATATAATTATCCATAATTCACACATTTCATTACATGCTTCACATCAACCTCGTATATATCCTTATTTTACATTTATATAATACTGATTCACATACAATCCCTTACTTATCAATTTGAATTCATCTTCCACAATTATTGTCACATCACCAATTCTTCATTTATAAATTTATAACCACAGGATGCTACTACATATTTCTTCATTTTTATTTAGCCATGCACTTCATTTACTTGCATTATATCAACAACTCACTTACTCATCCTGGAAGTGGTGCCAAGGCAGGTAGTTTCCTCCATTTCCATGGAAATAGCGGGCGAGTAGTTCCCCGACACACTTCCAAGATACACAAACTCATATCTCAACATACCTTCTTTAATAACCATTTTCATAACCAATCTCATAATACAGGTATTTATTTTATTGTATTATATCAAGTATCACATCATAAACATATGCATCTATCCTCATAATATCACATTCATTCATGCCTTATGACACAAATATAACATTTCATTGCCCATTGCAATTACTCACATTTCATCACATCATTAACATATCACTTATGGAATACTCATTCTTATCGCATCAAAAGCATGTTTTATAACTCATTCTCATCCCGTTATAATATTTCGTTATTACCCAATCTAATTAATAATTAACTTACTTTCCTTTTCACTTATATCTCAAGTTACCATCAATTTCACTTTCATTCTCATCAATTTATACTCCATATCCCAAACATAGTTTGGGCAATCACATATCACACCCCAAAGCCGATAGCTTGGGTATTAATCACCACACCCCAAACACATAGTCTAGGTAATATCACATCACATCTCAAGCTGATAGCTTGGTTATTAATTCACTTCAATTTCTTTTCATCTTTACTGTACTTAATTCTTCATTTCCATTAATCATTACCACTGTCATGCCAACTCACCCTGTGAATTATGCCAAGGCAGGTAGTTCCCACCATTTTCACAGAAATAGCAGGCATGTAGTTCCTTGACACAATTCCAAGGTGTAACAACTCATACCATACTGTATTTTACTTTAATCATTTACATAATATAATTACTTCATACTGTTCATAATAACATACGTCTCTTTTACTTTTTCATTTTAAAATTAACCACATACTGCATTTCATCCACATCCACTATCTTTCACATTCATAATTCACTTTCTTTTCACAACCACTTTCTTTACTTACACATTCTTATTTACACTTATTTATTTTATTAGTTTGTCGACCAGTGAGCCACAGTATCCCAACATACTGAAAGCCGACAGCCCAGTAAACACGCAGTTCGATGCTCTCCCAGAGTCTTACTCGTCCGAGGCTACGTCTTCCTCCTAGCCGAACTAGCGAGGGAACACCACACTCAGGTCCCACCTAAGGTATCATATATCTCTCTCCGGTCTATCCGGAGGTATCTGCTTTCCCAGGTCTATCCTGGGGTATCAACTCTTTCTCAGGTCCCACCTGAGGTATCATATCTCTCTCCGGTCTATCCGGAGGTATTTGCTTTCCCAGGTCTATCTTGGGGTATCAACTCTTTCTCAGGTCCCACCTGAGGTATCATATCTTTCTCCGGTCTATCCGGAGGTATCTGCTCTCCCAGGTCTATCCTGGGGTATCAACCCTCTCTCAGGTCCCAGCTGAGGTATCATATCTCTCTCCGGTCTATCCGAAGGTATCTGCTCTCCCAGGTCTATCCTGGGGTACCAACTCTCTCTCAGGTCCCACCTGAGGTATCATATCTCTCTCCGGTCTATCCGGAGGTATCTGCTCTCCCAGGTCTATCCTGGGGTATCAACTCTCTCTCAGGTCCCACCTGAGAGGAAAATCGGGCCTCAAGCCGATAGCTTGGGCGATAAAAACCACTTACCCCAAACATAGTTTGGGTCCACTATTCCCAAGCCGGTCCTTGGGCATTAGGAGGTCTAGCCCAAACCCCCAGGATTGCTGTAGGTACTGGTCAACAAAACCATCTGTTATAAGCATTAATCATTTCATCTTTCCATCTTGCTTTATCACACAAGCATTTCACTTTTTAATATAATAAATGCCACATCCTGGACTTTAATCACGTGAATTAGTAGCACATTTTATTAGCACGTACCATCTTATCTTTTATCTTACCATTTAATGCATATCCGTTGTCCACAATATTCATCTTCATATCATTATACCACCTTATGCATACACCCTGTCATTCAACAATTAAAACCATCATATCATATTATTGCATAATAATAATGTGCCAAGATATTTATTTTGCCATAACATCCCACATTAAGAATAACATATTATTCATTACCTCATTGTACCACATATAGGCATACACCAAGTTATAATATTAATAAGAGAACTACATTAGGTTATTCCATATCGTAAAAGTATCAAAATGTATACTTCATCACATTATAATATCATATTATTATCCATTAATTCACTTCGAACATAATTATAATGTAAACATAGACCCACTTACTAATTTCATCAATTATCACATCCCAAGTCAATATCATAATATATATATATCACAAACATACACCACACATGCGGGTTTCCAAGAAAAGGGATCAAAATCACTTATCTCCTCTAATTAAATCTCATAACATCAAATTATAGCATACTAGCTCATACACTATGTTCCATGTAAGTAAAATCACCTATAAGGGCCTATATGCCCCAAAACATGCACAAAACATGCACTATAATTACACGGGTTTCCAAAACATGATCAAAATCACTAATTTCGTCTAATTACATCTTATAACATCCATCCATAGCATGCTAGCCCATAAACAAGGCTCTGCATATACCAAATTACCTATATCGGCCTATATACCGAAAAACATGCACGGGATAAAAATAAGCATAAACAATTTAATATATTTAGTTTTTATACATCAACACATCACATTAACCCATAATATTAGTTTTATATACTTAAAATAGTTAATTTCACCAAATATCTCAAAAACCCATTTTCGGGTTCCAAAAATCCGTATTTTCATTGAAAATCAATTTTTAGCATAACTTCTATAAAATATATCAGAAAGCCACGAAATTTGGCCACAATATAAAATATATATATATACAACATACTCACCTGACGGATCGAGCAAACGATGTCCCACGTCTGCCCGGTAGCCAGTCGAAGTTCAACTTTTTCCACCTAATTGGAAAATTATAGGATCGATTAGCATAAAACTCAAAACTCGACCTACGGACCTCCAAATTCAAATCCGTCTTCACTCACACGTCACAAATGACATAAGTAGGCGAGCTACATCGAAGGATTTCAAATTCGAACCCCAATACAAGAACTCACATATTGATCGGAGGCTTGCTAATAAGAAAATTCCCTATCTCCTAATTTCTTTAATCTCTTCTTCCTAATTTCTCAAATTAGGGTTAATAACAATAGTAAAACCCAATTAGACCTCCGAATTCATCAAATTCTCACCTAAGTCTCGCTCGGGAATTTCACCGAACACCCGGCGTGCATAATACACATACACTCTTTCTCATTCGATTTGATTGAGAATTAAACCTACAAAACTCATCCTAAATTCCTATTAATACTTTCATAATATTCTACACCCTCATATGCATTTTATACAATTATTAGGATCGAGTTTCCTTCCCGATTTCATAAACCCTATAATCCGAGTTTATACCAAAATCACCACTCCCCATTTTATTATAATGGCTCACTACAATTTTTACTACCATACAAGAGATAATTCTCATATATATAACTCTATTTTACAAATCCAAAACCCTAATTTATCAACAACCTATAAAATCTCCAGGAACTTTCTAATTTCTTGCCTCTACTATTCCCAATCTCTTCTAATCTCCCCACCATAATATTCCTACTCAATAGAAATTAAACACACTTAATTTTGTACAAATAAATAAAATAGGGTATAGCTTTCCGGAGTTATTTCTCCAAATCGATGCTACCACGGTGTAGAGGACCCTTCAATGAGTCATCCCCCCCAAAATAATTCGAAAATCATGAAGGATTTGAGTGGATTTGGGAGGGAGAGAGAAGGGCCGGATTGGGTTCGGTTTTGATGGGAGAAAGGAACGGGAAGGAAAGGAAAGAAAGGAAGAAAGAAAATGGGGGGGGGGGGGGAATAATAAAAATATAATATATATTAATAATAAGAATAAGGGATATTTACATATAAACCCTCCACATCCAAAATATTACAATTAAACCCCCAACTCTTTTCTATAATAATACAAACAATACGAAACACATTAAAATTATCTTATAATAATCCCCCATAATGATAAAATAAAATAAACTATATTTCCTCACACAAAATCTCAACTCTTAACTCTAATATAACAATAATACCAATCTACCACAAATATGCAATACCAGTATCGATATTAAAAATAAATAAAATAAGATATCACTTAAAATAATTCTCACCCCTACAAAATATAAAAGCGAATATTTTCGGTATTTTAAAATCCGAGGTGTTACAGGAACAAAAATTATTTTGGATGAAAGGGTTTTTTGCAAAAATCCCATATCCATGGAGCAACCTCATAAAAGAACAATATGACAAGTTGATTGCTACTGCACCAACTGTACGAAATGCTCAATCCACAGGAAATTTAAAAAAGGCCTGTATGGATACTATGGAACAATTCTGTGAAAGAGCGAAAGCTCATAAACAGATTGAGAATAAGATAAAACGTTCAAAATTAGGCTATGCCTGTTGTTCCAAATATAATGAAGATATAAATTAACAATTCGGTTGTAGACCAGAATATAAGTATAAGTCAAATAAGTTTAGAAATAAAAGGTCTGTTTACCGAAAAGGACCTCTTGGATTGAATGTTTGATTTCTAGGATTTCTTTAATTTCTTTATCAGATAATGTAATAGAGATTTTATCTATATTCCATCTTCTAGGTTGTTCACCAGTTGAGACTTTATATTTAGCTTGCTCTTCATTAACTAGTTGTAAACATGGAGTTTTTACCTTTCTCTACCCATCCGAACATGATCTGCCCACAAAAATTTCTCCATGCACAATTCGGCGGCGGCACGTCGCACTGCCCCGACTGAGTCGACATCGCACAGCCAGGGCAGTGCAAACAGCGTTGCACGGCCAATTTTTCTTGCCGACGATGCTCCAGCATCACCACATACCAACATATGCCCAACCGAATAGGAACAGCCCACAAAAATAATTCGGTGGAAAAATCAGCCCGAACGGGACAGATGGCATTGCACATCGCGGTGCAATGGCATTGCACATCGCGGTGCAATGGCATTGCAAATAGGGTTTTTTGTGAAAATCCCATATCCATGGAGCAACCTCATAAAAGAACAATATGACAAGTTGATTGCTGCTGCACCAACTGTACGAAATGCTCAATCCACAGGAAATTTAAAAATGGCCTGTATGGATACTATGGAACAATTCTGTGAAAGAGAGAAAGCTCATAAACAGATTGAGAATAAGATAAAACGTTCAAAATTAGGCTATGCATGTTGTTCCAAATATAATGAAGATATAAATTTACAATTCGGTTGTAGACCAGAATATAAGTATAAGTCAAATACGTTTAGAAATAAAAGGTCTATTTACCAAAAAGGACCAAAGTTCCGAATCACTCGGAAACCTTGGAAACCCGAATTCAAACGAAAATTTAAAGGGGAAAAGAAGTTCCCAGCATGAAAGTTTATCAAAAAACAAAAATTCCGTAAAGGATGTAATTGCTTTAAATGTAGCAAAGAAGGACATTTTGCTAATGAATGTCCAACTAACATCAAAACCCTAATTATCGACAACTTAGACGAATATGGAATCAATCTTGGTACATTCGAAGATATACCGAGCGACAACAATTCTTCTATATATGAAATAGAAAGTATTTATTCTGAAGATTCTTGCTCTACTGAATCGTCCCAACCTATCTTTCAAGGTTCAAAATCTCCAACAAAAACTTAATGATGAGCAAGCTAAATATAAAGCCTCAACTGGTGAACAACCTAGAAGATGGAATACAAATAAAATCTCTATTACATTATCTGATAAAGAAATCAAAGAAATCCTAGAAATCAAACATTCAATCCAAGACCATAAAGTACTTTATTTTCCTGCGGATCAAGAAGTTATTATTTTACAGACAGATGCTTCTGATCAATTTTGGGCTGGAGTACTAGTTGCTAAACATAAAGAAATTATAGCATATACATCTGGAAAATTTGACAAAACACAAGTCAGATATTCCACATATGATAAAGAATTAGTTACTATAAAATTAGCATTAAAAAGTCTTAAAATCTATTTTTTATATAGAAGTTTCTGTATAGAAACAGATAATAAATCAGTTGCACAATTTCTGAAAAGAAAAACACACAACAATCTTGAAGAAAATCTGGGACGAATTAGATTAGCAATCGCTTTAGAAATCTTTTCTTATGAAGTTAAATATATTCCTGGTTATACTAACCATGTTGCTGACTTTCTTACCAGGCCATGAACGAAGATTTTAACCAGAAGCTGAACGAGCTACTGGAGTAAATGAAGCGCCAAGAAGCTTGGCAACAAACTGGGTCAAAATAGACTCAGAAGGTCTCCACTGAGACCGGAACCTCATCCACTCCCACAGGAGTAGATTCAGCCCGAAAGGGTAAACAGGTCCTACAGACCGAAACTGCTCCACAGAGCAACAAAGTCTCCACAGAGACTATTACTGATTCTACTGAAGCAAAAAAGACCTTTGTTCCATACAACAAAGGAAAGATGGTTCCAACAGAACCAAAAAGAACATTTTCCGCATCAATGGTAATGGATTGGTATAACATGGAGATGAAAGCCCATGATCCCAATCTATATGAAAAATTCAATGGATGTTTTCGAGCTGTCCAGTCTGTCGATTTTAGAACGGTAAACTTTTGGCTCACTAAACTTGAAAGTGAATTTCTCGCCATCCTACGAGAAGTCCGCCAACATCAGACAAATGAGACTCAAAATCTCCTTTTGAAAATAACACAATTTTCATCAACTTCTCGCTCTGAAGCATTAAACAAAAAAGAAGCAGCACTATTTTCTGGAAATACTTCAGAACAAAGAAGCCTACAACAAATTTTTTCTCAGATGGATACGACTGATCTGGTTAATCTAAGAATTCAAGAATTCTTAGATTTACTTAAATCCTTGAATATACAAACTAAGAAAACAAAGGACTTAGAAGCAGAAATCACAGTGCAAAACATGATTTCCATGTATCAGCAAAATCTTTTGGATGATACACGACTTCTAAATTTCTTTAAAAAGCTAGAAGATACAGACATCATCTCTTTCGTCACAGATGAAGAAATCATCAAAAATGCAAATGAAAGACCTCGTCTAGTTGTCTTCTTTAGAGATATTCAAAAATATCAGAAGCACATTCGCAAAGGGTTTGTGCATGAAATATACATCAACACCAACAATCCAGAAGAGTATGCCAATTGCATACCAGAGGTTTGCAAGATCAAACTCCTTGAATATGCAAATCATTTTCAAAACATATTTATGTTCCGAATCTGGTCTGTATGGGAAGAAAGACAGTATGTTAAGTTATTCCCATCAGTCCAGCTATGGAAATTGGAAAGAGTCACAGAGGAACCTTGTCACCAATTTTCCAAATTCAATAAAAAGGATTTCGTTGAAGAAACGGAATGCCTACTAGCAACTCAAGAATTCTTTGAGCATATAACAGAAGTTGCAGCAATAGGAGCACATTCAATCTACGAAGGGAAGACTATTTTACTAGTCGACACTCTATCATCATACGAGTCTTCCTCACTCAGAATCCAGAAGGCACAAACCTTCATCTCCTCCCTCACACTAGGCCGATTAGGAGGCACTACTCAAGAAGAATACCTTGAGCAACAAGAAGAACTACAGAAGACCCTCAACGGATCCAGTTCAGTGGGTTCAGATATGCTTGCTGACTTGGCCACTGACGACTAAAAGAAGCATGGTGGACCCTACCACTATACCTAACGCACTCAAAAGATTCCTTCCTATCTACCGACGCAACAGGACAGAACAGCTCACCAGGATAAAGGCAGGTTACCTACTAGTGCGTGCCAGCCTACCTCCACTAAAGAAAGGATGCTCTCCTCCAGCTTTAAAAGGATGACCCAAGGGTCTTGTATAGACATAAGCTTTTCTGCATAAGTTTTTTTCTCTTTGTTTGTGAGCTCTTGAGTTTTTACCTTTCTCTACCTTTCTCTTTTCTGTTTTTTTTTTGTGTGCTTCCGTAATTTGGTATCAGAGCCAAGTTATTGTAAATATACCTTGTATGCTGGAAGGCGATCACGCCAACTACTCTTGTAAGTATCTTGAATAAATATGGAGTAATTTCTTAAGAGCATATCCTATGGTTGTTCATTTTATTTTTATGATTAAAATGTAATCTTTATTAGCTATCTCCCTCTTAGATCTAGTTGCATACTCTCTCAGCTTGTGATAGAAGCTTGTGGTAGTTCGAACAAAAACACCATGGGTGTTGGGTTCAAAAAGCTATAGGCTTATTTGCGGCTTAATCCTACCCATAAATCCACGGATAGGAATATCATAAGGCAGAGAAAGAATCAACATAAATAAGAAAGAGAGAAAGATTATGAAGATCACTTGTTAATCATAAACTGAAAAATGAATAACTATAGAATATGTTCTTTCCACCTAAAAATGGAAGACTCCAGGAGAAATCCTAGCTATAATTTTAGATGATAAACATCAATGTTCACACCGTCTTAATGAAGAACATTATGAACACTTTGTTCACCTACCTACACACGGATCCTTAAACGCAGGGATCTTTAATATGGTAGACTTATTACAAGATATAAAAACTGAGGTTAAAACCCTTAACACATGGTTCCCTCAAACAAAACCACAATAAAAAACTAACGACTATTCATTATCATGTTTGTCTAAACCAAAAATAAATATGGTTAAGTATTCTTCACAAGAACGAAATACTATACAGATAGATGACATAGATAAAATTTATTATGAAGCATTTCTCCATTTACAAGAAAAAGAATTAACTGGAGAAATAGATAGTATAGATATATTTTCGTATTATGAGAAACATGAATCCTCAATTAATTATTGCTTATACAAACATCAAGAATCAGATTCTGATTCAGAAACAACCTCTCAATTAGAGGAAAATATGTCCTCTCAACTAGAGGAAAATATGTCTGACACATAAGACAACCAAAAGTACGCAATACGTACAAATGCAATTCCCCAGTTAACAGGACCAGGTGGCCCTATTCCCACTGTTCCTCTATTAACTGGAGGACCTAGCCATCATATACCAAGTCCTCATACTCCATCACAGGAGTCAGGCATTCATGATGAAGTCATGGCTGAAACATCAACATGACGCCATACTTTCGAACAATATGGCACGAGAACAGAATGGCTTCAACATAGATCATCTGCAAACCCAAATACTCCAGGGTTAATCTTAAATATAGACAGAATTCCTCATCGACATATAAAAAACTATCTAGCAAATTGGTTACGAAAAATGGTTGGAACTACTCATATTTTACCAATAATGAGTATATCCGATTTTCTACACTTTGCAACTAGTTATTAGGAAGGAGATGCCCTTCGATGGTTAACTAGCCTAGAAAATACTAATCAACCTATAATGGAAGGAATAATACAAATGACCGATGCTAAAACAGCTCTAACAGAGCTTATTGATATACTAACTGCCGATCTTACAGGCAAAGTATTAAAAATTGAAGAAGAATATGAAAAACAATTAATGAAAATGCAACTATGTGATATTTGCATGTTAGAAGAATTCGTCACTAAATACATTGGACTAATCTTTCATCTTAGTACCACGGAAAAAAAATTATTTTGGATGAAAGGGTTTTTTGTGAAAATCCCATATCCATGGAGCAACCTCATAAAAGAACAATATGACAAGTTGATTGCTACTGCACCAACTGTACGAAATGCTCAATCCACAGGAAATTTTAAAAAGGCCTGTATGGATACTATGGAACAATTCTATGAAAGAGTGAAAGCTCATAAACAGATTGAGAATAAGATAAAACGTTCAAAATTAGGCTATGCCTGTTGTTCAAATATAATGAAGATATAAATTTACAATTCGGTTGTAGACCAGAATATAAGTATAAGTCAAATAAGTTTAGAAATAAAAGGTCTGTTTACCGAAAAGGACCACAGTTCCGAATCACTCGGAAACCTTGGAAATCCAGAATTCAAACGAAAATTTAAAGGGGAAAAGAAGTTCCATGCACGAAAGTTTATCAAAAATTAAAAATTCCGTAAAGGATGTAAATGCTTTAAATGTAGCAAAGAAGGACATTTTGCTAATGAATGTCCAACTAACATCAAAACTCTAATTATTGACAACTTAGACGAATATGGAATCAATCTTGGTACATTCAAAGATATACCGAGGGATAACAATTCTTCTATATATGAAATTGAAAGTATTTATTCTGAAGATTCTTGCTATACTGAAGAAGAACAAGAACTCAATGGTCAATTCAATTCCATCAACATCAATATGTTGACAATAAATAAAACAATAAATTCTATTAAACTTATACCGTTACTAGATAATATCATTCTACCAAGAAAGGGAAAAACCTATGCCGCAGGCTATACACTTTTTTCCAGTAGAACCTATTATCTAAAACGATATGGAACTACACTCATTCAGTTAGACATTATTATACAAATACCTTTAGGATACTATGGTATTATCCATAATCTCCCGAGTCATGCAAAAGAAAACATATTTATTACCAGTGGAATAATTGAACCCATGGCTACAGACAAAACAGCCATACAAATAAAAGATACTAGTTTAAATGATCAAGACTATTGAATAGAAAAAGATGATCCTATTGGATTACTTGTTATACATAAATATGAAGACCTTCCAATAATCAAGGAAGATCAAATAAATCGATCATCCCAAGATCAATTTCAAAGTCCAAACAAATATCAAACACAAAGTTCGAGTTCTAATTCCAAACAACAAGAAACTCACTTTGAATACAGAATATACATGGATACTCTTACAACTACTGATGAAATAACATCAGAAGAAGTTACAAACCCAAGTATTCAAGATAGTATGGGAGAACAATTCGTTGTCACTGATGAAGATCTGGTAACAAAAACAACAATCCTCCTCCTCCTCCTCCTTATTTTGATGTCGTTATTGGGAGTAACGGTACCTCCTCCTCCTTATTTTGATGTCGTTATTGGGAGTAACGGTAACAACAACAACAACAACAACAACACATCGGCATAAAATGCACAACAACAACAACAACTCCTCCTCCTCCTCCTCCTCCTCCTACTACTACTACTAGTTGGGATCGGCTAAATGAATCCTGGATTTCCATAAAACCCTTTTCCCAACTAGTTGGGGTCGGCTACATGAATCCTGATTTTTCATTCTGCTCGGTTTAGTGCAATATTCTCTGTAAGGTCACAAGCTATCATATCTTTTTTTACTGTTTTCATCCAAGTTAGTTTAAGTCTTTTTCTACCCCTAACTCTACCCTCAATACTTATCAAATCACTCTTTCTAATGGGGGCACTACTAGGTCTACGTGTGACATGTCCAAACCACCTGTGGCGATTCTCTCTTAACTTATCTTGGATTGGAGTTACCTTTAACATGTCTCATTTATGCTCGTTTCTAATTCTATTCTTCCTTGTTTTACCATACATCCTTCTTAGCATCCTCATCTCTGCTACACTCATTTTTGGGATATGTTGTTTCTTTGTTGCCCAACTCTCTGCTCCATACATCATTGCTGGTCTAACAACCGTCCTATAAAATTTTTCCGTCAACTTCAAAGGTATACTTTTGTCACATAAAACACCACTTGCACTTCTTCACTTAAGCCACCCGGCTTGGATCCTATGTGTAACAGCTTCACAAATCTCCCCATCCCATTGTATAATTGAGCCTAAATATCGAAAACGGTCTCTCTTAGGTATCTCTTGACCATCAAGCTTCACTACTTGCTCAGTTGTGTTCCGAATATCACTAAAATTACACTCTATATACTCTATTTTAGTTGTGCTTATTTTAAAGCCCCTAGCTTCCAAAGTTTCTCTCCACAATTCTAATTTAACACTGACTCATGCTCTAGTCTCGTCAACTAAGATGCTGTCATCGGCAAAAAGCATACACCAAGAGACCTCATCTTGTATTTCTCGCATCAATTCATCCATAACCAAAGTAAAGAGGTAGGGGCTAAAGCCGAACCTTGGTTTAAACCTACTGTAATAGGAAAATCGCTGGTCTCTCCTGTGGTTGTTCTAATTGTGGTTGTTGTCCCTTCATACATATCCTTAATTACCTCAATAATAATCTTATAACTGATGCCTCTATTCCCAATAACGACATAAATTAGCCTAATGCAACTATTTGCAATAGCGGCATCAGTGTAATCTACAGTATACTCCAAAATTTGTGCAGGTGCATCAACTTCAAATTCGATTTTGACCTTGATGCAGCCAGTATCTCTGAAAATTCAAAACATGAAAGTTGTATATCTTTTTCTTTGTGTTCCATAGCATTTTGAATCATCTCAATCGGAGTTCGAATGAGAATGGCCCAGATTACGTAAAGATGTCGAAACTATCCAGAATCAGTTATAGTTTCGACATCGCTTCATAATCTGGGCATAACTCTATCATCTGAACTCCGATTGAGATTATTCAAAATGCTACGAACATCAAGAAAAAGATCTACAACTTTCATGTTTTGAGTTATGAGAGATACTGGCTGCATCAAACTCGAAATAGCGCTTGAAGTTTATGCTCATGCACGAAATTTGGAGTACATTGTGGATTACACTGATGCCATTATTACCAATAGCGGCATCAGACTAATTTATTCCAATATTGGGAATAGCGGCATCAGTTATAAGCGATTTTCACTTATAATTTTTTCTGGACAGTTTCAACATCGCTTCGTAATCTGGGCATAACTCTATTATATGAACTCCGATTGAGATAATTCAAAATGCTATGGAACACCAAGAAAAAGAAGTACAATTTTTATGTTTTGAGTTTTGAGAGATACTGGCTGCATCAAGCTCAAAATAGAGCTTCCAGTTGATGCACCTGCACGGAATTTGGAGTGCACTGTGGATGACGCTGATGTAGCTATTGCCAATAACGACATTAGGCTAATTTATGATGTTATTGGGAATAGCGACATCAGTTATAAGCGATTTTCACTTACAATTTTTTTTGGACAGTTTCGATAACGCTTCGTAATCTGGGCATAACTCTATCATCCGAACTCCGATTGAGATGATTCAAAATGCTATGGAATACTAAGAAAAAGATCTACAACTTTCATGTTTTGAGTTTTGAGATATACTGGCTGCATCAAGCTCAAAAAAGAACTTGAAGTGATGCACTTGCACGAAATTTGGAGTACAATATGGATTACATTGATGTCGTTATTGTCAATAACGGCATCATGCTAATTTATGCCGTTAGTAGGAATAGCGGCGTCAATTATAAGTGATTTTTACTTACAATTTTTTTTAAAGTCGGAGAACTCCTAAGTGAATGCGACATGTACTATATAGATACTCCCAATAGTAGCAATGAAAATTTTTTTACAGGTTCCGTTATTGGCAACAACGGCATCAAAATAACAGATTCCGTTATTGTTAATAGCATTTGTGCTGACGTGTCCAAAACTGAGTCAGTTGGATAAATATTTTTGAAAGTGGGTCAGTTTGATCAAAATTTTCAAAATGTGGGTTACGAAAAAAAATTCAAAAAAAAGACAAAGGAATGAAAGAGAAAATATAATTATTTTTTATGAGCAAAATACAACAAAAATTAAAACTATCACTTAAGTCTTAAAAATTTCAGGGGTCCACGATTACTTTTTACCCTCTATTCTTTTTATTCGAAAAATTCGTAGCTTGTAAGTGTAAATGTAGTTAGAAGTAGAAATTAAAAATTATGCTCAATTTTAGCTCAGGGTACCTAAATATTCTTCAAGTTTTAACTGCAAATAATAATTGTAATATGTAAAACAAAAGTTATTTCAGAATGTACAGGATATTTTTATAATTGGGTTAAAAAGTTATGAAGCAAAATCTTTTTTGTTTTTCACTCACAATTATAATTTGCAACAACCCCTTAATTACAATAATGGTGTTTAGTTTAAGGAAATAGTGATCTCTTTGGATATCACGACAGTAATATCCTTTATAATAATACTACTAATTTACTCATGGGTTGCACATTTTAATAAATATATTTTTTAAATAGGAAAAACTTCGACGTAGTGATGACTCAAACCTGACCTCCATCATAAGTTGGTATGTTTACAAATGACATTCCAACTCTCCTATTATAATATTAGACAATCTCGAACACAAAGTCATTTTGACATTTTTTGCCATATTTGGCGTTGAAAGAGCTCCAACTGAGCGCCATTTTCAATGCCATTTTGGTGTAATGGGTGTTCTGTGAACAGTAGCACACCAAATCTGGTGTGCTACTGTTGATGGATGCCATTTTTTTCCTTTTGTTTTTATTGTAACTTTTTAAGAAAAGAATATAAAAAGTAGATAGAAAAGAATTTGTAGAGATTTTTTTTTGGGTGTTAGAAATGGTGTTATGGATCAGAGATGAAGTTATTGTATGATGTGATTTTTACACCATTTTTGTGTAAAAGTTAGGGTTGGAGATGCTCTTAGTGTAATACACCAGATTTTTAAATAATTTTTTTAAGATTAATAAATGAATTAAAATGATTTTTGGTGATTTAATAAATATTTTTCTTAAATTTACCTTTTTACACGTGCAAAACACGTACAAATAGTTTCTTGGAAAGTTCAAAGTCAAAAATTAATTTGGGAAAACCCATTATTTATTATTAGATATTATTTGTGAATTTTATGAATTTTTCTGATAATTATTGGACCTATTTGCAAATATTACAAAAAGAGAGACTTTTGTGCAAAATTATCACTTGCAGTGAAAACTCCAGATTTTCAGATTTTTGGACTGGGCATGATGCCTAGTCAACTCAGAGGTAAAGAGTTTACTTTTTGTTTTAATAAATTTGTTTTATTTTGTAAGTTTTGATGAAAAATTGTCTTTTTGCAAAATTGCCACTTAGAGGGGCAAAAGTGCAATTTCGTTTTCTGGGTTTTCAAAACAGTGTCGGCTGATTATAGGGTAGTTATTCTTTTTTTTAAATCTCAATTAAGATGGTTTTATTTAATTTCCAGGTATAAGGATATATATATATATATATGTAAAGTTATATTTAAAAGATGTATTTTACAAATCTATTTACAAAACCCTAAAATCGTATTATTCCGCCCTATTTAAAAGAGAGTGTAGCCACCTCTTTGCTGCACCACACAAAAGGATTTCATTATTACTATTTTTTTGGAGTTTTAAAGCGAGGATTTTGGTTTTCTTGCGAAAGGAAAGATTTTCTTATTCTTTTTATTTTTCTTCGGTTGATTCTTTAATAAGGTGAATGACTTGTGTTTGTTTTCTTATTGTTCTAAGCATGTCGTATGTGATGATTTATCTAGAAAGCATGTTAGATGATTGTATGAAGATACAATAAATTTTGTTGAGTAGATGAATTAAAAATTGAATCTTTTCATGAAACTATATTATTGATGATTGAAACCCTAATCTAATGACTTGAGATTGTTAAAGAACCTAATAGAAATCATGGGTACATTATTTTCTATCATACTTGCTATTTTGCTTGCATAAGATGGGTTGTGTACTGATTATTGCATAAAGATGAACAAACCTAATGTTACTGTGTAAATGTGCATATGCTCTGTTGTGAATTTTCGATGAACTAAACTTGATTGTTTACATATTATAACTGCATATAATTATGGACAAGTTAATCTAACTATTAGTAGATGTGTATAATAAGTTGGAAGAGGATCTTTGAAGTCTAAAAGATCAAGTTTGGGGGTTTTTAAACTAGGGTTTGATTTCGGATCTGATGGGTTTCAGCCGAAATTGTAATTTTTGAGTTTTGTTAAGCTTTCAATTGAATTTTGATTCATATTGGTGCTGAGATGGAATTGAACTTCATACTATATATGTACAATGCATTCTTAATGTTTAACTGATGCAAACATACACTACTACACCTATATATATATACACAGATACACACATGAATATATCCCACTGTTGATGAATTACCTAAATTGATTTTTGATGTTTTCATGAGATGTTCGATTAGATCTGAGTTGTTTTTATACTGAATTAGTTTTGAATTATATACTACTCTTATTTGGTGAATTCTAATACCAAACTGATGCTTAAATCCGTATTTGATTATATATATATATATATATATATATATATATATATATATATATATATATATATACTAGGTTTGCCCGTTGACACGTGCCTACGGCATGTCTTCGGCACGGTGCATCTTATTTGATCATATAAAATAGTTTTGGAAGTCTAGCAAATTAATTGAAGTAGCAAACATAGAGAAAAAAACATATTGTATGGTTTTTTTGAATTATTTTTAAAGCTGTTAAATTTTTAAATTTTTTAGTTTTTTAATTTTTAATTTTTAAAAATTTTTAAATTTGTTTATTTTCTTAATTTTTTGAATAGAGAAAGGAAGGAGAAAGAGAACAAAAAATAATTAAATAAATATAGGAGTTATTTTGGATGGGGATTTGAATTTGAGTTTTGGGGGGAAAATATGTTTTGTGAGGTTAGATCTAGGCCTTTGATTTTTTGGGGATTGAAGGAGAGCCACTTGATAGCTTTCTTTGTGTTTTATTATATAGATATATATATTACTGATTTTGAAGGATTTTGTGAAGATTTATTCTTTTGAGATCTTGATATGTTTTGATTTTTTTTATAAACTCCTATATGTTATACAAGTTATATTTGATCAATTCAGGAAGTTTAATTTTGATTTTACAAAGTTTTATCGTCGTATCAGTTTAAAACATACATAGATTTATCAAACTGCAACCTGCTATAGTTGACAGTCGACCGAACTAAAGTCGACAGTCGGCTGGTCAGTTGTTGAATTTTGGATTTTTGTTTGCAATGACAGTCAACTGCTTTGTCTTTGAACTGAGGTCGACTGTCGGTTTTTCTTGAGTTTTGAATTTTCGTAGGACAGTCGACTGACAATGTTCTGTAGTTGACTGTCACTGTCCTGGTTGATGAGTTTTTTGAATCTTCAGATTTTCGCAGGACAGTCGACTGGTTCTTCTCGACAGTCGACTGTCACTGTCACTGCTGATGAGTTTTCTTGAGTTTTCGGATTTTCGCAGGACAATCGACTAACCATATTCAATAGTCGACTGTCAGTGCTCTGGCTGATGGATTTCTTGAGTTTTCTGATGTTTCTTTAAACGATTATTTATTTGATATTATGGATTATTAATCTACTGTTTTAAATGATGTTTTGCTATAGATTACAGTATTTTACAAGGGATTGTATTTTGTTCAAACTTGGATTTCTATAACTTCATATAGTAAAATATATAGATATTTTCTTTGAAGTAATTGATGTTGTGTGATTTCAAAATATGGTTTTCTGTTATTTAATGAATTTAATATTTTATTTCAATTCTGGAATTTTACGAGTATATTAAATAAATTGGATTTTGTTGATTTAAGAAGTTTTATTGATATAAACATTTTAATGATGATATTAAGAATTTTATTGGAAGTTTTGGTGTTGATATTTGTTTTGTAAATCTCTAGGAGTTGAGTGGGAGTCCTGTGAACCAGCAGATGAGATTTTGTGAATTTTGACCAGTTGGGATCATTGGGGTTGTTTTGTGGAATTAAGTCCGGCAGGATACGCTAACTTTAGAAAGGGGGAGATTTTTTGTGTTTAAATAATAACTAACTTAAGGACAGGAACTAGTAGAGATGTGATGGAACTTGGAAAACGTAAGTATATACTCTTGGTTTAGGTCCAACGGATGCGTTCCAGAACTTGTGTGTTGATCTGTCTCGAGAGGATATTTGTATGTTCGTGAGTCGAGGGTCTGCAGGCCTATTCACGGAGCATGCAGGGTGATTCGCGTGTTGATGGTCGGCAGGCCTATTCATGGAATGTACCTGGTGTATCTGCACATCGAGGGCCTTGCAAGCCTAATAGTGGAGTATACGGCAGGGAGGTGATTCTCCGGTTTTTGAGCTATTCTTGCATGATTCTTGCACATCGAGGGCTGTGATGCCTATTCATGGAGTATTCTGGATCTTGTTTTCATCACCGTAGTAGGATTAGTTGTATAACGAGGAATTTAACCCTATAAAGTGGAGAACGATAGAGGTTTGCACCAGACCTATGTATTGTGGGATACATAGAATCTGACAAGTATGCATTAGAGAGTCATCATATAGCATCTGTGTTTTCTTGACTTGGTTTTATGCATGTTGTTTTCTGTTTTTCCTACACACGACACTTAGTCTAGACTCATTTGATGTTTTCATGTTTTATTTATTGTTATTTCTTATTTCATTTATTCTTCCTGTTAATACATGCTGTTTATGACTCTATGCCTTATGTTTTATTTATGTTGTTTTCTTTTAATTTTACTCACACCTAGGGTTGGCAAACTGGTCTAATGGGCCGGGACGGGTCGAACCCACCCGGGTTGGAACCCAACTTGGGCGGGTTCGGGTCGGGTCCTTGGGTTAACCGGGCCGGGCCGGGCCGGGTCGATAGCGCTAATTCACGACCCGCTCAACCCGTGAACCCTTTCGGGTCCAACCTGGGTCGGGTCGGGTCGCAGTTTGGCCAGTCTAAAGTTATTTTTTTTTTAACTTAAACAAAAAAGGTAATGTAATTTTAATAATAAACAAAAAATATAATAATAATAATAAGATTGAAAGAGTGAAATTGCCAAAAAATTTTTATATATTATTAATATGATTTCAACTTATACAAGTTTCACAATTTGTAATAAGAAATAAAAATTTTCTACAAATTTGTTTTATACAATAATAAATTTCTTAGATACAATTTCAATTTTCTTTAATTTTCCTAATTTTAAATAACAAACAAAGATTTTACACAATTTTTTATACATTTACAATTGTTTTCAATTTGTTGGTCTTCAATTTGTTGTTGTTGTTGTTGTTGGTCATGAATTCTTCATTTTGGTTGCTATTGTTGTTGTTGTTCTTCCGGCGAGGTGCTCCCACTTGTGGACGTGTCGAACACTTTTCCTTGAGTCCTATTTTTGGTCTTCAGCCAGTCTTCTGTGCAGACGAGCATTTCCAACGATTGGGGCTTCAAGCGATTCTTGTAATCGGTTAGAACCCTGCCACTTGTAGAAAAAACCCTTTCTGAAGCAACTGTAAAGACATGAGGAGTTAGTAGATCTTTAGCCATATATTTAAGAATACTATAAGTATGTTCGTGGTCTTTCCACAATTGTAAAATATCTACTGAAGAAGTAATAGATTCAGAATCTTATTGATTATACCAATTTAATTCATTTGGTTGATTAGTCCTAGGTTTTTTTGATTGAATTTGTGCAAGTAAATTAAATATTCTATCATCTAATTTACTCTTACCCTTATCTTTAGAAGTAGCAGAAGAAGAACTAACTAAAGAAGTATACTACTAGATACAAAACTTCTACCATAATAATCATACAAGTTATTTAATGTCGATTCAAATTTAACTAAAAATGTTCCGCAATCAATTTCAGATTCATCTGGCCCAAGTAAAGTAAAAAATATTTCAATCAAACTCTTCGTACCTTCTAATTTGATACGAGATCCATCACAGTAGCAACACAATACAACATAGGAGGAGGATTAAAATTCTTCAAAATTTTTACATCTGCAGGTTTCACAATATGACCAATAAAAGCATCATCGATCATTTCTTTGAAAGTTTGCATCATAGTAACCATTGAAATAAAAATGCTACTAGAATTAAATTCATAAGATTTTGAAAATTTGAAAGTTGCGGTTTTAAAAGGTTCTAAAAATTTCAACAAAGATTCTGCATAAAACCAATGTTGGGGAGTCATTTCAAAATTTGGCATATTTTTTGCAAGACAAAAATCATTTATACATGTTTTATATTCAGTAACAACTTGTAACAAATCAAAAGTAGAGTTCCATCAGTGTTTAACATCCTTTGGAAATTTTCTAAAATGTACATTTTAAAACCTACACCAAGCTTTCCATTCTTGAAATATGGTGCCACTTAATGCAATAAAATGTACACAATTCCTAATGTTAACTATATATGGTTCGGCTATTTTTAATGCATCTTGAACACACAAATTTAAAATATGACATGCACATCTAACATGAAAAATATTGTCAGATGGAGGGTTTAATGCGGTTTTTAAAATACTAATTGATGCATTGTTGTTAGATGTATTATCAAAACTTATACACATAATTTTATCACGGATATGAAAAACATCACAAATTTCTAAAATACGGTTTGCAATTTCATTACCACTATGGGGATAGGGCAACGTGGCAAGTGATATGATCTTTTTTTAAAGAATCCAATCACTGTCGATCCAATGATATTTTATTCCCATCATTGGAATATTGTTGCAACCCATCCAACAATCGGAAGTTAAAGAAACTCTACAAGTTAAACTCCATAAAATTGCAATCAAAGCTTCTCTCATTTCATGTACATTTTAAAACAATCTGATTTGCAAGTATTCTTAGGGATTCTTTGAAAATGGGGATTTAAGGCGGTTTGTTAAAATTTTCTAAGTCTCTACTATCGGGATAGGAAAATGGTAACTCTTCA
This sequence comes from Hemerocallis citrina, assembly GCA_017893485.1. Taxonomy (NCBI): domain Eukaryota; kingdom Viridiplantae; phylum Streptophyta; class Magnoliopsida; order Asparagales; family Asphodelaceae; genus Hemerocallis; species Hemerocallis citrina. The sequence goes on from CM030358.1 coordinate 406,402,425, forward strand.
TTGATTACAATTGGGCCATTTCCCGATGAACAAGTTCGGGATCATAAGAATGGTTATCAGCTACACCGATCCTAGGGTGGATTTTTTGTTGGTCGGGTAGGTCAACAAGAAGTTCTTTATGCACATTTTGGATGTGTCGTCTAATTGTACCTGTGCCCTCACCCCTCTTCCATTTGTATGGCTTCGAACATGTTTTACAAACTTTTAAATCTACACCCGGTACATTTTTGTCCGGAATATAATCATAAAATTTGTGCTAATCACTACTTTCTCCTCTAGTTTTCCTACTAGTTTCCGGTTGTGTTGTTTCAGTTGCTTGTGTTTGTGTTCTTCTTCTAATTCTATGTCTCCTACAAAATCATCGTGTGTACCAATGTGTTGGGTCATAGGATTAGAGTACTCTATGGCGGGGTCATTTTGTGGGATAATTGGAGGCCTACGGGAAGTGCCAGTAGAACCTTCTCCGTCCGCTACCTCGTGATCTAGACATGTTGATATATAGTAGTATATGTGAAAAAATTAAATACAATGTAGGCACGATAAGTTACAAAAAAGAATCTAGAAAACAAGAGGGTTGTGAGAGAGGAGATAAAAAAAACCAACAAACAAATATGATATAAAAAATTATAACTAAAAAGTAAATAAAAATAGAAGAAGAGGATTGTGAAATTTTGATACCGTTCACCACGGATAGTCGTATATAAAATGAGAGTGAAAATAAAAAAAGAAGTAGAAGTAGAAGTCCAGAATTGAAAACTTGAAGAGAGCTTCTTTGTTTGATCACTTGGAGGAGTAGAAGACTTGAAGACGTAGTTGAATGTTGAATTCGATACGATCGGAATTTGTCGTTTGATTGTCTATATGTTGCTACCTTCTTTGTTCAGTTGTTCACAAAAATTGAAATGAATTGAGTAATAATAGTAGAAAGAGTAAGAGAGTAAGTTGTGAATTTTTAGTTTGGGTTTTAGGGGTATTTATAGGGAAAAAATAAAAAAACAAAAAACATAAAATAAAAAAAACAAAAATCAACGGCTAAAAGAGCCGTTAATAAGGTTCTCGTCCCGTTGGACCCGCGGGTCAAACGGTCGACCCGCGCGGGTCGAACGTATGGGTCAAACGGTTTGTAACCCATGGGTCGACCCGCGGGTTAGGAGAGCGGGTCGAGTACTGTAGCGCTGGTTAACTGGTTCAATTCGTTCTTTTTAAGACCCGGGTCGACCCGTTTCCGTTAATGGGTTTGACTCGAACCCGAATCGGTCACTCACGGGTCGGGTTAGTCAGGCGGGTTGCGGGCGGTTCGCGGGTCGACCCGGCCCGTTTGCCATCCCTACTCACACCGTTATGGCTGACCCCTGTAGTTTTGGGGGTTAGGGTTATCTCTAGCCTCATGTTTTACAGGTAGGTGCCTATAGCTTGAGATTTAGATGCATGTGCTAGAATGATAATAGAGCTTATGTAAAGTGTAAAAGAATTGTTGTAAAAGAAAAGATTGTAATTCAAGGGGTTCGTTTTTTCGCTGTACTTTGTAAAGAATTAATGTAATAAAAGTTGAAAAAATTATCTGTGTTTTAGCTATGTTTACTATTACAATTGAGGTTAATACTGAGAATTGTGCCACGTATTTCTGAGATATCATATTGGAAATTCAGGGCGCTACACTTAGAGCATCCACTATCGTTTGCTAAAAAGTCAAAAAACCCAATTTTTGGCAATTTCGTCTCCACTATCGTTCACTGAAAACCTATTTTTTAGAAAAGTAATAAACAGTAAATTGCTAAATATAGCAGCATATTATAGGAATCGCCAAATATAGAAGACAGGAGAAGATTTTCCGTCTGTGATTTTTTTAATATTAAAAGAGGACAGACGGAAGATCATCTTTTGTCCGCCAAATTCTTTAATATATTTTTTTCTGAAAAATTACTAAAATGCCATAATTTTTTTTATACCAAAATGTCATTTGAATAAAAATAAAAAATAAAAAAAATAAGAAAATGCTCGGACGGAAGATCTTATTCCTTCCAGCAACTTTCTCATTAAAAAATCTTTCACAAATTACTAAATTGTCAACCAAATTTTTACGAAAATGCCATTTAACCAATTGTTTTAAAAAAAACATCCAAATGGAAGATCATCTTCTGTCTGCTTTTAGAGTTTTTTTTAAAAATTGGCCAAACGGAAGATCTCTTCTGTAGAATCCCGTATTTTCAAATATTATTTTAAATATTTGAAAATGAATTAAAATGATTTTCTGGAGATTTAATAAATATTTCCTAAAGGATTTATCTTTTTTTACACGTGCGAAACACGTGCAAATATTTTTTGGTGTAAATAACCAATTTTATATTTTAGTAAATTCTCCTAATTATAATGGAGTATATTCTAAAATTTGGGATTTTTCTGAGTAGAGAAACTATTTTTATAAATACCTCGAAAGGGAGGGGCTTTTATGTAAAAAGTCATTTGGATCTTAAATAAATTATGAAAATTCATTTTTACTGATATTTTGGTTTTCCATGGTTATCATTTGAATTTAAAGTCGATTTGGTGAAGATTTAGTCAAAAAGGGTGGCAAATATGGAATTCATGTAGAATTTTGTGCAAATGTTTTCTGGAAAGTAAAAGTCAAATATTTTGATTGGAAAATATAATATGTATTATTAGATATTATTTCTGATTTTTCTGGATTTTTATGAATATTTTATGATATGTTTGCAAATATTGCAAAAGGGATGACTTTTGTGCAACATCGCCACCCTGAGTTGTAAATCCGAATTTTTCTTATTTACTGGGCTGCTCTGGATTTTTGGACAACTCAGTGATAAAATATTTGATTTGGTTTTGATTTAGTTAATCTATTTTAACTAAGAAAAGGGTATATATGTAAGTTTATATTTTGGAAGGACTATTTTGCAAATGTATTTCTAAAACCCTAAATCTTTACTTACGGCCTGTATATAAGTGGGTGTGCAGCCGTCATTCGCTGCACAACATTATATTTTGTGATTTTTGGGAGGATCAAGCGGAGGAATTTGGATCTCGCAAAAAGGGAGACTTTCTCGTCGGATATCTTCATTTCTAAGGTTTGTGATATAAATCTGTTTTGTTGTTTTGATTTAGGTGAGTGATATGAACTTGTTTTGTGGTTTGATTTATGTGAACAATTGTTTTGTTGTTTGTTTGACATGTTTGTTTATGTAGTGTGTTTCGTATGAGAATGATGCGATGGTTATTGTTGTAATATGTATGTGAAATCTATGAACGTCTAGTAGATCTTAATTGATGAATTCTTTATTGCTTGAAAACATGTTTAAGATTGAGTATGGTTATGATAATAAGGGATCGGATGGATGAACATCTGGATCTCGTGAATACAAATCAGATTTGGTTTTGAGTTGTGGAAGAAAATTCAGTATTGAGAAATCCTAATGGAAGAATTAGGAGTTAAGAACATGAGAATTAAGTTTTGAGATATTGGATGATTTGAGTAATGTGTTCATAATGAGGATTATTTGAGATTGTCGTTTTACCTGAACACAAATTATTTTAGTAAACAATGATTGCTTTTGGAAAACCCTAATTTTGATTATCATGTACAACCAAAACCTGGCAGTTTGTAGGCCGACAGTCGACTGGAAGACCTTTCAGTTGACTGGTACGACCCGGCTGCTGTGATCTTTAGTTTCCTTGAAAATCCGCCCTGGACAGTCGACTTAGACCCTTTTCAGTCGACTGTCACACTTAGAATTCATTTTTCAAAGTTATCGTAGATTTTTCTCTGGTAAGTCGACTTATGACTTTTTAAGTCGACTTATAATCTCTTTTAAGTCGACTTATGACTTTGCAAGTCGACTTATAATACTTAGAATATTTCTTAAAGATTTCTGGAAGTTCTCTCTGGTAAGTCGACTTATGTTTTTGTAAGTCAACTTATGATCTGGTAAGTCGACTTATGACTTTTATAAGTCAACTTATATTCTCTGGTAAGTCGACTTATGTTTTTGTAAGTCAACTTATGATCTGGTAAGTCGACTTATGACTTTTATAAGTCAACTTATATTCTCTGGTAAGTCAACTTATGATTTTTATAAGTCAACTTATAATACTTAACTTATTTTCTTAAAATTACTGGGTTTTCACACTGGACAGTCGACTGGTGAGTTTTGCAGTCGACTGTAGACACTTAGATCTTACTTCTTAAAGATGTTAGTTTTCACTCTAGACAGTCGACTGGTGACCTTTTGCAGTCGACTGGTACTGATACTTTTCTAAGGTGTTTTGATGTTCTTTAAATGACTATTTCTTTAAATGTTTTGGGTCTATAACCTACCCTTATATATATTATTCTTCTATAGAACATACGTTTTCAATATATTTTATTGTCGGATTTGGATTATGGAATTTATTAAAGACTTGGGTTTTGTTGAGTAGAGAGATTTCTCCTTTGACCGTTTGACGTTGGATTAGTGAATTATGGATATATTGAGAGTCATTGACCTTTGGGGTCGGGTATATTCTGCGGTATTGAGAGTCATTGATCTCCGGGGTTGGGTATACTCTGCGGTGTTGAGAATCACTGATAGTGATTGATAACCGGGTATCCGATCTGCGGTGTTGAGAGTGGCTAATAACCGGGTATCCGATCTGTGGTATTGAGAGTTGGATATATTCTGCGGTATTGAGAGTCATTGATCTCCGGGGTTGGGTATACTCTGCGGTGTTGAGAATCACTGATAGTGATTGATAACCGGGTTTCCGATCTGCGGTGTTGAGAGTGACTGATAACCGGGTATTCGATCAGTGGTATTGAGAGTCGGGTATATTCTGCGGTATTGAGAGTCATTGATCTCCGGGGTTGGGTATACTCTGCGGTGTTGAGTATCACTGATAGTGATTGATAACCGGGTATCCGATCTACGGTGTTGAGAGTGACTGATAACCGGGTATCCGATCTGTGGTATTGAGAGTCGAGTATATTCTATGGTATTGAGAGTCATTGATCTCCGGGGTTGGGTATACTCTGCGGTGTTGAGAATCACTGATAGTGATTGATAACCGGGTATCCGATCTGCGGTGTTGAGAGTGACTGATAACCGGGTATCCGATCTGTGGTACTGAGAGTCGGGTATATTCTGCGGTATTGAGAGTCATTGATCTCCGGGGTTGGGTATACTCTGCGGTGTTGAGAATCACTGATAGTGATTGATAATCGGGTATCCGATCTGCGGTGTTGAGAGTGACTGATAACCGGGTATCCGATCTGTGGTATTGAGAGTTGGGTATATTCTGCGGTATTAAGAGTCATTGATCTCCGGGGTTGGGTATACTCTGCGGTGTTGAGAATCACTGATAGTGATTGATAACCGGGTATCCGATCTGCGGTGTTGAGAGTGACTGATAACCGGGTATCCGATCTGTGGTATTGAGAATCGGGTATATTCTGCGGTATTGAGAGTCATTGATCTCCGGAGTTGGGTATACTCTGCAGTGTTGAGAATCACTGATAGTGATTGATAACCGGGTATCCGATCTGTGGTGTTGAGAGTGACTGATAACCGGGTATCCGATCTGTGGTATTGAGAGTTATTGATAGCCGGGTATCCGAACTGCGGTGTTGAATAGTTTGATCTATAACTACTTGTACCTTTTTCTTCTATTATATGGAGACGTTAAGGGCTTGCACCGGACCTATATAGAATGGGATGCATAGACTCCGACAAGTACGCATTAGAGAGTCCGCATATAGAAATTGTGTTTTGTTAACTTGGTTTTGTGCATGTGTTTTCCTGTTTTCTGCTACTACCACTTAGTTAAGCTACACTTGATGTTTTCATGTTTTCCTCTCGTTTCTTACTTCACAATACATGTTTAGTATATGTTTCTCTCGTTCAGTACATGTTGTTTAAGAATCCAAGCTTATTGTTTATTTATGTTGTTTGTTGTTTTATGTCACTCACACCATTTATGGCTGACCCCTTTAGTTTTGGGGGTTAGGGATCATCTCTAGCCTCATATGTTACAGGTTGTTGCTTAGAGTTTGGAGGCTTGGATGCTTGAGATAGTTTTGAGATAAACTGATGTAATAGAGCCTTGTGTAAAACAATTGTAAAAAGAAGTGTTGTAAAAAGAATGTTTTAATTCAAGGTGTTTGTATTTCCGCTGCATTTGAAAAAGAGCGTTGTAATAAAAGTTTGGAATAAAATGATTTGTGTTTTTGGGCTATGTGTACTATTACATTGAAGTTGATACTGGGATTGTGCCACGCATTTTCTGAGATATTATATTAGAAATTCAGGGCGCTACAGAATTGGTATCAGAGCATGCTTCAATAGTAATAATAGACATAGTATGAAAACCAACCTAGGTGTGGACACTAGAGAGTGAGCACCTAGGTGTGGACATCAGAGTGTGAGTATCACATAGAGTTAGAACTTGATGTTTGGTTTGAGGTTATGGTTTGGGGTATGGTTAAGGTTTTGCCATAGGGTATGGTTGTGAATGTGAAAGGTGTGTGATGCTCTAAATTTACTCTCGTTTTGCAGTGTTCAGTATGGTTGCATCCAGAATCTGGAACGGGGACAACAATGGCGATGGATCTGGAAGTTCTCAAGGAACTGGAATTGATCTCGAGGCCAAATTTGCCAGGGTGTATCAGACCTTGAATGCACTGATGGCAGTTAATTTGGCGCAGATTCGGAACCAGAATCGGAATCATAGGATTGGACCAGTGTTTATTAACGCTGATCCTACCAAGCAGGCCGAGTCTTCCAAGAGGAGGAGGCCAGCGTCAGATCAGAATGGGAAGGAGTTCCCAGTGAAGCAGGGCAAGTTCAGTGATCCGGTGCAGAAGGCACCTGCAACTCAGGGAGTGACTTGTTATCGCTGCAAGGAGGCAGGACATTACCGGTCAGCGTGTCCGAAGTTGGCGAAGCAGACTTGTTTCAATTGTGGAGAGACAGGACATTATCGAGCAGCATGCACCGAACCTTGGAAGGCGTGCTATCATTGTGGTCGTGAAGGGCATATTCGACCAAACTGTCCGCAGCTGAAGAAAGATTGTGTAGGGAAAGGCAAGGATCAGGGGCAGGGGCGAGAGTCCGCATTGACTGAGGAGGATGCGGATAACTCAGGAATGTGATCTGTGTGTGCAAGAATTTTGAAATTTATTCTTTTGTATTAAGTAAAACTTTTATTCGGGGAATAATTGAAGATTGAGTATTTTTCTTCATGTAACAAGATTTATTTGGATTAATGGAATAAAGACAAAATTTTACTTGATACTGTTTTCTTGCATGTAATTATGTCGCCCATTTATTGCTAGTCTTAAATGTGGAGCTTAAGGTGTTTCCAGGCAAGGTCTTGAGGTGGCTATCCTTAGTCATGACCTTCCTAAGGAAGGAGTGGCCACTGATTCTCGGAAGGATGAAGCAGAAGGTTAGAATTGGATGCAGGAGTTTAGTAGTTGTTGCAGCGTGGCTTCCGATGGCAAGTTATCAGAGTTGCGCAGCGGAAGGTTGATTTTTCTGAATTCTTTGCATGATTGTGTTTCTTCTATATGTTGTACTTCTTTTGTTGAAATGCATTCCCTTGTGTGATTGTATTTCTTTAAATTATGTTTCTATCCACAAGTTTTCATTCCTTGTTGGTGGGTTTATTCGGACCCCATTAGCAGTAGTTCTGAGGACAGAACTCTTCTAAGGAGGGAGTGATGTAGAACCCCGTATTTTCAAATATTATTTTAAATATTTGAAAATGAATTAAAATGATTTTCTGGAGATTTAATAAATATTTCCTAAAGGATTTATCTTTTTTTACACGTGCGAAACAAGTGCAAATATTTTTTGGTGTAAATAACCAATTTTATATTTTAGTAAATTCTCCTAATTATAATGGAGTATATTCTAAAATTTGGGATTTTTCTGAGTAGAGAAACTATTTTTATAAATACCTCAAAAGGGAGGGGCTTTTATGTAAAAAGTCGGTTGGATCATAAATAAATTATGAAAATTCGTTTTTACTGATATTTTGGTTTTCCATGGTTATCATTTGAATTTAAATATATTTAGATTTTATTTAAAGTTGATTTGGTGAAGATTTAGTCAAAAAGGGTGTTTTTGCAAATATGTAATTCATGTAGAATTTTGTGCAAACGTATTCTGGAAAGTAAAAGTCAAATATTTTGATTGGAAAATATAATATGTATTATTAGATATTATTTCTAATTTTTCTGGATTTTTATGAATATTTTATGATATGTTTGCAAATATTACAAAAGGGATGGCTTTTGTGCAACATCGCCACCATGAGTTGTAAATCCGGATTTTTCTTGTTTACTGGGCTGCTCTGGATTGTTGGATAACTCAGTGATAAAATATTTGATTTGGTTTTGATTTAGTTAATCTATTTTAACTAAGAAAAGGGTATATATGTAAGTTTATATTTTGGAAGGACTATTTTGCAAATGTATTTCTAAAACCCTAAATCTTTACTTCCGGCCTGTATATAGTGGGTGTGCAGCCGTCATTCGCTGCACAACATTATATTTTGTGATTTTTGGGAGGATCAAGAGGAGAAATTTGGATCTCGTAAAAAGGGAGACTTTCTCGTCGGATCTCTTCATTTCTAAGGTGAGTGATATAAATCTGTTTTGTTGTTTTGATTTAGGTGAGTGATATGAACTTGTTTTGTGGTTTGATTTATGTGAACGATTGTTTTGTTGTTTGTTTGACATGTTTGTTTATGTAGTGTGTTTCGTATGAGAATGATGCGATGGTTATTGTTGTAATATGTATGTGAAATCTATGAACGTCTAGTAGATCTTAATTGATGAATTCTTTATTGCTTGAAAACATGTTTAAGATTGAGTATGGTTATGATAATAAGGGATCGGATGGATGAACACCTGGATCTCGTGAATACAAATCAGATTTGGTTTTGAGTTGTGGAAGAAAATTCAGTATTGAGAAATCCTAATGGAAGAATTAGGAGTTAAGAACATGAGAATTAAGTTTTGAGATATTGGATGATTTGAGTAATGTGTTCATAATGAGGATTATTTGAGATTATCGTTTTACCTGAACACAAATTATTTTAGTAAACGATGATTGTTTTTGGAAAACCTTAATTTTGATTATTATGTACAACCAAAACCTGGCAGTTTGTAGGCCGACAGTCGACTGGCAGACCTTTCAGTCGACTGGTACGATCCGGCTGCTGTGATCTTTAGTTTCCTTGAAAATCCGTCCTGGACAGTCGACTTAGTCCCTTTTCAGTCGACTGTCACACTTAGAATTCATTTTTCAAAGTTATCATAGATTTTTCCCTGGTAAGTCGACTTATGACTTTTTAAGTCGACTTATAATCTCTTTTAAGTCGACTTATGACTTTGCAAGTCGACTTATAATACTTAGAATATTTCTTAAAGATTTCTGGAAGTTCTCTCTGGTAAGTCGACTTATGTTTTTGTAAGTCAACTTATGATCTGGTAAGTCGACTTATGACTTTTATAAGTCAACTTATATTCTCTGGTAAGTCGACTTATGATTTTGTAAGTCAACTTATGATCTGGTAAGTCGACTTATGACTTTTATAAGTCAACTTATATTCTCTGGTAAGTCAACTTATGATTTTTATAAGTCAACTTATAATACTTAACTTATTTTCTTAAAATTACTGGGTTTTCACTCTGGACAGTCGACTAGTGAGTTTTGCAGTCGACTGTAGACACTTAGATCTTACTTCTTAAAGATGTTAGTTTTCACTCTAGACAGTCGACTGGTGACCTTTTGCAGTCAACTGGTACTGATACTTTTCTAAGGTGTTTTGATGTTCTTAAAATGACTATTTCTTTAAATGTTTTGGGTCTATAACCTACCCTTATAAATATTATTCTTCTATAGAACATACGTTTTCAGTATATTTTATTGTTGGATTTGGATTATGGAATTTATTAAAGACTTGGGTTTTGTTGAGTGGAGAGATTTCTCCTTTGACCGTTTGACGTTGGATTAGTGAATTATGGATATATTGAGAGTCATTGATCTTTGGGGTCGGGTATATTCTGCAGTATTGAGAGTCATTGATCTCCGGGGTTGGGTATACTCTGCGGTGTTGAGAATCACTGATAGTGATTGATAACCGGGTATCCGATCTACGGTGTTGAGAGTGACTGATAACCGGGTATCCGATCTGTGGTATTGAGAGTCGAGTATATTCTATGGTATTGAGAGTCATTGATCTCCGGGGTTGGGTATACTCTGCGGTGTTGAGAATCACTGATAGTGATTGATAACCGGATATCCGATCTGCGGTGTTGAGAGTGACTGATAACCGGGTATCCGATCTGTGGTATTGAGAGTCGGGTATATTCTGCGGTATTGAGAGTCATTGATCTCTGGGGTTAGGTATACTCTGCGGTGTTGAGAATCACTGATAGTGATTGATAACCGGGTATCCGATCTGCGGTGTTGAGAGTGACTGATAACCGGATATCCGATCTGTGGTATTGAGAGTCGGGTATATTCTGCGGTATTGAGAGTCATTGATCTCCGGGGTTGGGTATACTCTGCGGTGTTGAGAATCATTGATAGTGATTGATAACCGGGTATTCGATCTGCGGTGTTGAGAGTGACTGATAACCGGGTATCCGATCTGTGGTATTGAGAGTCGGGTATATTCTGCGGTATTGAGAGTCATTGATCTCCGGGGTTGGGTATACTCTGCGGTGTTGAGAATCACTGATAGTGATTGATAACCGGGTATCCGATCTGCGGTATTGAGAGTGACTGATCACCGGGTATCCGATCTGTGGTATTGAGAGTTTGGTATATTCTGCGGTATTGAGAGTCATTGATCTCCGGGGTTGGGTATACTCTGCGGTGTTGAGATTCACTGATAGTGATTGATAACCGGGTATCCGATCTGCAGTGTTGAGAGTGACTGATAACCGGGTATCCGATCTGTGGTATTGAGAGTCGGGTATATTCTGCGGTATTGAGAGTCATTGATCTCCGGGGTTGGGTATACTCTGCGGTGTTGAGATTCACTGATAGTGATTGATAACCGGGTATCCGATCTGCGGTGTTGAGAGTGACTGATAACCGGGTATCCAATCTGTGGTATTGAGAGTCGGGTATATTCTGCGGTATTGAAAGTCATTGATCTCTGGGGTTGGGTATACTCTGTGGTGTTGAGAATCACTGATAGTGATTGATAATGGGGTATCCGATCTGCGGTGTTGAGAGTGACTGATAACCGGATATCCGATCTGTGGTATTGAGAGTCGGGTATATTCTGTGGTATTGAGAGTCATTGATCTCCGGGGTTGGGTATACTCTGCGGTGTTGAGAATCACTGATAGTGATTGATAACCGGGTATCCGATCTGCAGTGTTGAGAGTGACTGATAACCGGGTATCCAATCTATGGTATTGAGAGTCGGGTATATTCTGCGGTATTGAGAGTCATTGATCTCCGGGGTTGGGTATACTCTGCGGTGTTGAGAATCACTGATAGTGATTGATAACCGGGTATCCGATCTGCGGTGTTGAGAGTGACTGATAACCGGGTATCCGATCTGTGGTATTGAGAGTTATTGATAGCCGGGTATCCGAACTGCGGTGTTGAATAGTTTGATCTATAACTACTTGTACCTTTTTCTTCTATTATATGGAGACGTTAAGGGCTTGCACCGGACCTATGTAGAATGGGATGCATAGACTTCGACAAGTACGCATTAGAGATTCTGCATATAAAAATTGTGTTTTCTTGACTTGGTTTTATGCATGTGTTTTCCTGTTTTCTGCTACTACCACTTAGTTAAGCTACACTTGATGTTTTCATGTTTTCCTCTCGTTTCTTACTTCACAATACATGTTTAGTATATGTTTCTCTCGTTCAGTACATGTTGTTTAAGAATCCATGCTTATCGTTTATTTATGTTGTTTGTTGTTTTATGTCACTCACACCATTTATGGCTGACCCCTTTAGTTTTGGGGGTTAGGGATCATCCCTAGCCTCATGTGTTACAAGGTTGTTGCTTAGAGTTTGGAGGTTTGGATGCTTGAGATAGTTTTGAGATAAACTGATGTAATAGAGCCTTGTGTAAAATAATTGTAAAAAGAAGTGTTGTAAAAAGAATGTTTTAATTCAAGGTGTTTGTATTTCCGCTGCATTTGAAAAAGAGCGTTGTAATAAAAGTTTGGAATAAAATGATTTGTGTTTTTGGGCTATGTGTACTATTACATTGAAGTTGATGCTGAGATCGTGCCACGCATTTTCTAAGATATTATATTAGAAATTCGGGGCGCTACATCTTCCGTCTGGCAATTTTTTTTATAAAAAAATTAAAATTGGCCAAACGAAGATATTCCGTCGCACAATTTTTTTCATATTATTTTTAAAAAAAAAGTGTTACGAAGGATATTCTTCCATCTGAATATTTTTTGACTTTTTTCTATCAAATTTAGCTCTAAATGATAGCAGCGATACTCGTTTATAGTAGTAAATTTATTGCTATTTTTTTTTGAAGGAAAAGGTGAAATCTGGTCACCCTGTTTTATTAATAAGAAATTAACGATACAAACCTACAGAACTAGGGCCAGACAGAAAATAAAATATACATGAAGCAACCCGACCTGTACAAACAACAAATCCTTCCAACAACCCTGGAGGGTGGGCCAACAAACAAGCTCGGTCCAGCTACATTGTATGTATGTCAGTTCAACTTCGTACATGTAACACCTCGAATTTGTAAAATACCGAAAATGTCTGTTTTTATATATATTTCGAGTGGTGAAAATTATTTTGATGTATTTTAATTAAATATTGATATTATTATGAATATTTGTGGTAGATTGGTCTTATTGTTATATTAGAGTTAAGAGTTGAGATTTTGCGTGAGGAAATATAGTTTATTTTATTTTATCGTTATGGGGGATTATTATAAGCTAATTTTAATGTGTTTCGTAATGTTTGTATTATTATAGAAAAGAGTTGGGGGTTTAATTGTAATATTTTTGATGTGGAAGGTTTATAGGTAAATATACCTTATTCTTATTATTATTATATACATTATTTTTTAAAAACCCTCCCCATTTTCTTTCTTTCCTTCTTTCTTCTCCCTTCCCGTTCCCTTCTCCCGATCCATACCGAACCCAATTTTGGCCTCCCCTCTCTCTCCTCCAATCTACCCAAATACCATATGATTTTCGAATTAAATTGGGGGATAGGCTAATTGAAGGGTCCTCTACACCGTGGTAGCATCGATTTGGGGAAATAACTCCGGAAAGGTATACCCTATTCTATTTATTTGAATAAAATTTAGTGTGGTTAGTTTTATTGAGTAGAAATATTATAGTAGGGAGGTTTGGAGATGGTAGGGGTAGTAGAGGTGAGAAATTAGTATTCTATTAAAGAGTTGGCAAGTTGTTAATAAATTAGGAATTGTGAATTTAGAAAGGAAAATTGGTTCCATTGATGATTGAAAAATTTATTGGAGGGTGAAAAATGTTATAAGAGGTTTAATGAGAAATTTTGGTAATCTTTATAGGCTTCAAGCTCAATTAAATTGAGTGAAATGGGTTATAGGCGAAAAGTGCACGCCGGGTGTTCGGAGAAACGCCCGAGCGAGAGTGAAGTGAGCATTTGATATATCCGGTGGTGTAATTAAGTTTTATTATTGTCATTAATCCCAATTTGAGATATTGGGATTAAGAGAGTAAGGAAAGTAGGAGATAGAGAATTTTCTTAGTAATAAGTTTCCGATTAATCAATGAAATTTTGTATGGGGATCCGAATTCGAAATCCATCGATGTAGCTCACCTACATATGTCATTTGTGACACGTGGGTGAAGACGGATTCAAATTTGGAGGTCCGTAGGTCGAGTTTTGAGTTTTAAGCTAATCGGTTCTATAATTTTCCAATTAGGTTGAAAAAGTTGAACTTCGACTGGCTACCGGGCGGACGTGGGACATCGTTTGCTCGATCCGTCAGGTGAGTATGTTGTATTTATAAATATTTTATATTGTGTCCGAATTTCGTGGCCTTTTGATATATTTTGTGGAAGTTATGTCAAAAGTTGATTTTTAATGAAAATACGGATTTTTAAGGGGTCCAAAAGGGGGTTTTGAGATATTTGGTGAAATTGACTATTTTAAATATATGAAACTTATATTATGGGTTAATGTGATGTGTTGAGGTATAAAAACTAAATATATTGAATTGCTTATGCATATTTTTATCCCGTGCATGTTTCGTGCATGTTTTTGGGGTATATAAGTCGATATAGGTATTTTGGTATATGCGGAGCCTTGTGTATGGACTAGCCTGATACGGATAGACGTTATAAGATGTAATTAGACGAAATTAGTGATTGTGATACTGTTTTGGAAACCTGTGCATTTATAGTGCATGTTTTATGTTTATTTTGGGGCATATAGACCCTTATAGGTGATTTTACTCACATAGAGTATTGGATATGAGTTAGTATGCAATGATGAGATATCATAAGGTTTAATTAGAGGAAATAAGTGAATTTTGGCCCCTTTTCTTAGAAACCCACATGTGTGGTGTATGTTTGCGATATATATATATCATGATGTTGACTCGTGATGTGATAACCGATGAAATTAAATAAGTGGGTACATGTTTACATTCTAATCATGTTCGAAGACAAGTAATGGGTAATCATATGATATTATTATGTGATGAAGTATATTTTGATATGCTTATGATACGGAATAACACCTTATAATTCTTTTATTAAGGATATAACTTGGCGTATGTCTATATGTGATTTAATGAAGTAGTAAATATCATGGTACCCTTAATGTGAATTGTTATGGCAAAATAAATATCTTGGCGCATTAATATTATGCAATAAAATGATATGATGAGTTATGTGTGGAATAACAGGGTGTGTGCATAACCTGGTATATTGATATGAAGATAAAAGTTCAGCTGGTACGTGTTAATAAAATGTGGTATTAATTCTTGTGATTAAAGTCAAGGATGTGGCTATTGTTTAATTAAAAGCTGTGATGCTTTATGTTGAATTAGTAAAATGGAAAGATGAAATGATTAATGCTAATAACAGATGGTTTTGTTGACCAGTACCTACAGCAATCCTGGGGGTTTGGGCTAGACCTCCTAATACCCAAGGACCGGCTTGGGGTAAGTGGACCCAAACTATGTTTGGGGTAAGTGGATTTTATCGCCCAAGCTATCGGCTTGAGGCCCGGTTTTCCTTCGATGACAGCTGTCGCGAGGAAGTACCCAGTTTATCTGGGGTAAGTGGTTTTTCCCTCGATGACAGCCGTCGCGAGGAAGTACCCAGGTTACCTGGGGTCAGTGGCTTTTTCCCTCTTGGCTTCGGCCGGAAGGAAGTACCCAAGTTCTACTTGGGGTTAGTGGTTCCCTCGCTAGTTCGGCTAGGAGGAAGACGTAGCCTCGAATGAGTAAGACTCTGTGTGAGTATCAGGCCGCGTGTTTACTGGGCTGTCGGCTTTCAGTATGTTGGGATACTGTGGCTCACTGGTCGACAAACTAATAAAATAATTAAGTATAAATAAAATGTGAAAGTACAGAAAGTGAAATGTGAATGGTGTGTGGAAAAGAAAGTGGATAGTGAAATGTGAATTGTGTGTGGGAAAGAAAGTTGTTGTGAATGAAGTAAATGTGAAAGTGAACGTGTTATGAGTTAGTGTATGAAAAGAAATGATAAATGCAGCATGTGAATAAGTTAAGATGAAAATAATAAAAGAGATGTGTTATCATGA
Organism: Hemerocallis citrina; assembly: GCA_017893485.1. Taxonomy (NCBI): domain Eukaryota; kingdom Viridiplantae; phylum Streptophyta; class Magnoliopsida; order Asparagales; family Asphodelaceae; genus Hemerocallis; species Hemerocallis citrina. Next base: position 406,418,201 of record CM030358.1, read on the forward strand.
ATAATACGAAGTAATTGTATTATGTGTGTGATCATTAAAGTAAAATACAGTTGATATGAGTTGTACCTTGGAATTGTGTCAAGAAACTACCTGCCCACTATTTCTGTGGAAATGGTGGGAACTACCTGTCTTGGCATAATTCGCAGGGTGAGTGGATATAATAGTGGTAATGATTGATAGAAATGAGAAATAAAGTGAAGTGAAGATGATTAGTGATTGAAGTGAAATAAATAACCAAGCTATCGGCTTGAGACGTGATGTGATATTACCCAAACTGTGTGTTTGAGGTGCAGTGATTATTACCCAAGCTATCAGCTATGGGGTGTGATATGTTGTGGTCCCAAATTGTGTTTGGGGATTAAGTGAAAATGATAATAAGAAATATAATCCTTATAAAAATGAGAAGTACTAAATGAAATAATGAGATGTGAATGTGCTATAAAACATGCTTTTGATGCAATGAGAATGAGCATTCTAATTAGTGATGTGCTAATGATGTGATTCTATGCAAGTACCTCCCATAGTGTAATAAAATGTAATAATTGTGTTTTACGTCATAAACGAGTGGGTTATTCTGGGAATGAATGCATCTGTTTATGATGCTATAAAAATAGATAAGTGTGATGTTATTCATTAGAATAAATACTTGTACTATGAAAGTCATTATGATAATGATGAATGCAGAAAGTATGTGTGTTATGAGTTTGTATCCATATAAATGGTTATTAAAGAAAGTATGTTCTGTTATGAGTTATGTACCATGGAGGTGTGTCAGGGAACTACTCGCCCGCTAATTCCGTGGGAATGGTGGGAACTACCTGCCTTGGCACAACTTCCAGAATGAATGGGTGAGTTGATGATATAATATAAGTAAATGAAGCGCATAGCCAAATAGAAATGAAGAAAATATGTAGTAGCATCATGTGGTTATATTCATATAATACTATTATGACGATAATTGTGGAAGAATGAATATTGGATTAGAAAATTTAAATTGAACAGTAATGGATTGTATGTGAATTCGTATATTGCGAATGTAAAATAAGAATATATATATATATATACGAGGTTGATGTGAAGTAAATTATGAAATGTGGAAAGTTATGGATAATTAAATAGTTGAATGCATGATTGACAAAGTATTTGATATATCATTGTATTGACGATGTTGTTGTGTTCAGGATTCAGGTTGCATTATCTTAATTTGGTATTCGTAAGTTTAATTTATTTTCTTTATACTATTTTAATTTGTCATTAGATTAAAAACTATACTCACACCAGAAATGGCTAACCCCTTAGTGTTTGGGGGGTTAGGGGAGTCTGAGGACTACCCTAGATCCCCCACTGTTGCAGGTTCTCATCAGTGCAGAGGTGAGGCGTGGATTGGTAGGATAAATTTTTATTTTAAAAATTTGTACTAATTAGTTTTAGGAATAGTAAAATTTATGATCTAAATTGTATTATGGGTGTATAAGCATGTATATGACGATGATGAGTATAGTGTGAGGTGGTATGGTATGTTTGTGACCCGTACCCATCTCGTTGTGAAGTACCGGGCTCTGTGGTAGGTTTTACAAGGATTTTTCTAAAATTTTACCTCGTTTTTCAAAGAAATTTATAGTTTTTAATTGATATTTGATAATCCGTTATGAGTTTGGCCCCCAGAGCATTATATTATATTGCCTGTGTGTATCTGCTCATTTTGGCCTGGGGAGCCCATGAAAATATTATGTGGATTGTGAGCTACGGAATTTTGAGCAGAATTCCGTAAGCTATCTGTGTTTCGGGGCAAAATTTGCAGGGGAGACTCTGCCAAAATTTTTCCTGGAATATAACTTTCTTAGTTTATATTTAAAGTGATATAGAAATTGAAAGAAATGAATTTTGAGGTTTAGTTTTCAAAAAAAATTTGGGGTGTTACAGTACATTGCCTCCATGGCACGTGCACACCCACCTGAGACTAGTCTAGCAGGCTTTTATCACCCGTCGATCCCTGCCTTCACCTCGCAGAGGGACCCCATATTTGGGCCTGATATGGCTAAAAATGGGGTTAAATCAGAACCGTCCAAACTTGGCGCGAATCTCAAAGCCTGAGGATAAAATGGTAATTTTACCTACAAACGGGTCTGAAGTGGGTACTAGGTCTTCTCTCCAAAAGCCAGTGACCCGCAAACGGACCCATCTCAACTGGGTGCGGGTTTCAACCAGCAACAAACCCAGTCCAGCAGGATAGAATTAGGGTTTCTGATTAATCCTAATCAACGGCCCTGATTCATATCTATCCTTTCACTGGAAATTAGGGATTACATTCCTAATCTAATCCTAGGGATTACATTCCTAATCTGATCCCAAAGGCAGCTATAAATACCCCCCATCCACCACCATTAAGAGGTAATCAATCTTTTGCCAATTTACGCTCTCTCATAATCTTCCTGATTACTGACTTGAGCATCAGAGGGTGCGTCACCGGGATCAACCCCGGTGTATCGCACTTCTTGCAGGTGAACGGCGGGAGTCAACGGTCGAACTCCGATGAGAAGATTCCAGGTTTTTGCTATTCGGTTTTTCTAAGAATCCACAAAAACTATCTATTTGCCCCCACACCAGATTCAACGGTAACAGATTAGCACCGTCTATGGGAACCCACGAATAGCGATCCTTCCTCTCCCCGTCGGTCAGATCTCCTCCAGCCATGCCTCCAAGGAAACTAAGATCTAGAGGGTCCAACCGTGGATCCACTCCTCCTCAACCACAACAAGAGATCCCTCTCCAAACCGTCCAGCTAACGGGACCCTCTCCTCAGCCTAATCAGGTCCCGCAGCAGGACCAACCTCCTCCTCAGAATCTTCAACCCCCTCGGGGTCAAGCCGAGCCTCAGAATGTCGGCGCGGGGGGCTCCCGTCCCAATCCTCAGAAATAACCTCTCCAACATGATCACGTCTCCGTGCACAACCCCTCTACTGATTCCATGGCATCTCACAATCCTCGAGCATCCAATGACCTCCGCAACACTCTAGACAACCGGCGCAAAGAAGAGGATCTTCGCCGCCGTTTGGATGAAAGGCGGGCCTGAAAGGGAGCCTCCCGCCAACACCGTCCAAATGAGCGATCTCCTCATCGCCGAGAATACAGAAGGTCCCCTCCTCGCAGAGGGCGGAGAGAGTCCCCAGGCCACCATAGGAGAAGACCCCCTTCTCCTGCTGGTCGGCAACCCCCGAGCAATGATGAGGCGCCCATCACCCGTGCCGAATTCCAGCAATTCCAAGCGACCATCTTACAAGCCCTCAATTTCTGACCCAACAATGACAATGCTCAGAGGGTCTCTACTCCTCCGGTCCGAAGTCATCGCCAACGGTCCCTAACTCCTCCCCCAGCTCCTAGCAACCCCCAGCACATTCCTAGTCCTCGCCGCTCCAGGAGCTACCATCGTCGTAGCCCCCGCTCTCCCTCGTACGAAGACAAGTCCAGAGGCTCGTTTGACTACCGTCGAAAGGATGACACTGTCTACCGTCGCCTCCACGAAATGGAAAGGTGCTTGGGTCAACTAGACAGAGAAGAAGAACTTAGAGAAAGGACCCTCCGCCCAAGTCGACCTCCTTTCTCTCGAACCATCATGGAGGCACCCGTTCCAATAGGCTTTAAGCCTCCCCAATTTGAGACTTATTTCGGGGAGTCCGACCCCGTCGACCATATCGGAAGCTTTAAGATCCTCATGCTCATCCACCAAGCTTCCGATGCTCTGCTGTGTAAGACCTTCCCCGCTATCCTCAAGGGTCCGGCCCGGGAATGGTACTCTCGCCTCGCCCCATCTTCGATATTCTCCTTCGAGCAATTCGAGACCCTCTTCGTCACCCACTTCGTGAGTAGCCGCCGAACTGAGAAGACCAGCATTTCGCTACTCTACCTCAACCAGAAGAAGGGTGAGAAGCTTAGGTTGCGTTTGGTTTGTTGTTTTGAAAACAGTTTTCTGAAAACAGATTTCTGAAAACAGTTTTCTGAAAATGAGTGTAAAAGCTGTTTGGTAATATTTTTTTATGAAAACAGTTTTTTGAAAATGAGAGTATAATGTATATATAGGTTTGGTTGTATGTATATACTGTATACAGTATATACACTCTGATACATACATGTTGTATACATATACATACTGATAAATAATAATATAAAATATTTTATTATAATAAACATATTTAATAATATACATATATATAATAATATATAATAATTATAGTAATACATATGTAAAAATAATATATTCAAATTATATATTAAACAATTTATTATAATAAAAATAAACTATATAATAATATATAATATAATAATAATAGATTATTATAATAGTATATATAAAATAGTATATATAAAATAATGATATAATATAATATATATATTATAATAATATAATATAATAATAGTATATATAATAATAATATAATATAATAATAATATAAATAATAATAACATATTATTATAATATTATATATAAAATAGTATATATAAAGTAGTATATATATAATAAAAATATATATAATAATAATATAATATAATAATAGTATATATAAAAAAATAATATTTTATTATAATAAACATATTTAATAATATACATATATATAATAATATATAATAATCATAATAATATATATGTAATAATAATATATTTAAATTACATATTAAACAATTTATTATAATAATAATAAATTATATAATAATATATATAATAATATATAATAGTAATATATAATAATAATAATATACATTATAATAATAATAGATTATTATAATAGTATATATTAAATAGTATATATTAAATAATAGTATATATAAAATAGTATATATAAAATAATAATATAATATAATATAGTATATATATATAATAATAATATAATATAATAATAGTATATGTAAGAATAAGATAATATAATAATAGTATATATAAAATATAATATATAAAATAGTATATATAAAATAATAATATATATAATAATAATATATATAATAATAATATAATATAATAATAGTATATATCAAATATTATATATGAAATAGAAATATATTATAAAAATAGTATATATAATAATTAGATAATACAATAATAGTATATATAAAATAGTATATATAAAATAAAAATATATATAATAATAATATAATATAATAATAGTATATATCAAACAGTATATATGAAATAAAAATATATTATAATAATTTTATATTATATAATAATATGAAATAATTTATTATTACTAACATATATAATTATATACATATATATAACATATAATAATTATAATAATATATATGTAATAATAATCTACTATAATTATATATTAAACAATTTATTACAATAATAATAAATTATATAATAATATATATAATAATATATAATAGTAATATATAATAATAATAATATATATTATAATAATAATAGATTATTATAATAGTATATATATAATAGTATATGTGAAAAAATAATATATATTATGATAATAATAGTATATATATAATAATATATTATAAATATATATATAACATTCGATTATAATAATAATATATTATATTATAACATATATAATAATATATAATTGTAATATATTATATATTAATATATATAATAATATATCATAGTAATATGTAATAATAATAATATATATAATAATAATATACATAATAATAATATAATGTAATAATAGTATATATAAAATAGTATAAATAAAATAATAATATATATATTAATAATATAATAATAATAATATATTATAAATATATATATATAACATTATATTATAATAATAATATATTATATTATAACATATATAATAATATATAATTGTAATATATTATATATTAATATATATAATAATATATCATAGTAATATGTAATAATAATAATATATATAATAATAATATATATATTAATAATATAATGTAATAATAGTATATATAAAATAGTATAAATAAAATAATAATACATATATTAATAATATAATAATAATAGTATATATAAAATAGTATATGTAAAATAATAATATATGATAATAATTTTATATTATAAAATAATACAAAATAATTTATTATAATAAAAATATTTAATTATATACATTTATATAATAACATATAATAATTATAATAATATATATGTAATAATAATATATTATAATAATATATTAAATAATTTATTATAATAATAATAAATTATATAATAATATATATAATAATATATAAAAATAATATATAATAATAATAATATATATATATTATAATTAATATATATAATAATATATAATCGTAATATAGAATAATAATAATATATATAATAATAAGATAACATAATAATAGTATATATAAAATAGTATAAATAAAATAATAATATATATAATAATATAATAATAATAATAATAATATATATATATATATAATAATATATTACAATAATTGTATATTATATAATAATATAAAATAATTTATTATAATAAACATATTTAATTATATACATATATATAATAACATACAATAATTATAATAATATATATGTAATAATAATATATTATAATAATATATTAAATAATTTATTATAATAATAATAAATTATATAATAATATATAATAATAATAATAATATATATTATAATAATAATAGAATATTATAATAGTATATATAAAATATTATATATGAAATCTATATAATAAATTACAAAGAAAGCTATCAAGTGGCTCACAGTCAATCCCCCCCTAAATCAAAGGCCCATATCAAACCTCACAAAACACATTTTCCCTCCAAAATTTCAAACCCCAAAACCAAAATTTTCTCCCTAAAAAACTCATTACTTTATTACTATCTCTCTCTTCTCTCTTTACTTTTTCATATTCTCTATTTCTCTCTCTCTCTATCTCTCCCTCCCATTCTTTCTTTATTTACTTAGAAATTTTAATTTTAAGATTTTGGTTTTGTAAAATTTTAGAATTTTTAATAGCACATATCTCTTCAACAATTAAATTTCATTATTTTCCACGCTCAAAGTTCTAAGAAGTTAGATTTTATACCCCCATTTATAATTATTTTTCAACATATACTAATGGAAACATAGACTTTTATTTATAACTAATTATTATCATACTATTCAAATTTGAGCTACATAATTCTTGTTTTACTGTTTACATGGTATTTCGTGTTTTGTATGGTTCCGAAGACGTGCCGTAGGCACATGCCCACGGGCAAATCTAGTAATATAATATATTATAATAATAGTGTGTATATATATATATATATATATATATATATATATATATATATTAAAAAATAAAAATAATAATGATATAATAATAATAATTATATATATGTAACAATAATATATTATAATAATAATAATAATAATAATAATAATAATAATAATAATAATAATAATAATAATAATATATTTAGAGAGAGGATGTGAAAAAACAGAAAATAGTTGAAGTGGAGTTTTGTGAAACTGTTTTCACAAAACAATCTAACCAAACGGGTTTTGAGGTTTTGGAAAACAAAAAAAAGAAAAAAACAACAAACCAAACAGACCCTTAGAAACTATGTAAAAAGGTTCACCGCGGAAGCTAGGTCTATCGCTTTCCTCGACCAGTCGGTCGCTGCAGCAGCGTTCCAATCAAACGTCCTTAATTCCAGCCCCGCTCCTCCCTTGCCAAGAAGCCCCTGCAGAACTTCTCCGATCTCCTTCTCCGAAGCGAGAAATATATTCGGGCCGAGGAAGCTGAGCACTGCCCTAACTTTGAGGGGCCTCCCTCCGGGTCCAAGAGAAAGGGAACAGAAGAAGGAGCTCGCCATCCGAGTTGGCCTTATAGGATGCCGCCATCCGAATTGGAGCTGGCATCGTCGGTGAGCACCCCTGGTCACTGCGAGGAGCTCGCCATCCGAGCCGAAGGTGGCTCCAACTCCCCACCGTGGGAGTCGCGACGAGATCCGCAGTCGCCATGGCTGCCGAAGGGAGGTGGCGCACCGGAGCGCCGTCGCTCGAACAGTTGGCGCGATAGCATCGATGGCGTTGGATGCGAACTCCCCCTCGACTGGACAGGGGGCGCGAACAGGGGGAGCGTGGAAAGGGGGGTGCATCGAAACGGGGGCTCGTCGTTTCCGTTGTTGTCGCCGCGAAGGGGAAGGGGGGGGGGGGGGGGGCGCAGAGGGAGCCGCCGCCCCTAGAGTTTCAGATCTAGGGTTTTTGTTGAGGGCTTTTTTTTTCAGATCTAATTTCTCTCTCTAGAGTTTTCTAGAGAGTGAAACTCTTTTTTAGTTTTTGTTTTTGTTCTAGCAGCACAGTGGTTGCTCGTAGAGATTAGAGATTTAATTTATCTGGGCCGAACCTAGGCCCAAGTAATTTTATGCCCACTATCATGGTTGCTAATGCAAAGGGCAGAAAATAGTGTAACATACTTTATGCTCATTTTCGCGTAGTATTTCTATGAAGCAATCTATAACTATTATAATGGGAGAGATGAGGTTCACAAACAAATAAACAATTGTTTATTCTTTGGTGTATGTGTGCCAACACGTACAGCGCACGTGTTGGTAGTTTTTTTTTGTGTCCTTTTCATTCTCCCTCCACGTGCATCGCACGTGCATGATACTAGTGTCCTAAGAACTATCCAGATCTCATCAAGACCAACTCCGCATAGAACCATTTCCCCCAAAAAATTCCGCAGGACGCGCTGCAAAAAGCAGGGCTACATCGGTCATTTCCCTTCTGCACGCTCAACCGTCCGTTCATGCCAACAACTAAAACCTTCCGTTTCCATTTTCGCCAAGTCTTCTACTCTATAGTAACAAATAACGAGAAAAGAAAGGAAAAAAAATAAAACCATCGTCATCCTCACTCTAACTCTAGGGTTTCGGTTTCGATCAAGAAGGTAACGATGTCTTCCCATCTCCTATTTCTTTTTCAATTTTGTTGCACTTTGTGTTTCTTTGTTGAAGGATTTAAATTTTTTTTTTTTTTTGAAATTTTGAAAATGCTCGAAATGTCTTGAAATGGCGAAATGTTGCTTCGAATCGCCTCAAAATTTGTGCCACTGCATGATCCCCTTGGGAATCGGTGTCATCATGCATAGGTGCACGGGTTTTGAGGAGATTCGAACTAAGTAGGGTTTAAATCAGAGTTTGAAGAGAAGAGTGTTTGTGCAGACACAAGAAATGAGGGCGTTGAATCCTACTTTGGAGAGTGATGAGCGGTCGCCTTCAAGCAAGAGTGGCTGTGGGAGCGGAGGAAAAAGGAAGTCGGGAAGTCTGTCTACAGGGTCTGGTGGTGATGAGGCTTCGGGTTCAACTGGTTTGAAGAAATGTGTGGAAGATGCTGTTCCGATGTATAAAAGAAAAGGAGGATGACTGCTAGGAGTTGCAGACTACTGTTAAAACCGACATATAAGAGTACAGGTATAGAATGTTCCTCCCCCCCCCCCCCCCCCCCCCCCCCCCCCCCCCCTGTTTTGTCAATTTCATGCTGTGGAAAGGAACCTTGCCAAAGTAGATTTGAGATTGTAACTGGGTACTGGAAGAATATGTTGAGGAAGGACTAATGGTGAAATGGAATGAGTTGAAACAAAATGTTTGGCCGTGGATGCTAAAAATATGATAGTTGACTGATTTCAACCCAAATTGTAGGATTTGAAATGCTTCAGTTGGGATCTGAAGTTATAGCTTTTAAGTTTGAAATATGCATGTCTAAATTCTTGATGTTATGACAATTCGGTTACACTTTATGCAACAAGATTTTTAATCGCCCTTGTTTGGACTCTTTGTTAGATGCTACTCCGTCTTCTATTCAGTGTTCAAGATTTTCTAATGCAGAAAGGTATAATTTGCGTCATTTCTTTCTTTGTCATCTATAGTAGATTTGGCCTTATAGGATAACTTTTCAGTTGATTTGGTACAGTACTTTTGGGTTGTTTTTCTTTTATGAGATTCGGAAAGAACCTTAAGCTTATTGGAGTAGTCTATGATTTCTCTAAGCATGTGAAGACTTGAATTAGCTACGAAAACAACCCTGCCCATTTGCTTTGAAAAATGACAGCTTTTACAAGGATTTTCCTTTTGCATTGACAATAGCTACTGAATTTTGTGCTCATACATCTCAAAGACAAGTTTTATGCTCACTTGGGCATAAAATTTCTATTAAAAGGCATGAGAAGCCTTTGGATCGCCTGAAAGACACTGCCCCGACTTGATCGCCACAAGTTTTTTGAGGAGATCATACAAGGGGGCATGGATTTCCAAAGAAATTCTATGCCCAAGTGGGCCTTTCTTTTTCATTCCATGCACTGCCTTACAAATAAGCTTGCTTCTCTTATCTTCTTAATGCATTTGGATTATAAATTGAGGTTACACTAACTGTAAAGTTGAAAGTCGTTTTCTGTTATGTGTGTTTATGGTTCAAATTTGACTTATCAATTGTTGACATGTCTATGGGATGATTTCAAGTGATATTATTAGCAAGTAGAAATGAAAGAAAGTAACGATTAAGTGCTTGCATGGGATTGATGATGAAGTAAAAATGTAAAAATATTCAAGGTCGTTGGAATACTTACTATGGAGACTAATTGATATGGAAAACAGGAGTTACTGAGTTAGGTACTTAGCTAGACATGCGTGTATGACGCTTGTATTAAAGGAAATGAAGTCCGACCATTTAAGAGAAGAAATGGTCTTTACTGGATAAACGAAGATAAGTGATTCCAACTTCCAAGAATGTTGTTATAGGTATTTCCTTTATAGGCTGTGATTACAGAAAGGTCCTTTGAGTCACAACTCTACAAAGCATGTGAGAAGCTCCTAGGGTTCAGTTGCAACAAAAGCTGCCATGGAGAACCTTTGCAATAACCTAATTACTGATGCTCGTCCCAGATCAAGCAAAAACTTTTGTTGCCTTCTATGATTATCTTGAACTGTTTGCTATAGTGCTGTTTGCTATAATGCGTACAAAACAAAAAAATTCTTATTCCTCACAATATGGATGGAGTTAACTTTTTAAACATTACTGAATGCATTACGTTTTTTAAGGTGGTAAATCATATGATGATGATCGTATTTAGTTACTCCTTTTTTTGCATGTGTAACTTGTCACCTTTCTTCCTTGAAAGTATGCTCGAAACCATATAAAATTTTGCTCCCTTTTCAAAATGAGATTGCATGATCTCGGAAGCTAATTCGCGTGTAGACAGCCTGTCAGAAAAGCTACCTTCTTTGTCAAATTAATACGTTTCAAATCTCTATTAATAGCTTCTAGTCAGGTTTGTTTCTGTGTACCCCTAGTCATTTTTGCTCCCCTAACTTCAATCCAATTAATTTTCCTACTTGAGGCATTTATCTGCCTTCTTGCTATGTGTCCAAAGCTCCTCAATCCATTTTCCCGTGTTTTGTCGTTAATTGGGGCAACCTCCTCTTTCGTTCGTATGCATTCATTTCTTCATTTGCCTTTTAATGTGTTTCCATTCATCCAACGTAACATCCTTATTTGCAAGTGTCTAGTAGTCTAGCGGTAAGTCTCATCGCTGGTGAGCAAGAGGTTAGGGATTTAATCCTCCGCTTGCACAAAGTCCCTTGTTATTGGGATGACTGTGTGGGTGGGTGGGGTGGGTTTGTTGCTACAGCCTTGTTCCAAAACAAAAAATAAATCCTCATTTCGGCTACACCCTTTTTTTGAATGTGTTGATTTTTAACGGCCTAGCACTCTGATCCATAAAGCATGGTCGGTCATAAACCTATCCTATAAAATTTTCCCTTCAATTCCATTCATGTGATTATAAGATTTTACATCTTATCTTGACTTTTGTTGCTTGTTGAGTTTGCCTTCCATGTACTAGTTACTTGCACGCGTGCGATGCACGCCATAATATTTTTTTTCCTTTTTTATGTAAATACTATGATTGTTTGAAAAAAGTGCGATAAAGTACATGTAAAGGGTTGGTGCATTCATTTTTCACTGCTGGAGAAGGCCAGACGATAGGCGCAGAATAATTTTGGCAGAGTTTATTATGTTTCATTATAGCCTATATGTACAAATGCGACCTATTATTTGGGGATGTTGTTTGGTAATAATAATTGTATCATATGGAATTAGGTATAAAGTGTAGGGCGTTTATAATTGGATTTAGCTATATACTATAGCATCGGTGCACAATGACAGGCGGGTTTAGGTTTTTGATCGTATCAGTAAAACATTCCACACATTCCACTGGTATCAAATTTTTTTCGTAATCAAAGAAATAGTAAAACATAAATGTACTTATTATAAATACATTTATAATAAATATTAGGGCGTGCATCGCAAGCTCTATCCTATCTATCATGACTGTATTTTCATAAATGTATTTATTATCCCATTAATGATTATTACTCAGTCCTGTCAATCAAAACCAAAAGCAAACATCAAACCAAAGTGTACTCATGTTTTCATTGCACTTCAGGTAGTGAATTATGGACCATATCCAATTAGCCATCATTTTCATTCAACAAATTATCACCAATCAGAAATTTAACATTCACCTTAAAAACTATCATGAACAACCACATAAAGAAAATCTCAATTTTAAACATAATGAGTATGAATTAGCTTTCTCACCTTCACTTCCGACTTCTTTTCCGTCTTAATCATAAACCGATCATCCTGCGTCAAGTAAAAGAAACTCCCACTCTTCCCCGACGAAGACAGCTCTTTCAGTGCATCATTCCCACAAATGGCCATCATATAATCCGCTGGATCAACCGCAAACAGCTTCCGCAAATGCCTAACAATCAATTGCAATCAAATCAATACCAAAACATAATAATCAATATAACTACACCACAAAATTACCATAAGAAATCTTAATACCTAAAAACCATAGGACAGTAATCCTTCAATCGAAACTTTGCAGTCTGATGAGGTGGCATAATCTTCGACCCCTTCGGCAGAAACTTCGTCCAAAACTTCTCCTTAGGATCAAAATCCCCAGTCCTCAACTCCTTCATCTGCATCGACGCCGGCTTTCCAACCGAATACCTACAAAACCAAAATCCAACATCTCAAATCCATCAATAAACTCATTCACACAAAACCCCATTTAACCATTCAATCAAACACCTTATGCCCAACTGCAAATTCAGTATCAAGTCATAATTCTTATACCCTTTGGATATCATCTGCCCCGGCTTCTTCGCCGCCTCCCCACTATGAAAACACCAACTCCTCCTCCCTCCTCTCCTCCCCACCATCCCTCCCCCTCAAAAGAGTAGGACGCCGGCTTCTTCGCCGCCTCCTGATGATGGTCCTTGGCAATCATGTATAAGTACATGTACTCCTCAATCCCAGCCAACGAATCCACCTTCATCATCAAACCCGTTAACCCGATATCCCGCTTCTTGTTGTGGATACCCATACCCATTTCGTTAATAATGGTGCTGCTGCTGTTGGTGATTCTTCGGCCTTCTAAGATGAAGCTGCAGTCTTCATACTTGGAGGAGGCTCTTAACGGGTTCGGGTTATGGTTTGCGGGTTGGGCGAGGGTGCGGTTAACGGAGCGGGTGAGGAGTTTCGGAGACTGCGAGTAGCGGCGGAGGGCGTGGGGGTGCAATGCAAGCGGGTACGGGTTCTGGTTCAGGTATGGCTTCGGATTCGGGTTCGGGTCGGGGTTGCGGAGTTGCATGGCCTGAAAGCGGGCGAGGAGTTGAAGCTCGCTGACGACGGAGGGCGGCGGCGTGGGAGTGGGAGGGAGAGAGGTTGACACGTGTGCATTAGGGGATGGGGACCACGAACGGGGAAGTTGGGGACCATGCGGAATGGATGGTGGTGGTGGTGGTGGTGGTGGTGGTGGTGGTGGAGGTTCTGGTAGGGAGTGCTGACGTGGTGTTAGAGTTTTCGTTGAGGATGAGGTCGATGTCTTCCTCCAATGGTGCAAACGGCTTATCAAGCTTCATTTTTTATTTTTTATTTTTTATTTTTTTATTTTTTTATTTTTTTGAGGGGGTTGGATATTGGGGAAGATGGTGGATTTTGAAAGACTGTTTTTGGTTTCTGTATTTGGAGTGGGTAATAAAGAGTAAGATGGTTTCGATTTGTGAGGGAACAGAATTTTATGGAGATTTTAAATATGAAATGAAAATTACAGAATTAACCTTATATATATTTTTTTAGCTTTTTATGTATATGGGGGCATGATAGTAAAAAGCCACCAAAATGTGGCTTTGCTTAATAATAGTATAGATAGAAGTAGATAACTTAACGATGTTTGTATATAAATTTTAAGGTGATCATATAGATATTTGATGATACCCATGTGAAATTTATTTTGCAACTCTAACCAGACTAGTCTTTTTCTTGTTTATTTTGTGGGTGAACAGTAACAGACAATTCCGAGAATCTCGCTCGTGTGATGCTACAGATTTAGGTACCCATTCAAAGGTTGTCTCTTTCAGTGCAAGAACCTGAAGGAATATTTTTTATTTAAACCTCGTAATAGTACTTCCTTAATCAAGGCCAACACAAACCCATACTATCTGTTGACTTTATTGTTTCTGTAGGAATTCTGCTATTTTGAGACTAAAATTTGCATCTTTTCCTAGGATATGGCATGGCTTAAGAAGAACGATCGTACATCTGCTGCAAATCGCAATCCTACTTACATGAAGGATCCCATTCAAACAGACTGTAACCAAGCTATATGTGTCAAATGCAAGCGTCCTGGATTGCTCTTGTATGTAACCTGCACAATCTTATCTTTTAATTTTTGCTGTCATCCATGTATGATACTTACACAGGCATGTTGACTTTTTATAACAATAAAGAGGATTTGCTTGACTGTTTATATACATGTGACAGTAGTTTTAGTTAGGTTCACATATTTCCACATTGGTTGAAGATGTTTTTGGTATTAAAAATATCCGTCAGTTTCCTGCTATTCCCAGATCTCCAAACACTCCCATTTGGAAACTCAAGTTTCGTCAACTTTGACTTGCCAAGGTTTACAACAACAAAAACATATCACTTATCATTCTTAATATCCAATCTTATAGATAATTTATTTTTAATGTTGAATTTTTGAAAGTAACTTACCAAATATTCAATTTGTAAATGATTTGTTTCATATATATATAGGGCTATGATCATGTGAAAATTCCTTCGGTGAGAACCTAGTGTGAACTTTTTTTGGGATAGAAATTGAAAAATCCGAACAATTCATTTTGATCTACACGTCTAAATTAGTCTACGGAAGAGAAATCAAGTCGTTGAGTTTGTTTGTCCATGCATTAAAGTGTTGCAAATTGTATGGTTGAATAACATTATATTTTATAATGACGTGATAGACGGATAAATGAATTTCAAATGACTTGATTTTACATATTTAAACTAATTTAGTCATTCTAAATAATGTGAATGGTTCGGATCATCCATGTGATGGCTATGTAAAGTGTTAACATGAAACTTATCGTGAGAACTAGTTCTCACATGATCACTCCCCTATATATCTAATGCATTTTTATCTCAAGGGACTCTAGTAATTTCACAAGCATAAGATGTGTGCCTTCCTCATTTTCTATGTTTTTGTATTTTTCACAACATTTTCGCTCACAAGTGAACCAATTTATTATCCTTGTTAACTGCCTCAATCCAAGTTAGTCTAGGTTGATCCTCATGTCAGTATTCCGCTTTCTACAAACTTGCATAATTATTTTATATCCATTATACATTAGTGGTTGCTCGATGCTATGGTTTGGGTTTGTGTGATTGCGAGTTAGAGTGATAGCCGTAGACCTAAATTAACTTGGATTTGGGATATTGAAAGAGTATGTTACTTCTTGAATTGATTGAATAGTGACCTTTAACAGTGCTGAATTGAAAATAATTTGTGTAGCCAAGCCAACCACAACATTAATAGGTGGAGACTTTTGTTATTATAAATCCTCTCTTTATCACAGTTGATAAATTTGAGTTTCTCAAGTTTTTAAAAATTTAGTATAAACAAAAGGTTTTTAGCAGAGACTAGCTTTTAAAAAAATAAAGTCACATTTTGCAGTTAACTGTTGATATTAGGACTTAGGAGTGTGAGCGATAAGAAATAGAAGAAGCATGTTGTTTCTTTGAACAGTGCATGATGCCTAGCTTTATGGCATCATTTAAAGATGGAGCTGTCAATGATGCTTAGAATAGCTGATGAGGGCTTCTAAAATTAAGAAAACAACAATGACATGCTTTGGAAGAAAAAAAAGAAAGAAATAATTGATATTTTGCAAGTTGGATGTATTATAATTGTTAAGATAAATCAGAGAGATGTGAAAACAATACTAAATATTGAATTGAGAAATTACTGAGTACAATATCTCCTATATATAGGAGGAACCAAATACAAAACTAACCAACTACCCAATGTGGGACTATAATTTCTAACACCCCCTCTCAAACTCACGATGGGTCAAACAATGTGAGTTTGCCTACTAAGTGTCGGAATTTCTGAACAGTATGAGATTTGGTGACGAAGTTTGCAGTCTGCTGGGAAGAGGTAACAGAATGGAGAGAGATGGTCCATGCCTCAAAACGCTCACGAACATAATGACAATCAATCTCAATATGCTTCGTTCGTTCATGAAAGATCGGGTTGCTTGCAATGTGCAATGCACTCCGGTTATCACAATAAAGTGGAGCAGCTCCTGTAAGAGTGACACCCATATCTGATAACAACCAACGAACATGAACAATCTCTCTAGTAGTAGCTGCCATTGTTCTGTAATCAGCTTCGGTGGAAGAACATGCAACAACTGCCTGTTTCTTGCTCCGCCATGAGATCAGTGAATCACCAAAAAATAGACAGAAATCTGTGGTAGACCTTCTGATAGTCGGATCACCTGCCCAATCTGAATCAGAATACGCACTGAGCTCTAGTTTGGATGTAGAAGGCATAAGTAATGAGCGAGTGATAGTGTCCCGAAGGTATCTGAGGATTCGAAGAAGAGCACCGTAGTGAACTGATGTAGGAGCGGAAACAAACTGACTGACAATACTAACTGCATAAGCAATATCGGGTCTGGTCATGCATAAGTAGACAAGCTGTCCAACAGTCTGTCTGTATCTAGTGGGGTTAGGAAGGAGCTCACCATATGTAGGACGAAGCTTCACATGAAGCTCTAAGGGTGTATCAGCTGATCGACTGTCAGAGAGATATGCAGTGGAAATAATATCTAATGTGTATTTCTGCTGAGAAATGAGTATCTCCTGAGATCCATGAGCAATCTCTAAACCCAGAAAGTAACGTAGCTTACCAAGGTCTTTCATATGAAACTGCTGGTGAAGGTATTTCTGTGTAGATGCAATGTCGGCGGAGTCATCCCCAGTAATGATTATATCATCAACATATAGTAGTAGAATTACCCTCCCCTGCGGTGATGACCGCATAAACATAGAATGGTCCTGAGAACTCTGACTAAAACCAGCCTTGCTGATGACAAGGCGAAAACACTCAAACCAGGCTCGAGGGGCCTGCTTCAAATCATATATAGCCCGACGCAGCCGGCAAACATGACGAGGAGGAGTAGGGAGGCCAGGAGGAGGATCCATATAAACAACCTCAGATAAAGTTCTATGAAGAAAAGCATTCTTCACGTCCATCTGGTATAACGGCCATTGGCGGATGGCTGCAACAGCAAGAAGGGTGTGAACAGTAGTCATCTGTGCAACGGGAGCAAAGGTCTCATCATAGTCAATGCCATGCTCCTGAGTAAACCCTCGGGCTACTAGACGGGCCTTGTGCCTGCTCAATAGATTCATCAGGTTGATATTTGACCTTGAAGATCCACTTGCAGCTAATAGGCCGAACGCCTTCTGGTAGAGGAACAACATCCCATGTGCCAGTCTGATCAAATGCACTGAATTCCTCTGCAATAGCTTTCCTCCATTCAGGATATTGAATTGCGTCTTGATAGGTTCTGGGCTCACGTGTAGAGTGTATAGCAGTGAGATATGCATGAAATTGTGGTGAGTAGGAAGCTAGGGTGGCAAAACCAAACTGGTCAGAAGGACCAGTGACATCCGGTGTAACGTGCCGGAGGAATACCAGAAGTGGAACAGGTAGACTGACGAAGAGGTGGTGGACTGACAGGGTGTGGGGGTGAGGACGGTGGAGTAGGTGCATGTGTCGGGGGGGAAGTAGGTGGGATGGGTGATGGTTTCTGTGGGGATGCAGGTGGAGTTTCGGTAGGGGAAACAACAGGTGTAAGGACTGCAGGAGATGTGAATGGAGCCAGAGGAGTGGGATCAAAAGGACGGGAAGATAAAGTCAGGGGGGTTAGCAACAACTGGAGAATCGAGAAATCTAGTTTCCTCGGGGGGGAGGGGGGGGGGGGTGGTCAGGTAGTAAGGGGAGTCTTCCACAGAGGAGACATGTCGAGAAATGCGGACGCGACCCGCTGATGGATCAAAACAATGATAACCTTTGTGTTTAGGATTGGGACCTAGGTGAACGCACTTAGCAGCACGAGCGGAGAGCTTCGTGCCCTCAGTAGGAGGGAGAAGGACGTAGGACGTAACAAGTGCATCCAAAGGTACGGAGCATACTGTAGTCGGGAGATGAATGATAAAGAGCCTCGTAAGGCGTCGTACCAGCTAGGGCAGATGAGTAAGTAATGTTGATAAGACTAACAAAGGTCATGATAGCTTCAGCCCAGAAAGAACGAGGAGCAGAAGAGGAGAGTAAAAGAGCGCGAGCCGTCTCAATGATGTGACAATGCTTGCGTTCAGCTACACCATTCTGCTCATGTGTGTGAGGGCATGATTGCTGAAAAAGGGTGCCGTGAGACTGAAGGATTGATCTCATAGTGGTGGAAGTGTACTCACGTGCACCGTCCGATCGAAAATTCTTAATGCGCACACCGAACTGAGTGTGAATCGTAGTTGTAAAGATCTAGTAAATATCAGGTATCAGATCGCTGACGCATAAGAAAAATCTATGTATGTCTAGTGAAGTCATCGATGAAGACAACATAATAGAGATAGCCTTTCCACGAGGGTACGGGAGAGGGTCCCTATATGTCGGAATGAACAAGTTGAAAAGGGTGAGTGGTTTCAGAAGTTCTTTTGTGACTAAAGGGAATGACAATGTGTTTGGCCAAATGACAACCCTGACAATCAGATAAATGTTTAAAAGTGAGAGAACCAAGGGCATCACTACGAGCCATAGTCTAAAGTCGTGATGCGCTAATATGATCTAAATGTCTGTGTCACAGATCAGCATCAGAGAAAATAATACCGGCAAAACTAGAAGGAGAGTGATGTGCACGAAGAAAATCTAGATAATATAGACGACCCTGACGACTAGCACGTCCAAATTTCTCATCGGTGGAGGAATCAGTAATAGAATAACCTAAAGAGTCAAAAGTAACTAGAAGACCACTATCGCACAACGCACTAATAGAAATAGGGTTTATTGATAAATGAGGAGCATAAAGAACATATGGTAATGTGAGTGTGGGAGAACTAATTGTTCCTGGGTGTGTAATAAGAAGTGGTGAGCCATCAGCTGTGTGTAGAGATGGAGAGTGAGAGGAAAGTGTTGTGCAGGTGGTGAATAGTGTCTGATTACTAGTGAGATAATGTGATGCACCAGAATCTAAAATCCAGAAGGAATTCATACCGGGAGTGGCAGAAAGTGCAGAAGCAGAGGAGCCAGCATTGATAGACTGATCCATGAGCTGTAGTTCCAGCTGTGTGGGGCGTTGCTGAAAATTAGCCCAATCAGCAAGAGATAGCAAGACTGGATTGACGGGCATGGCTGAGGATGTGAGGGACGACGCACTGCGAGGGCTGCTGTGACTAAGAGCACAATGTGGAGGGAGATGCTGCTGGTGTCTGATCGGTTTAGGGAGCAGGACGGTGCTACCGGTGTCGGAAGTAGAGGTGAGGTAGAGTGAGCAATGATGTTAGGAGAAGGTAGGAGGCCGGAGGCAGACTGAAAGTGATGCTGCTGCTATTTGAATCTGGAGGAGGGACGAGAGGCGGTTGCATGTAGAAAGTCAGTGGAGGCGGAATTATGCGGGAGAGACTGAGATTCCATCAAGTAGTAGGACCTGTAATAATAATAAATTTTTTTCTCGACTTTTTTTTTGACTTTTTTTTCTCGACTTTTTTTTTGACCTTTTTTTTTTGGAACAATACTGAGAGGATTTGTAATCTTAACTCTGCATTGGAGACATCCAGCGTCTGCTGTTCAACGAGGTCACTCAACTTGTAAGCAACAGTACCAAGGTGATCAACAGCATTCATGAGGGCTCTAACAGCATAATCTTTCGAACTTGCATCCAGCGTCTGCTGTTAAGATGGGTCGGATCCCGGCGTCGGCGCTGGGTTAGAGACGACGAGGACGGAGGAGTTGTTCTGCTGTTCAAATGCGAAGGTGGGTCGGATCTGATGGCGAAGGTGGGTCGGATCGAATGACGAAGTTGAAGTATCGACACTGGATTTGATGACGATCTGATGGCGGTGAGATCTGATGGTGAGATCTGATGGCGAAAGATGGGTCGGATCGAATGACGAAGGTTCGGCTGCGGGATCTTGAGATGCGGATCTGATCTGGGTCGAGGAAGATGACTTTCGGATCTGATCTAGAGTTGAAGAAGACGACTTCGGTATGGCGGGATTTTGAGATTCGGATCTGATCTGGGGTTTGAAGAAGATGACTTTTTTTTAAAAAGGGTTTTGGGAAGAAATTTGTATAACTTGGCTGTTAGGATTTTTGGATGGAAAATTTAAGAAAGAAAAATTTGGATAATTGGCTCTGATACCATGTTAAGATAAATCAGAGAGAAATGAAGACAATACTGAATATTGAATTGAGAAATGACTGAGTACAATATCTCCTATATATAGGAGGAACCAAATACAAAACTAACCAACTACCCAATGTGGGACTATAATCTTTAACAGGTTCTGTTCGTGAGGCGCAAGTCCATAACTTTGCTCTCGCAGCTTAATATCTTGGTCGCTTCCCCACTTTGTCCCTCTTCAATCGGTTTTGTTAGAGGGGTGCAAACTTTCCTATTTAGCAGTTCAGTATTAAGATGTTTTATCCTTGTACTAAAATAATATATGTACACGTTGCTTCTTTTAGAGCATTTGTAGTTATTTTCTAGTTTGCCGTATTTGTTGCTTAATTTAGTAAAAAGAATTTCCGTACTCATTTATTATTTTGCCATATTTTGGATCGACTAGAAACAGTTGGCAGCACAAATAGCAATTGCCAAATTAAGCACAAATAGCAATTGCCAAATTATAAAGGTGAAGCATAATCCAACTAGAAACAGTTGGCAGCACAAATAGCAATTGCCAAATTATAAAGGTGAAGCATAATCCTTCATCCATTTAAAGTTTTTGTGCAAAATATGGTCGGACGAAACATGAAATTTCATCCGACCATAATATTTTTACAAAAGAAAAATTTGTAACGGACAAAAAATAATAATAATTAGTTTGTGACGGACGGAAAAAGTTCAAATTAAAAAAAAATAATCAATTGTGACGGACCGGAAGAACTCTTGTCCGCCTCATTCTTTCTAAATCCCAAAACTGAACATAAAATTACAATACATGACCATGTAAATACTAAAAACATGTAGAACCCATCTACAATATCCATGGGGGTAAATGCTACACCTACTACCAAATCTACTGTTTTTTCTCTTTACTACCTACTATTGAATATTTCTACCATTTACTCTACAATAACCTTCACTAATAGTATAACACCTAAGCTAGTGAAAAAAAAGTAGTAGATTTAATAGTAGGTATAGCATTATCCAATATCCATAAACAATTAGCAACAACACCCCTCTCATTTTCTTCACAGTTTTAACCCTAACCAAAACCCCACTAAGATGCCGATTCCTAGACCATGGTTTCTTGATCTCGTTCCTTTCCTCGTCGTGCTTCTCATCACCGTCCACGTCTTCGCATTAGTAATAACAACCCCCACCTTTTTCATAATTTGCATTTAAACCCTCCAAATCTAGTTTCTAAGTTACCTTGTTTTCAGGTCTACTGGATTTACAGGCTTGCCACTAAGAAGCTGCCACAAAGGAGCAAGAATAACTAGGGTTTGCCTTAAGGTAGAAGCACTACGAACCCAGATAAAAAAGTTTGAATAGTGGTACTTATATTTGTGTGAATTTATGTTTTGTATAACTCGAATTAGTGGGTATGGGAATTACAATGTTGAAATGGGTCGAAATGTAAAAATAGAAATTGTAATTTGACTATTTAGGGAGTGAGGTGTCATGAATTGGATATTTTTTTATATGTCACTTTTCGAACCTGTTTCCAGAAAGAGGGCAGGTTGTCAAAGTATTTGCTCTCATGGACTCAACAACTAAACTCATCATCCCTAACGACGAGTTTAGTTGATGACGACATCGGTTCTGTTTTGTTTTATTTTGAGATTTAGCCATATGTAGTAGTTTTGCAATTTGCACTCTTTATTTTATCCATTAGAATATTTTGGAGATTTGTTTTGAGCCTATATATAGAGGCATTGAGAATAATGAGAAAGTATGATATTTTTGATTAAAAAAATTATTATGTTAAGTTATTGCTTTTCATCCATCTTTTTGTGTGAGACAATTGAGAGAATTATTAGGGTTTGTGAGAAATCTTAATAAAGTTTAGGGTTTGTGAGAAGCTCTAAACTATACTCCAAATCCCCAAATCAATTCAACCCAAAACCCAAATCCCCAAATCCCCAAATCCAATTCAAAGTCAAACCCTAGCCCCCTTCTTCTTCTTCTTCTTCTTCTTCAAAGTCGAAACCCATCGCTCACCCGGTGGCCTCCCTCCCTCCTGCCTCCCACATCGACGCCGCCACCCCGTCCTTCCTCCTTGCTGCATCTCACCGACCAGCTCCTTGCCTCGCTCGTGATCACCTTCAACCCAAACCATAACCTCATCTCACCGTGCATCCTTTCCTCGCCGTCAACCAACCACCAGTGTCCCCGACCGCTGCACCCCGCTATCACCCACGAGCCTCAATGACCACCTTGCTGCACGCATCCACCGCAACCAGCAACGACCATCTCTGGCCACCTCTGCATTACCCCGACGCTTTAGCCAACGAGTGCCACCGCCCGATCACCATAGCCCTCGTTGCCTCACTACTGCAGCAACCCCGGACTGCTCCTACACCTCCTCCTTCCACCACCTTGCTGCCATCCCGTCACCTGCACCCTGACGTCGAGCCCCACCCCTTTGGCTACCAGTGACTCCTATAGTAAACAAGATCTGTTTCGCCAAAATTTCTTCGAACCCTGGGTAATTTCTTTCCACTTCTCAAATAGTTGTAATATTTCTTTATCATCTCTAAACTATTATCCAATGTTAGTGTCGTCCACAAATATTGAGAGTGTGTGTTTCTACTTGTTAATTAGGGTACGAATCGTTATTGAATATCTTACTTGCAACTCACATTTAGGTGTAATTGTTGATTATTAGACGTGAACTTTTAATTGAGCTTGTTAAACTTATTTCATATCTTCAAAATCTATCAAACCGATTAATAGTCTAATTTCTAACTTAATCTGCATTACGTGTTGGTAAACTTAATCTTTTACAAATTTTGGAATTTCTCTAATTAGTGTTAAGTTTACATCATTAGTTGTTTCATGCTCGCCGTTGGAACACGGCGAGTGTAGTTTTTTTGTTTTTTTTTTAGAAATTCGTCGTTCCCAACGGCGAGTTTAGTTCGAAATTTTCAATGAAGACTCGTCGTTCCCAACGATGAGGATATTTATACTAGACTCGCTGTTGGGAACGACGATGTTAGTTCAAAAAAAGTTTCTATGGAGTTTTTTTTCGAAAATTCACTTAGTCCAATAGAGCGTTTCATTCTCTGTGAAATTTCCTACCTCCTCGTCATTCCCAATAGCGATTCTAATATAAATGTTCTTGTTGTTGGGAACGGTGAGTGTTCATTGAAAATTTTGAACTAAACTCGTTCCCAACAGTGAGTTTCTCAAAAAATTAGTACTAAACTCGCCATATCCCAACGACGAGCATGAAACAACTAAACTCGCCGTTGAGAACCTAACTTCATCTAGAAACAAAGAAAAAATATCTATGGGACCTGCTTACAAGAGGTCAAAAAACACTGATGTTACATGTGATTGTTTGGTCATTCTTAAGTTTGCATGTTGGTCAGGCAATAGTGGTGCATGAATGTCTTCTTTATAATCCTTTTTTTGACCTTGGTCATTATGTTACCGTCTCCAGATTATTTAAATCACAAGGATGTTGTATCAACAGGTATTGATCCTTAATTCAATAGATCTTGTCATGTATGAAAGTTAGATCTAGTCGCTTAAAACTTTTAGCTTGGTAGTGAAGGTTACATGCATGCTACCATTCTTTTCTATTTCTTTTTCTCAAAGTATTTTCCTTTGATCTCCTCAACGAAATTTTCCATAAATGATCAATATGTGATTGGTTGTATGGCGTGAAGTTTCTGAATGTATATATTCTTATTTCCTATTTCAACTGCCTTTGTATTTGTGTGCTGCATAAAATCCATTATTTAGCTCTTAAAGGGACTCATTCTCATCTGTGCCTTATACTTTCTTATTCTTGTTACAAGATTTTGTATAAATTATCATTTCTTTTATATCATTTCTTAGTTAGACTCAAATGTATGTCACCTGGTCTTTACATACTTGTGGTAGACTAGGTACGATGCCAATGATTGTTAAGAAAAACTCTCACCATTGGTGACCCATTCTTGTACTGTTGAGTCTATTTTCCAGTATCTGTCACAATGTTCTCATTGTTAGAATATAAATATTAAAACCCTCACCCTTATCACAGCTTCGAAGTTTTGGTCCATCGGTATGGTCATTAATATGGTATCAGAGCATCCCAGGTTCGAATCTCACCGGATAATACCGCTGCGTATAGTCCAGATATTGGCCAAAAAAGATGGCCTTCAACCTGCAAGGGCTTGTTAGAATATAAATATTAAAACGCTCACCCTTACTACAACTTCGAAATTTTGGTCCGTCGGTAGGTCATTAATACTCATTTCAGCTACTCTATAACCAACATTGTGCCTTGACTTGGTGTCATTATCTTTTCTCTTTATCTTAAACTAGTAGTTTACACGTGCGATGCACGTTTTAATAAATATAGTTTTTTAAAATAAAAATTTAGACGTAGTCTTGATTTGAACCTAGGACTTTCTTTATAATGGTTGTGCACGTATGTTGCACGGGTTGGTAGAATGACAAAATATCTACAAATGACACTAAGGCCTTTTTCCATTATAATATTAGAGATTTGCTTTAGTCTCGCTCCCCTTTTTTATCTTTTTTTTTTTTCTCTTCATTTGTCTTGCATCAACGGGGTATGATTCTTGTCTCGCATCAATGGGTTATGATTCATAGGGCCAATGAGATTCATGTAGCTGAGAGTCGATAGGATTTAGTTCTTCAGTTTGAAGGAGCGAAGAGAGTTGAGTATGGCGCTACAGTTGTGGTAGTTGAAGCCTAGCAGTTTTGTCAAATGTACTAAGAAGTTGATTATTATGACCAAGAAATTTTGAGTAGGTCAACACGCATTCTTCAATAATGATTATGTTAGATGTTTTGGCCAATTCTGTTAGAGTTGTTTTTGTTGATACTCTTTGCGTCCGGGTTATCTTATGTTAGGTTCAGCTACCAATGAGAAATACATAATGTGTTATCTTCCCTTCCTAATGTTGTTTAGTTTGGTCTAACATGTTTGTCGGCCATGAATGTTGTCATCAGTGGTATAAACTGTTGGAATCGAGTATACATTCAAAATACTCTTGTTGACAACATTGTTTTATGACCCAGCGGTTAAAATTTTGAGTTCACAAGAGGTTGGGGGTTCAATTCCTACGTTTCACATAATATGTATATATATATATATATTCAATTCCTACATTTCACATAATATATGTATACTAGATTTGCCCGTGGGCACGACTTCGGAACGATACTGTATATAAAAGTCTTGTAAACAGTAAAATAACAATTATGTAGCTCAAGTTTGAATAGTAAAACAATAATTAGTTGTAAATAAAAGTCAATGTTTCAATTAGTATATGTTGAAAAATAATTATAAATAGGAGTGTAAAATCCAACATCTTAGAATTTTGAGTGTGGAAATGATGAAATTTAACTGTTGATGAGATATTTGCTATTTTCAGTGTAACATGAGTAATAAAAAAATGCATAAAAAATATGAAAATTTACAAACCTGAAATCTGAAAATATAAATTTCTAAGTTAATAGAGAGAGAATGAGAAAGAGAGAGAGAAATAAATAAATAAAGGAGTTGTTTTGGGGATTTGAATTTGAGTTTTAGGGGGACTTTTGGGCGGAAAAATATGTTTTGTGAGGTTAGATCTGGACCATTGATTTCAACCTTATTGAATGTGAGCCACTTGATAGCTTTCTTTGTGTTTTATTATATATATATATATATATATATATATATCTATATATCTATGATCGGGCCGGGCCGGGCCTTAGGGTCTTGGGGTCTCTTGAAAAAAAAATAGAATTCTTTTTTGAACTGTCAAATTTCAAAACATTTTATTTTTTCTTAAATTAATAATATGACTGTTTCAAAAGTTAAATAGGCTTTATGTTATAGCCGTTTCAAAAATTAAATGATCTTCAATATGCAGCCGTTTTTTGATTAAATGCATACAGATTTATTTCTCTCTGGTTACAAGTTATAAGAAGGAATCATTTTGGGAAAGAAAATACAGAAAAATAATCAGTCATTCTCTTCTCCAAATCTATTTTTGATCGGTTTTTTACCTTGGTTTTGGTGGTGCAAGTTGGTACGTGCTACTATTGAAGCCTTGGCAGCATTGTAGACAGAATCGCTTTGTATCCCCGGAGAAGTGTTTGGTGATCAACGATTCATCTCCAGAATCGGCCAAATAGCTTCTTAAAGAAAGTGCAACCCACGCCTCGAGCTACTTCTCACTTTCTTCCTGTTGCAAAGCCATTCTCAGAAGGTTCATTTGGTGCACTCAGGTTTAACCCATCTTTCTAACAATTTTAAGAAGCTATTTTCCAGACTCTGTAATGACTCTTGTTTTTGACTGCAAGTATGAAACCAACAAATGTGAGAAATTTGCTGGCCTGAACTTCAAGCGATGGAAGAACAAGATGTTTTTCTATTTATCGCTGAAGGAAGTTGCCCATGTTCTTACCCAAGACTGCCCTGTAATGCTTAACCTAGAACATGTTGATGTCCATGATAATAAACAAATCATAGATGACATAGCAGAATGGAAGGATGCCGATTTTAAATGTAGAAACTTTATCTTGAATGGGCTATTCGACAAACTGTATGACTATTACTTACAGTCCGATACAGCTAGATCTGTTTGGGAAGCCTTGCAAAAGAAATATGACACCGAAGAGGCTGACTCGAAGAAATTCGTAGTCAGTCATTATCTCAAATACACCATGGTCGACGACAAGCTGGTAACTATTCAATCACACGAGTTACAACACATTGCCCATGAGATCATTTCAGAGGAAATACCTCTCGATGAGCAATTTCAAGTAGCTGTGATGATTGACAAGTTACCACCTGGTTGGAAAGACTACAAGAATATCCTGCGACACAAATCAAAGGAACTGACCATGGAGAATTTGATAACTAGGTATAAAGTTGAGGAGGAATCCAGAAAACAAGACCAGAAAGAAGAATTCTTGCTTGTTCAATAGAACAAAGCGAAGGTCCATTTGAAACCGAAAAACAAGCCGTTCAAGAAGAATGCTAGTCGGAAGTTAAATTCAAACTTTCGTCAGAATGGTCAGAATGGACATCAGAATCCGAATAAGGGAAATAACCAGCAAGCCCAAACCAACAACAATGGAACAGATCCTATCGAGTGTTGGAAATGTCATTGCTTCGGACATATCGCTAGGAACTGCCGATCGTGTAATCTTGCACCACAGGCAAATGCTATCGAAGGGCCTTTAGTGGCTATGATCACTGTGATCAACATGGTCGGTGTAACCGACGGGTGGTGGGCTGATACGGGCGCCATTAGGTATGTTTTCTATGAGTTCAACTGGTTGAAAACTTGTAAGGAGACTGAAGGCCAGAAAGTGCAACTTGGTGATTCACACTGTATCAATGTGATGGGCACTGGAGAGGTGGACTTGGAGTTTACCTCTGGCAGGATTGTAACCCTCAAGGATGTCTTGCACACTTCTGATATGAGGAAGAACTTGATTTCTCGATACCTTCTCAACAAGGCTGGGTTTCATTAGAGCATTGGATCCGATCAGTATGTTATAACTAAGAATGAGATTTTTGTGGGAAAGGGATTTGCTTGTAATGAGATGTTTAAACTCAGTATTGAAATGAATAAGAATAATGCTTTTGTTTACTCCTTGTCTTCTTTTAATATATGGCACTCTAGACTATGTTATGTTAACAAGAAATTGGTAAATAATATGAGCAAACTTGGCATGATACCAAAAGTTAACTTAAATGAATTTGAGAAATGCACCTCCTGTAGTCAAGCTAAGATAATTAAAACTTCACATAAAAGTGTAGCTAGAGAAACAAAAATTCTAGACTTGATACATTCTGATATATGTGAGATGGATGGAACCTTAACTAGAAATGGTAAAAGATATTTCATTACGTTTATTGATAATCATTCAAATTATACTCATGTTTATCTTATGGCACATAAGAATGAAGCAGTTGACATGTTTGGAACTTATGTAACTGAAGTACAAAATCAATGAAAGAAATATTAAGTAATTTCGTAGTGATAGAGGTACAAAATATGATTCCAATGAGTTTAAACAATTATATGCATCATTTGGAATTATTCACGAGACTACTGCACCTTATTCACCTGAATCTAATGGAAAAGCTGAAAGAAAGAATAGGACCCTTACTGAATTGGTAGTTGCTTCGCTTATTAGTTCTGGAGCACCCAAATCCTTATGTGGTGAAGCTCTTTTATTCTGTATGTCATGTTTTAAATAGAATTCCGCATCTATCTTCTGATACTTCACCATATGAATTATGGAGAAGTAGAAAGCCTAATATTGATTATTTTAGAGTTTGGGGTTGTTTAGCATATGTCAGAAAATTTGACCCTAAAAGAATCAAACTTGCAAGTAGAGCATATGAATATGTTTTTATTGGTTATGCAGATAACAGTAAGGGCTTCCAGATTTTTAAACTTGCATAATAATGTGATTATTGAATCTTTAGATACTGATTTTTATGAGAATAAATTTCCTTACTTATTGAGGAACAGTGGGGGTAGTAGTGGGGGTTCACAACCCTCTACTTCCTCTAGCGTACCTCATATTAGTACACATTTTAATGTTGATTTAGATTCTGAACTTCGTAAAAGTAAACGTGCTAGAACTGCTAAAGATTTTGGTGATGACTATGTTGTATATACTTTAGAATCTGACCCTAGTTCTATCAATGAGGCCTTAACCTCACCAGATGCCGATTTGTGGCAAGAAGCCATAAATGACGAAATGGATTCACTAACCTCTAATGGTACTTGGGAGTTAGTGGACTTACCTCGCGGTAGTCGTACTATAGAATGCAAATGGATTCTTAAGATAGCTAAAACCAGATGGTACAATTGAAAATTTCAAAACTAGACTAGTAGCTAAAGGATATGTACAAAAAGAAAATATAGATTTCTTTGACACTTACTCTCATGTGACTCGTGTGACTACCATCAGAGTTTTATTACCTATTTCTGCTGTGCATAATTTGTTGATTCACCAAATGGATGTTAAAATAGCTTTCCTTAATGGAGAACTTGAAGAGGAACTTTATATGGATCAGCCTGAAGGCTTTGTGATTCCAGGACAGGAACACAAAGTCTGCAAGCTGAATAAGACTTTATATGGTCTTAAACAAGCTCCTAAACAGTGGCATGACAGAATTGATCAATTATTACTCTCAAATGATTTTTCTATTAATAATGTAGATAAATGCCTTTATTATAAAGCATCCAGTGATAGTTGCATTATGCTTTGTCTATATGGAGATGATTTACTCATTTGTGGTTTTTCGCTTGAATTGATTTAAGAGACAAACTTTGCTTAGTCAAAATTTTGATATGAAGGACCTAGGTGAGGCCAATGTTATTTTAGGCATGAAAATTACACGTACGGAGACTGGTATTACTCTTGATCAATCTCATTACATTGAGAAGATCTTGAAGAAATACAATTACTTTGACTGTAGACCTGCATGTACACCCAGTGACCCTCATGTTAAACTTTTGAAAAATTCTGGTGCTGCAGTTAGACAAAGAATATGCTAGTATTATTGGTAGCATTCGCCACGCTACTGACTGCACTAGACCTGACATTGCATATGTTGTAGGGGTATTATGTAGATTTATGAGTTGTCCTAGTTTTGACCATTGGAATGCTATTGACAGAGTCATGAGGTACTTGAAAAGGACCATGAACTTAGGACTACATTATGAGAGGTTTTCCGCTGTCCTTGAGGGATTCAGCGATGCAGATTGGAATTCATTTTCAGATGATTCCAAGGCCATAAGTGGATATATTTTTAGTATCGCTGGTGGTACTGTTTTTTGGAGATCCAAGAAACAGACTATTTTAACTTACTCTACTATGGAGTCTGAGTTAGTTGCTCTAGCTATGGCTAGTGAGGAGGCAAGCTGGTTAAGAAACCTCTTGTCTTACATTTCTTCATGGAGTAGGCCTATACCTCCAATCTTAATCCTTGCAGATAGTACTGCTACCATAGCTAAAGTACAAAATGCTTACTATAACGGTAAGAGACTAGCGATTCGTCGCAAGCACAGTACGGTGAGAGAGCTCCTCACATTTGGTGCTGTTATTGTGGATTTTGTGAGATCATAAAGTAACCTTGCAGATCCTTTGACGAAAGAATTGTCTCGAGATAAAGTTTGGAACACATCAATAAGGATGAGACTGAAGCCCATTAGGATTACAATTGGTGGGAACCCAACCTATACGACTGGAAATCCCAAGACATATGTTCAATGGGAAAAACAAGCCATACTGTGATTGGAATTATGCAACCTAGAAGTCCATCCTGATGTGTATGTGCATGATGTCTTGTAGCGTTAGTAAGGATAAGCTTGGCTCTTAATGAGCTCTATATCTCCGAATGAGAGGAGTGCCTAGCTACAAGAGCACTCTTGATAGACTCACCGGGGTGACTGTGAAGTGTGGCCACTTCTATGAGAATGGGACTGATTATCTAAAACATTTACCTATACTGGGATAAGCACAAAGCCGGAATGTGCTGGTATTTAGAACTTGCACCTGGTAGAATCATGTGTGGTTTTCCTTCACTATGTAAAAGCGGGTAATAAGTTCAAGACTTAAGATCACTAATTATTCTTGAATTTTTGGGACTGTCCACTATGTAAGGTTCAAGTCTTCGGACACCTTACTTATGCATGGTATTATACTTTTGAAAAAACTGCTTCTTTTCAAATTAATGTTTTAAATATACAAGTGGGGGATGTTGGAATCGAGTATATATTCAAGACACTCCTCTTGTTGACAACATTGTCTTATGGCCCAATGGTTAAAGTTTTGAGCTCACAAGAGGTTGGGGGTTCAATTTCTACATTCCACATAATATATATATATATATATAGGGGTCGGTTCGGGTGAGAACCAACCCTGGGGTGAGAACCTAAGGGCCTATACCAGCCATTCATCTGTGTAATCTTAACGGCCAAGATTTTTTAAAATTAAACAATAAGATTAATTAATTTTTGCATTAAGATGTCAATCCCTTTAATTAAGGGATGGGGACCGCGTAATAAAAGGAATAATTATAAATTGCCTTTTTTTGTGTGCGACGGTTAAGACAAATTTGGTCAAACTGGAGAGAGAAATAATTTATTCCCGTAAAATATTGGAGAAGATTTTGTTTCCCAAATTAATAGCAACTGCAGAATCATTCACCATTTCGTTCCTTACAGTTACTGTTTATTACAGTTGCTATTTATAATTATTACAGTTGCTGTTTAAGTGGTCAGGTATTGCTGTATAATTATTTCAGTTGCTATTTATAATTATTTCAGTTGCTATTTATAATTATTACAGTTGCTATTTATAATTATTACAGTTGCTATTCGAGAAGATTTTGTATCCCAAATTAATAGCAACTGCAGAATCATCACCAATTCGTTCCTTCACCAATTCGTTCACTATATAGCAACTGACTGTATTGTAAGTAGATACAACTAGTGCATATTTTAGCAGGAATATATATATATATATATATATATATATATATATATATATATATATATATATATATATATATTGTTTGTTTATCAATTTGCAAACTTATGTTGTACATGCTGTCAGTTTCCATATAGCAACTGAATGTTTTTTGAATAGCAACTAACTGCATTGTACGTAGCAACAAAAATTTCATATTTAGCAATATTGTACGTAGCAACAAATGTTGTTCATCCTGATGAAGATTGTGGTTCGGCTGAAAATAAAATAAAAAAGGCAATATATGTTGCCTAATAATCTGTGATCTACATTCCTTTTAAATAAAATAAAAAAGGCAATATATGTTGCCTAATAATCTGTGATCTTTCATTCCTTTTATTACGCGGTCCCCATCCCTTAATTAAAGGGATTGACATCTTAATGCAAAAATTAATTAATCTTATTGTTTAATTTTTAAAAATGTTGACCGTTAAGATTACATAGATGAATGGCTGGGATAGGCCCTTAGGTTCTCACCCCAGGACATGGTTCTCACCCGAACCTTCTCCTATATATATATATATATATATATATATATATGACCAGGCCGGACCTGAGGGCCTTGTGTCAAATTTCAAAACGTTTTATTTTTTCTTAAATTAATAATGACTGTTTCAAAAGTTAAATAGGCTTTATGTTATAGCCGTTTCAAAAATTAAATGATAATCATTATGCAGCCGTTTTTTGATTAAATGCATATAGATTTATTTCTCACTAGTTACAAGTTATAAGAAGGAATCATTTTTGGAAAGAAAATACAGAAAAACAATCAGTCATTCTCTTCTTCAAATCTATTTTGAGCGGTTTTTTGCCTTGGTTTTGGTGGTGCAAGTTGGTACGTGCTGCTATTGGAGCCTTGGCAGCACTGTAGACAGAAGCTCGTTGTATCCCGGAAGAAGTATTTGGTGATCAACGATTCATCTCAGAATCGGCCAAATAGTTTCTTAAAGAAAGTGCAACCCACGCCTTGAGCCACTTCTCACTTTCTCCTGTTGCGGAGCCATTATCCAGAGCCATTCTCAGAAGGTTCATTTGGTGCCCACTCAGGTTTAACCCATCTTTTCTAACATAAACTCTAGAGAAATTGAAGATCAACCATATATAATCATATAATTTCATCGGCTCACTTTCTTAAAATAAATCCTTGGTCAAATATCATTGAAACCTTTGGAATCCATTAAGTTATACTTGGAATATCGTTGCCATGATTATCTTCTAATTTGAATCTGGTGGATACACCGGAGACGAGGAAAATTCTGGATCGGGAAGTTTTGGAGTAATTAATGTTTATATGCAATTATTTCTTGAATTCTGAACTTCTCCTTAAAAGGCTTTTAGCTGCATTTGTATATTGCTAAATTTAGAGGGATTGTAAAAGTTTTCCTCATCTTTCCAAATACTTGTTATTTCTCTGTGTTCACTTGTTCACAATGCTCGGATATATTTTTGAGAAATGCTAGACTTACATGAGATTCTACTCCAAATTTACATGTAACTTGTCTTTTAGTGATTGTTGGGTCTTATCCATTTGTCTTTTAGTGATTAATGGACACACCAACCACTAAAAGACAAGTTCCATGTATGTTTGGGGTAGAATTTCATATATGTCTAGCATTTCTCTATATTTTTGCTTTTCGATTGCTCCTTCATGTTTTTCTTCTTTTGAAACTTCTCTCAGTGTGATTATATATCAGTATTAATTAGAATTGTTGTAGTTTTACAGTGAAGCTTTGGAAAAACAAACTAACAGACTAACAGACTTTAAAATTTTAGAAAGGAAAAATACAACAACAAACTAACAAACAAATAACCCAACAAACTGAATATGTCTTCGACACCATTTTTTTCCTTTTTACCCACCTGCCTACTGTCTCTTTGCAGAAATATTTGAACATAAACAGAAAGAAGTGTTTCTATAAAGAAGACGCCTCTATTTAATTTATATGGGAAGAGGCTTACCATCCCAATCACTCAGACACTCCATCATTGGATCGATCACTTTCCCTTGGGAAATTGCCACAAACACCTTATCGAACTCCTCGCCTGGCGATCTCACCTTCTCCCCCGTCAGAAACTCCGTTTTGAGCTCATCCCTCACAAACCTATACAAAGGATAAGACCTGCACTCCTTGATCCTGTTTGCAATTTCTGCATTCCCTGTCTCGACTGCCAATCTCACTGCCTCCACAGTCCCTGGCAAAGCGACCATCAACTCCTGCTCAAAGTGGGCAATCATGT
Source organism: Hemerocallis citrina (assembly GCA_017893485.1). Lineage (NCBI taxonomy): Eukaryota > Viridiplantae > Streptophyta > Magnoliopsida > Asparagales > Asphodelaceae > Hemerocallis > Hemerocallis citrina. The sequence continues at coordinate 406,452,755 of CM030358.1, forward strand.
TGAAGATATCTCTGTGCTTGTTCAGTGCTTGATTCACCAGCTCTTGCCTGAGCTTTTGCATTAGTGGATAGGTCGAGTTGCACGGGTCGTCAATGTAGGTGAAGATAAATTCCCCGTCGATGACTTTGAGCACATCTTTTTCGCAGAACCTTGACTCGAGGAGCTCGCCATAGCTGCCAGTTGATATGACTATCTTCGTCACTTGGGAGACTGTGTGCTTGACTGCTAACTTGAGGTTCTCTTCCAAGTGTCTTAGATCAATGGCTTGGCAAAGTGCAACCAAGTAGGTCGAAGTCATTAGTTTCAAGATTTCTACAGCTTCAGCAGTCTTTCTTGAAGAGATTAGCCCTAAAGAGTTGACATCTTGGTTGTGCTGCTCGGCGCTTTGTACATGGTTGGTTACAGGGTTGGCGAGGTACTGAAGCTCAGAGCAGTAGGAGGCCATGGCGATTTCGGCCCCTTTGAATCCGTAGTCCAAACTGGGGTTTCGACCACCACCAGAAAGATTTGAAGGAAGCCCGTTGTTGTAGAAATCGTTGACAAGTTCGGAGATTTGAGCAAACATGAGCTTCCCTATGGCAGCAATGGCAAGCCTCGTGTTGTCCATTGAGACTCCGATAGGTGTTCCTTGAAAGTTACCACCATGAAGAGCCTTGCTCCTCGAAACATCAATCAATGGGTTGTCGTTGACTGAATTAATTTCCCTCTCAATTGACTTGGTCGCTGATCGGATGACTTCAATTTGCGGACCAAGCCATTGAGGTGATGTTCTTAAGGCGTATCGGTCTTGTTTCGGCTTTTGAAGTCGGTCGAGCTCGTGGACTACATCTTTTGCCATGTTCATGTAGGAGCTTCCATCTAAAATGTGTTCCATGATTGCAGCTGCTTCAATTTGTCCTGGATGATGCTTGAGCTTGTGAGTAAGGTAGTCTGTGAACTCGGGTTTGCCTTGCATAACTTCGCAAAAAACTGCAGATAAAATCTCAGCAAGAACTGCAAGAATGTTGGCCTCAAAGAGTACGGTGGAAGCTAAGCCTGAACCAACTGCAGTGCCGTTGACTAGTGCAAGCCCTTCCTTTGGTTGAAGCTCAAAGAATTCAAAAGGGATTCCAGCAAGTTTGAAGGCTTCGCGGGCAGTGATTTGCTTGCCATCAATGGTGGTTGCTTCAGAATTGGGACGTCCGGTCAGGATTCCAGCAATGTAGGATAATGGCACAAGATCCCCGGAGGCGGTAATGGTGCCTCTCAAAGGGAGGCACGGGGTGATGTTGTGGTTGAGAAGCGCGGCAATCGCTTCAAGAATCTCAAAGCGGATGCCGGAGTAGCCTTGGAGGAGTGTGTTAATCCGGACCAGCATGGCGGCACGGGTGGCTGACGGTGGGAGGGTGTTTTCAGATTCGTAGGTCGAGCCTCCGAGGATTCCGGCATTAAGGAATCTGGAAGAAAGACAGCAACAACTGAATCAGTCAAAATGTTTACTATCAAGTTGAACTATATATATATATATATATATCAAACTCTGTATCAGTTCTGATTACAATCTTGTCAAATTTTATGTGAAATTTTGTATCTGTAATCCTTCCAGTTTAGCAAGAACTTAATTTGATGATTAGTTAGTTTTTTCTTAAGAAACTTATTAACTGGCAGAGTGCATGTGTGATTCACGAGAGGGGGGGGAGTCTCCCTGAAGAGAAGTCGCAGAAAAATAAGGAAGTCACGTGATTTGCACACGTTTGTTGGTTGGTGTAAAAAAAAATCGGTTGAGGTTAAGCATGCCCTATTATCATCATTTATTATTAATTAATTATTGTAAGTATATTTTAGTGCTTTATAATTTTACTAAAGTTGGTGCTACAGGTTTTGAACGGGCGAACACAACCCGAAAAAATAAGGTTTTGGAGAGTTAGAAAACCCGCTCATATACTAAGTGAGCGGCTTTTACATTTCTTCAAACCTGCCCTAAATTTGGCCAACCTGAACCCAAAAAATTCGAACCCGCCTAATATATGCATATAAATTTTATGTGTAACTAAATGTATTTGTGTGACCCAATATTTGTTATGTTAGTATATGTGTGTGTATAGTATTTTTAGCACATTATGCTTGAAATCAAGATAATTTAACCCAATTGGTAAGTTAATTTTGCGTACGTTGCGTTGTAGAGTATATAATAGTAATTATCAAATACTAGTAGTTTACACGTGCGATGCACGTCTTAATAAATATAATTTTTTTTAAAATAAAAATTCAGACATAGTCTGAATTTGATCTAAACCTCATTTACAATAGTTATGCACGTGCGTTGCACATATTGGTAGATGAACAAATTACACTAAGGCCTTCTCCCATTATAGTAGTAGAGATATAATTTGTACATGCGATGTATCGCTCTTTTTCTTTTAAAACTCCTACTCTTCTAAATTATCCAGCGGCACCAACTTATAATTCCTATTTTAAGTTATATTGATATTTGGTGCACATTTTTTTTAATAAGCATAAACACATATAAATAATATTTTGAGATATATCTTAACCCATGAAATTAATTTGGCATATGAAGTTGTAGTGTAGTCTCTATGGCAAGAAACACAACCTACTCAATTAATTCAATTTAATGCAACTAAATATAGGTAAATAATAAATAATTAATTCAATCCAGATGAAATAAAATAAAATAAAATAAAATTCAACCATTATGATATTATAGTGAGAAAGGTGAAGAGTGGAACATAATTGCTTTTGCAATTGCCAATCTGATTTATAGAGTTACAAAAGAAATTATACCAATTATTAATTTAAGACGAATATGAATCTTTATAATATATAGAATTGACTAGGAAAAAAGACGGAAAATTAGTTGACCTAAATATTTTGAAAAAGAGCTTTTTCGTGAAAAAAAAATAAAAAAAATGCATCCTAACTCCCAACCTTTCAAGTGCTAATTTGGCAATTTAAAATTTTTGTTAATTAGCTAGTCATCCATCTATGTTCTGAATAAAGTAGAGAGATTTCATTTTCTAATTGAAAACCGTTGTTGTTGTTGTTTATTTAAAAAAAATTAAAATTAAAAGACGTTGAGAGAAAAACGGGCCACCTAATTAATATCTAACAAGCAGCAGGAGCAGTAGGTTGCCAGAAACTAGTGGAGTAATAAATTTCTCTCTTGTTTGGTTCACGAATCACGCATAGCATATTTGAATTTGTTTAAAATAGTTTTTTTTGGTTCAAAACTATTTGAAAAAAAAGATACTGACCAAACTTATTATTGTTCTTGAGGACTCAACAACTACACTTGTCGTTCTCAAGTGCAAGCTTAGTTATTTTGTGATCGCCGTTGGGACACGGCTAGTGTAGTTTCTTTTTTATTGTTGAGAAAATTGCAGTTCCCGACAGTATGTTTAGTTCAAAATTTACAAATAAGACTCGCCTTTTTCAACAACGAGAGACTTTATACTAAACTCGCTGTTGGGAACAGCGAGTATACAGTTTTTGAAATTTCACAGGAAGTAAAACTTTCTGTTGGACTTGATGAATTTTCCAAAAAAAACTCTATAACAGAGCTTGCTGTGGAAAACAGTGAGGAAAAACATACTAAACTCGCTGTTGGGAATAGAGATTGTAAAATTTTTTATTTACAGAGAGTGATACTTTCTGTTGGACTTGAAGAAATTTTGTCTATAGAAAAGAAATTTTTTACTTACAGAGAGTGATACTTTCTGTTGGACTTGAAGAAATTTTGTCTATAGAAAAGCCGACTATTAAGAACAACGAGCTGGAACTAACTAAACTCGTTGTTGGGAATTAAACAATGGGTTTGGTACAAATTCTTTTTTTTTAAAAACACTCGTCATATTCCAACGACGAGCACGAAATAACTAAGCTCGCCATTGGAAACAGCAAGTGTAGTTGTTGAGTCTCCGAGCACAATAAGTTTGACAAGTGTCATCTTTTAGCAAATAGTTTCGGGAAAAAAAATCAGCATAGTTTGGTGAACTATAAATTCTTAACTCATTTTCATATTTGAAATTAACTCGTGATTCTCAATAAAAAGTATAATTTTTGTGGTAGTAAAAAAAAGGAAAAAAAAAGGTATTACGTGGGGTAGGAAATAAATTTTGTTCAGCACCTGATGAGCTCTGTCTGGAGGGCACCGCCCTGCTTGGTCCTCCTGTGGGAGGTTGCTCCAAACCCTGTGGTGATCCCGTAACTGTCTGTCCCCCTCTCCATGCTGTTCATGACCCAATCGCTGCTCTCTTTCACCCTCATCCTCGCTCTATCTGCCAACTCAACCATCACTGCTACTCCACCACTACCACCAGCGTATGCATGCGCAACTGCAGCGACCTGAGAGATCTTGAGATCTTCCCCCTCTAGTCGAACCAGAGGTCTTCGGAACTCCTCCACCATCTTCTTCACCTCATCCAAGTGGCTCCCCGATAAGGCCTCTGCCGCCGCTACCCAATTGAGTGGATCTTTCCTCTTGAGCCGGCACAACAACGTCGAATAATCATTACTACTACTACTACTACTACAATTGCCATTCTCCATTGCTACAAACTTACAATTAATGCAGTACGATTTATATAAGAGAAGAGATACAAATAATGAATTGATATGAAATTATTATATGAACAAGGAAGGAAATATATAGCTAGCTATATTTTTTTGCTTTTCTTTTTCCCTGAGGTGAGAGGGGGGTTGAGCTAGGGGTGGGCTTATATAGAGCATGGCTAGGGCGTAGTTAGGTGGTGGAGGGGGTGAAGTGAAAGAAAATATACGAGAGAGGGGGTAGTTGAAAAAATTGGTGTGACCGTTGGATGTAGTGAGGAAGATTGGATGGTGGACACGTGGAGACCTCTTCTGCTCGTCCAAGATAGGAAGGGTTGGTGGTGGGAAAGAGAAGGGTAGTAAGCATGGTCGTCATTTCTTTGATTTTTCATTCATTTTTACTTTAATGATGAGTCCCCTTCGGTTGCACACTATTTTTGGTGAGCATTTCGTGAGTACTCACGAACTAGACACCCTATGAAAAATCCGAACCGCTCATATTGTTCTATATGTCTTAGATAGCCTAACAATAAAAAATCAAGTAATTTGAAGTTCATTTGCCCATCCATCAAGCTGTTAAAATTTTCAGCCATACAATTTTGTGATGATGTAAATCATGGGCAAATGAACTTCAAATTACTTGATTTTTTATTGTTAGGCTATCTAAGGCATATAGAACGATATGAGCGGTTTGGATTTTTCATAGGGTCTCTAGTTCGTGAGTGCTCACGGAGTGCTCACCAAAATAGTGTGCAACCGAAGATTTCTCTTACTTTAATTATTATTTTTTATTTAAAAAATTATCTTGCCATTAATTGAATTACATATTACATTACTTTTGTTTTAATAAAAAAGTTGTCTTGAACTTTACTTGGTATTTGCAAATGGACAACAAACATTAATTAATTTCTTACAAGAAAGATGCTTATCATTATCATGGAAAAAAAAGAGAGTAAAAAAGGTAAAAAGTGATGGGATTTTTTCTTCTTCTTTTCGTCCTAGGTTTAACAAGTTTACTCGGTATAATTCTTCATTTCCTTTATATTGTTAACTTAGAATAGTGATGGCAACCGGGTCGGGTTGACCCGCGACTCACTCACTCAACCCGATCCGCAATTTGGCGGTTTGGGTCCGAGTCGAACTCGCGGGTCGACCCGGGTCACAAATTTTGCAAACCCAACCCGCTCGACTCGGCCCGTGAACATATTGATCAAGTCAAATCCGACCGCAACCCGCACACTCGACCCTCGCGTTTGGACTCATTCTACCGTAGGTTGAACGGTTTGCTCAGTTTTGGGCTTTTTTTTTTTGTTTTTTGTTTTTTTTTTTTGTTTTTTTTGGTTTTATTTTTCCCCTATAGATACCCCCTTAATTTAATCTAAAAATTTCCACGCCTTACTTTCTTACTCTTTCTACTAGTACTACTCAATTCAATCAAGTTTTTTCAACAAAGAAGCAACAAAGAAGTGAAAAATTTCGATCGTATCAAATTGTGTTGATTCAACTCTCAACTACGTCTACTTCAACTCCTCCAACAAAGAAGCTCCCTCTCTCTCTCTCTCTCTCTCTCTCTCTCTCAATGACTACCGGACTTCGTGACTACGTCTGCTACATTTCTCAATCGACTACGTCTACTTCTACATTTATTTTCTCTCTCATTTCTCTATACGATTATCCGCGAAGTACGGTATCAAAATTTCACAACCCTCCTATTGTCTTGATTTTTGTTCTAATTCTATTTTTTATATCATATTTTGTTTGTTGGTTTTTCGCTTTTCTCTCTCTCAACCCTCCTATTATTTTTTAGATTTTATTTTTTAACATATACCTCATAGATTATTTTTTATTATTTCACATACACTAATAAAACACTAGAATTTTTTTCTTTCACATACACGATTACCATATCTAGATTACGAGGTAACGACCGTAGCCAAAGTGGACAAAATTCCATCGGTACTTTACGTCGGTCTCCAATAGTCCCACATGTAGAGCCCGAATTTATACTGAATCCTCTGGTAGGAACTCACGATACCCCTACACATGAAATAGAAGAAGAAATGCATAATGCTGACCACAAACACAACAAACCAAACCTATTAGTAATAGAAAAACTTCGGGGGAAACAAGTGATTGACACAAGATGCAGTGAAAGTAGTCGATTCATATATAGAATTGCAATTGGAAACTGTGTATATTATATTGCTTTGAGTGGTCCTATGTTTTAAGAATTTAAAGGATGATGTAATGCTCGGGAAATACATTTTAGAAAATTTTGTAAAGAAGTTAAATATCGATGAAACTCTACTTTCGATTTACTAAATGTTGTTACTCAATATAAAGATATGATAAATGATTTTTGTCTTGCAAAAAACATATAAAAAAAATCAATTGACTCCTCAATCATGGTATTTTGCCGTATCTTTATTATGATTTTTGAAACTTTTTAAAACCGCAACTGTGAAATTTTCTACATCTTATGATTCTACTTCTAGTAGTAGTTTTATTTCAATCATTACTATGATGCAAAGTTTTCAAGAAATAATTTCGGGCGAATACATTAGCCATATTGTTGTTTCCGCTTATACAATTTTTTTGAAGTATTTTAATTCTCCTTCTATGTTGTATTGTATTGCTACTGTTATGGATCATCGTATCAAATTAGCGGGTACGAGAAGTTTGATTGAAATATTTTACTTTACTTGGAGATGATTCCCAATATGATTGTAATAAATTTTTAGCTAGCTTTGAATCGACACTGAATATAATTATTATGATAGAACTTTTGCATATAGTAGTACAACTAGTATAATTACTTCTTCTTCTTCTATTTCTAGAGGTAAGAGTAAGAGTATATTAGAACATAGCACTGCTAATTTACTTGCTCGTGTTCGAACAAAAAAATCTAGGACTAATGCACCTAATGAATTGAATTGGTATAATCAACAAGATAGTGAGAATTCTAGTACTAAGATTGAAGTGCTACAATGGTGGAAAGAACATGAAAATCTTTTTCCTATTCTTTCACATATGGCTAGAGATCTATTAACTCCTCATGTCTCCACAGTTGCTTCAGAAAGTGCTTTTTCTACAAGTGGCAGAATTCTAATAGATTACAGGAATCGCTTGAAGTCGAATTCGTTGGAGATGCTCATGTGCACTGAAGATTGCATGAAGGCTGAAGACAAAATTCAAGAAAAAACGACATCTACATCAACAAGTTGAAGTAACTTGCCTGAAGTCTAACAAAAAGATTAGAAAATTTAGGGCAATAAGATCCTAGGTTTAGGTTAAGTAGAGGTGAACGACAGTAGTTCAATGCCCTCTCTTGGCTATCTCGAACTCTAGATTGTCCGCTTAAACATGTAATTGAAGTAATTTGTATATTTTTTTAACAGTATTTGTATATAAAAATAGTTGGTAATTTTTTTTATAAAAGTTGAAATGAATAATATATACAAATTTGTTTAATTCTTAATCACTTATACTTGTTGTACAATTTTTATTTATTTATTTTTAGGTTAAAAGAGATGGAAGAAAAACAAAAAAACTGGGCCAACCCGTCGACCCACCGGGCCCGACTTGAGTTCAACCTGAATGTGTTCACGGGTCGACCAGGTCGGTTTTTTTCATTTCCCAACGCGACCCGGACCGACTCGCCTAATGGCCCAATTCGACCCGAGCCTGCCCAAAACCGGGTCAAACCGGAACAGGCGGGGCCCGGCCCGGCCTGGTGGACCCAATTGCCATCACTGACTTAGAATGAGCAAAAGATGTAAATATTGTTAAGTTTCGGTATATTCTTTGCCGAATTCGACTATGTATAATTGAATGTACCACAAGATCTAAATATTTGTTGTAACCCCTGTTTTCATTATTGTAAATTTTTTTGGTATTATGATTCATTGTACTCTTTATTGTAATATTCTGAACCTTTGTATTTGATTTTCCCTTAATGAAATTTATTTTTATCTTCAACTCAATTTTTGTCTCTCAACTTGCTTGATTTCTATTTCTATTGAGCCTAGATTCGTTGCTCATCTTATTCAATTCTTGCATTTTGTCACCCTCAAATTTATTTTCTTTATAAATCCTATGTTATTTAATTCATTCTTCTATTGGATCTTATACCCAATAACTTATTCTATTCTACCATATTTAAACCCTGTACCCATTTTTCTTATTAGATCCAAACCCACTCCCCTCTTACCTGCTTTTGACCAAGTTAATAATTCCTTACATTATCCCTCACGCTTCCCCTCAATCCCCTTAACTGCACAACCAATCACCTCCATGAACCCTTGATTATCTCTCCTGATTCCCCCTAATCCTAACTAAAACCCAAAATCTTCTCCTTAACAGCCACTAATCCCTCACATTCTCTCTACCTTACCCCGACCCTCTATCTTCCCCCTCACCTGCAAACCCCATCACCCCGACCACCCAACCTTAGTCATCCACTGCAGACCCCCCGTCGAGCCGCCTCGTCCTCATCCTCCCTCCTCCTCGTCGCCAGCCAGTCAAAGCCCCGCTCCCGAGCCCTGCCATCTCATCTTCGCCGAGTCCATTTGTCGCTCCTCTGATCCCGCAACCTCCTCGAGTTCCCCTTCATGCCCTCGACCAGCACCCCGTCACCAACAACCTCTGACCTCCGCACCCCGACCTCTCCACCTCCATTCGTCCTCCTCGACGACCACCTGCACCATCCCCTTACCCTCTGCCAGTCGACCGCCTAGTCGAGCCTGCCCTCGGCTGCCACCTTCTCCATTGCCGAATCCCCTGTTCTCCTGTCGTCGCCTCCGACCAGTTGACCACCAACAGCAAACCCTCCTGCCTTACTGTCTTTCCCTGCGACTACCAACCACCCCGTCGTCGATGCCCTGCCAGTCGTCGTCAAAGCCGAGCCAAGCCAAAGATGAACGACTGTTACTATGGAGTGTTGTTGTTTGCCCTTGGAGATTATTTTTGAGTTGCTGTTTTTTTCCTTGTTCGGGTCTCGCACTAGTTTTCCTGTTGCACGCGTGTTGCGCGGGATCCAGTCCCGTTATTCTAATATTTTTATCGGAAGTATCTTAATATCAAGGCAAGTAACTTGTACGATTCTTTTGTTTCCCCCGTACAAGCACCTTTTTGAAATACCGCATGTAGATTTTAGTTGTGACCCGCCTTTTGTTTATCATTGATAATCTTAGTCCTACTCGTTTGTTCATCTCTATCAATTCCATAATCGTAAGGGCCACAACATGTAACACCCTAAATTTCTATTTATGTAGAGTTTGTGATTTTATGTGTTTTGCACGTATAATTTCATATGTATAATTTTTTTTATAAAAATATTTCTTTATAGCATGAACAAGAAATTGTTCTCTTTATTTTCCAAAAAAAGAAAAAAGAAAAAAAGACTATTTTAAAAGCCTAATTAAATCCTATGCCTATTTGTCTCTTTTAGCACATTCTTAATTAATTAATTAATTAAATTAGGAGAGCCCATGGTTAATTGGCCCATTAGTGAGCCCATTTAAATTAATTTCTCTTTTTATTAATCTAACTTGTAGTGTAGACAAGTTTAGTGAATAATTAATTTTATTCACATGAACAACTTGTAAATGAGGGGTACTAGTTGGCACGTGCATGCACTAGAGTGTGCATTGCACACTTTTGTACCTAGGCCGGATGGGATTGGGAGAGTGGGAGAGATGGGAGTGGTGGAGAGTTGGTTGCTTCATCATGGGTAGTTTCTATAACTCTCTAGTTCATCTAGACCCTTGAACCCTAACAATTTGATCTCATCCAAGCCCTCCATTCACCCTCAAAATATGTATAAATACCCCTCTCTACACTCTTCATTCTCACACTTAAAATTTTGAAAAGAAAAGAATAGAAAGAAAGAAAGAGAAGCAATTTAGTGAGACAAAAGATTGAGTAGTTTGTGAGATTAAAAGATTGAGTGCTAGTGTGTGTTTCTTCAACTCAAGGAGGGGAGGCCGGACTACACCAAGGAACAAGAAGGGGAGGCTCGAGTTCTATCTAGCACAAGGAGGAGGTGGCTTTTGGTGGCTCGATCTAGGAGGAGAAGGCTTCACTTGTTCGTTGTAGGAGATCCCTAGGAGTTTTGTTTGGTTTTCTCTCCATTAAAGGTGGGTGATTTTCTTAAGCTTCTAATTAGATATCATGCTAGGGTATAGTTGATAAAATTGAGAAGAAACTTTAGTTAATTTAGCCATATGTTGTGAAAATGAGACAAAATTGCAATGGTTGATTGTATGTGAAAACAATGTAAATTAGTTACAAATTGTGATTGTTAGTTTAGAATTGACCATGATACCATGCTTTAATTGATTGATTGTGCTAACTAAGGAGACATGATTGAATGTTTAGTTGGTCGAAATGATAACCATGCATAAAGGGGATTTTTGCTTATTCACTTGTTAATAATATGAAAAAGGGATGATTGTTACTGAAATGTTTGGTTAATAGTAATAAAAATAATAAAAGAGATCCATGAGAAGTTTGAATGCAAACTTATAAAGAAACAACATTTGTATGTACATTTTCGAAATTGTAGACAAAATTGTATTCAAAGAGAAAAATTACACTTTTTATGTCAAAAATTAAGTTTTAAGTTACTAATATATTAGAAATGCATAAAAGTTTTATTCTGGAAATTTTGAATGAAAGCGGAGAAGAAACGAATTTGAAAATAGTTATTTTTATAAAAATTCGAATAAACTGAAACTCGAATCAACCCCTAGAAACCCAACTCATATCGGATTAGCCACTTGGACTATTTGGTTAGCGGGTGCGTTTACTGTAGCATGGGTCTGGTCTTGGATCTCGGGTTCGAAACTAAACAGAGGCTTTTTGTTTTATTTTTGGGAAAATCCGAATTCAGAAAAATGGTTTCATAGGGATTTAAACCATCTCCGTGACGTGGTTGCGCCCTGTCCTTTCTGGTTAGCGCGTGCGCCACAGTGCACTGCACTGTAGCGTTGGGCTTGGCTTTGGTTGCTGGTTCGATTCCTGAACTCGGCATTTTAAAACCCCTTTTCAGTTTTATTGAATTTTTGTGATTTTTGACTTTTTAAAATTCGGGAAAAAATATTATAATTATTATAAAAATATATGGACCTCATGAAAAATATTTGCACATTATTTTGACTTAAATTAAAGGGTGTGAGAAGTAAAAATTGAGTAGAACTCTATATAATTGATATTTTCATAAGTATAAAAGGGGGTTTTTATCCATGAGGAGTTATACCAAACTATAAAAGAGAATCTTGTATAAAAAGAACTTGTAATGTATTCGTTTATGGATTTTGTTCTTTATTTGGGTAATGTACGCATTTGAAAGATAAATGAAGTGTGATCTTGATTTTGGAGAAAAAGAAATAATAGTACGGAAATTAAATGGAATTATTGAGACTTATTTGTTTGAATGAGAATGCTATAAATTGAAATTGAACTTATGTATGAAGCTGAATTATAGAAAAGAGATGGAAATTTATTTGAACTATGAAAAAGACTATATGAGTATGAAAACTCAATTTTTGTGATTATGAATCGAAATTGAGAACTAGAGTGTAGCTAAGCCTCATACCGGCATTGAAAAAGAGATTGTTGAAATGAGATTTGAAATGAAAAGACCAAGATTTGGGTCATGTTATATAAATGGTTAAGACCGGTATAGTAGAAGGGCTAACTCTAGAGAATTGATTTTGTTCATGATTCAAATAACCAAGGACTAGACACATAGTGAAGATGTGATGAAAATAAGAGAAAAACACGAGTATGAGGGCCTCGGAGCTACGGTATGAGAATATTCACAGGCTGTCTACACGATGCGTCGTGTCATGACGTGAATATGTCTCCAAGAGTTCGTACCGCAGGTGACGCTTGTGGGGTGTTTGGTAACTGCGGGTGGTATCATGTCCCATGACGAAGGCTGAATTGTCCTTAGGTTCTTTACGATGCGTCATGACATGACATGAGATTCCCCTCCAGGCTATCTGGACATGAGCTTGTAACTCATAGAACATCTAGGATACTTATCGTAGTTACACTGGTAATTTAAGTCATGACGAGAGATTGAACCCTACTAGATGAAGAACGGTTAAGGGCTTGCCCTCAGACCTATGTAGTATGAGATGCATAGAATCTGAATAAGTGCCCATTAGTGTCATGTAACATACATAACTGCATTAAGGACTAAGTGCACTGCACAACACGATATCAATAGGATAGTTCCTTGTAGTTTTGTCTATGATCAAGTTTGTGGTTTGTTTAAGTATTTGAGAATTGTTATACTGTTCAGCATAGAGAGGATAGCCGTGTATAATATTTCGTCGGTTGTAAGCAACTGACGTGCCCACAGTTTCTATGCAGGGTAAAGTGATTAACATGACTAAAGTTTGTATGCTGCTTAAAGAATGATTCAAGTGTTGTACATTTCTATTCATGTAATTTGTTATAAATTGCTTCGCTGTAAATATGTAATGTAAATATAAACTCTGATGTAACAAAAGTTTTTAATTCCTTGTAAAATTGTATGAAGAGAAGTGTAAAGATCCTGTGAAACTCCGGATTCAGTCTGTTTTGGAATTCGGGGTGTTACACAACTATTCTTTATTACACTCATTTCACAAACATGAGTTAGATCTAATTGTTTAGCTACATGAATGCATGAATCACCATGACTTATAGATGTTGGTTGTATGATGAATATGTTGATATTGTTTCCTTTTTATGAGTTGAGAATCAACATGGTGTGCTATTTGAATAGTTGTAAACCCTGATTTGTATCACACATTAACTTAGATCCACGGTAGTAATTAATCATGTTATATTTCATGCAAAAGAAATCACATTACTGCTGTCCTGTTTTAACATGATGAATTAGACATTGTTAATGTCAGACAAATGATTTAATCTGTAAATATGAAATGTGGATCATTATTTCTAGTTTTCAGAAATTTTAACGGATCTGAAATCCGAGTTGTGATGCATGAGTTATCTCAGTTTTACTACTGCTGTGTCGCAAATTTCCAAAATCTTGATTATAAGACTTTTCGTATGATTTGCTGGTTAAATAGGTGCTAATGGTAAAATCTAGACTTGATATTAATCTGGATATGACTAGACATGTTTAGGAGTCAACCAAATTTTTTTGTAGAATTATTTGATTATTTTCCTGACTTGAAATATCTATGCGAACATGATTTTAAAATATCTGGCTGCATGTCTGTTCAGTAAAGAACCCCAGTTTTGACATGATTCTGTTTGTCCTGGATTAAAACTTATTAAACATGAATTGTAGCTTCATGAGTATATTTTCCAAAACATTCGACGGAATTAAATTTCGTGTTATAACCTATGAGATATTGCTATTTTAGTACTGTTGGGTCTGAATTCCAGGTTCGCAAATTTCACTGTATCACCCTGCCTTGCAATTTAATTTGAACATGTTATCGGTAATATAATAATATGAAATTTATCTTGCTGAGACTAGACATGCTAGGGAATCACCCTTAATTTTTCTGGATTTATTTGATGAGCTTTTAGACCTAATTCATGCATGTAAACAAAACTTTATGAATTCTGGCTAAACACAAAATCTGTGTAGAATGTTGATTTGAATCCAATTACTGTAACTTTTATATATCGTGTGTATATGTACTGGAACCAGCAGAGAGTCTAGTTTCTATAACTTCTGACGGATCCATATTTGTATTTTTGTATCAGCGGAAATCCCAATTTTGGTGCAGCAATGTTTTGCTGTCCAGAATTGAAATTCTTGTTGTTTCACCATCTATAGATGTTTTATGTCACCCAAACCTGTTTACCGCCCAGTCTGAACCTGTTTCCTTTCCCCTATCATGTTTACCTGTCCCTGATTGTGCACCTTCATGTCTGTTTTGGTAAATATAATATGTAATCAAGTCAGGGTTTAAGGGAAAGATTTAGTAGTGGACAATATAGTAAAGTGTACTCGAAAGGGGCCCCGTGTTTCCCATCTGTTTTGCATGAATACATGATTACATGATTCACAAGTCTGTTTATCCGTTTCGGTTTATCTATTTTGCCTGACTGCATTCTTACCTATAGGAAGGTGTACTCGGAAGGGGACCTATAGGTCCCATCTGTTTATCCGATTCGGTTTATCTGTTTATCTATTTTTCCCGAGTACATGGCCGTATAGATACCACTACTAAGTATAAACGTTCACTTGATTGTATGCATCAAACATGTGGTATATATATGAGACGCATGATTGCTGCAATAGTTAGGATTAAACAAAGACTTAAGAACAATATGTTTCACCTGCACTTCCCTGTTATCTGTTCCATATGTTATGTGATATCTATTATAAGTTTATCTGCTATCTGTTACCTGATTCTGTTTATTTGTTTGTTAATTTATTTGACTCTACCCATCTGTTACAATCCTGCCATGCTATATTAAGTACTCTTGATTTCTGTTCCTGTTATGCATTTTATCGATCTCATTTTGTACACCTTTTGCTTGTACTACTTGCGGCCCGTAACTTGCACTAACGGGTATACTGTTTTCCTGTTTCTTTATTTCCATCAATTAATAATTATACAGGTTTTGGAGATCAGCTGCCTGAAGGAGTGAGTTGTTAGGGATTTCAACTGAAAACCTCTCTTTAGGATCTTGTTGAGTTATTCGATGCAATGAACACAAACCACCAAGCACATATGAGATCATACCAAACACACCAAAGCATACAAATTTGTCCCGTTTGGGGCTTTTGCCTTAATCCGAGAGAGAAGAAACCCAAAATGTTATTCAACTAGAGAAGATAAGAATATTACAATTCTCACCACGAACCTCTCTCAAGCCTCACCAGTAAGTACTAGTTGTTTACAATTAGAGAAACTCTCAAGCTTCACCTTCAATGAAGTACTCTCTCTCTTGGCTCTCAATGGAGGCCAATAACAACAATATATAGGGATCTAGAGAAAACCTAGTTTGATATCTTGATACAATAACTATTGGATATTCCTGAAGAGATAACCCTATGATAAGAGCCGTCAGATCTGACTTGAAGAACAAGTTGGGTTTCTCACGAATCACCAAGATCCGATCCAAGTAACCCATCAGTGCCGTTGTCGGTCGACTTACGCCCAAGGTACAGTCGACCGCAACCTTCTGAAGTCCACCCAAGAGCAACCCGGCCAACCGCGCAGTCGACCGCTATCTCGCTGCAGTAGAGCAGTCGACCGACCCCAAAGTCTAGTCGACTGCAACCCCACTGTTGCCTTCTGCTGACTGTTTCTTGCCTCCACTCCGTCTCCGTTCGTCTCGATTCCTTCATCGTCTCATCGTCTTCTTATCCAACATAGTATGCAAGACATAAACCCAACATGAGTGACCAAGTGTTTTGAGCCTTGGCTAGATCTTTTATGCTTTAGTTATTCTTGTATTGAGTTATTATTCTTCTTGTTGCTACTTGAATTTGTATTGGGCATGTTGCCCCTGGATATTTGTTTTATTTCCAGATCTTGTTTTTATTTGAGAATTTTGTATTTATTTTCAAATGATTCTTTGCTTATGAGATTTGTTTCATGCATGTGTGGTTTGTACTTCTTGTATATTTCTATTTACTGTTGAGTTGGTCCTTACAGTTTATAAATGATGAAAATTATTTATTGAATTTTGTCACGTACTCATATTCCGTATTTTTTTGAAAAGCGGGACGTGACATTTGTCATATTATCTGAAGTCAACATGATCACCTTTATACACATCATAGCAGATGGCAAAGTCAGTGCCTGCTTTGTATCGTACAATTCGTAGCTATCTATATTGGATATTAAGTCTCCGTGACACACATGGCGCTTAAGTTGGCAAACGAGTTGGACTATCTATTAGCAGTCCGAGTGGTGGTTCAATTGGATGAACATTGCGTAGTCAAGGTCAACGTGTATAGCATAGCAGACCGACCGCCTATCTCTTTCTAGATATCAACCAACTGCAGTCAGCTGGTATGCAGACAAAATATTGCAATAAATTAGAAAAACAAAACATAAAATGAAAATTGAGCGTAATTTTTTTGGGGGTAAATTATAGAGAAAAAGGTGGAAAAAGGATAAATCATAAATTTAATTTAATTTCTCATTTTTCCTTATATATAAATAAATTTCTGCAACCTTTTCTACACGGTTTTCTTTTATGGGAAACATATTAAACACAATTTGAACACTTCAGAATAAGAAAACTAAACAATTATATGAAAATTATTAGATTATATTAATCATAGGGATAATGTCAGGGACGGATCCAGGATTGAAAAGTGAGGGAAGCTGGTAAATTTTTTTCCATACAATGTAACATTCAAAAATAAAAAAATATATAAAATTGTTATAAATACTAGAGGGATATACCAAATTCTCCACATCTTTCAAAATATACGTTCTTAAATCATTTTAGTTGTACCCGACGATGTTTGATAGAGTAAAATTCATCAATAATCACATCAAAATCAATGTCTTCAACAAAATCTCTCTCTTCAAAAAAATGTCAAAAGTTCACTAGTAGCTAGAATAATACAAAATTTAAACTAAAAGCATATAGAAAAATTATTTTTTATAGCTTAGAGCTAAATCCATGTCTAACACAATATAAGGCTTCTATTCAAGTATATTTCAGTAAGTACTGTAAAGCACAAAAACTAACTGTGCAATTTTGGTCCTAACGATATTTTAAATTTACATATATAAGTAACTAAGAAAAGAATGTGAAGGCAAATTTCTACCAAATTTTACACTTCATGTTTTTTAAGAAGAAAACTTCGGAGCTTCCAATTTGTTGGTGGTGGCGTTTCTTTTGGAAGGAGGAAATCAATATTTCAGTTGTTCAATTTAAGATGAAGTCTCCTGTCTCAGTCTCATATTGCTATGTTCTGATTAGAATTTTTATACTACGGAATTAATTCAAATTTCAATTTCGGAGCTATTTCAATTAATCAAGATTAACCTATCATTTCAAATTTTTACAACTCCAAATCCAATTCATTTTTGCAACTCCAAATCCAATCAAGATTAACCCCGATTAACCCCTCTTAGTATCATTAATCATTATTAATCTAATTCATTTAATCTAATTCCATTTTGCAACTTCAAAATCCATATAGATATAGAGACAAAGAGACTAGAGTTAGAAAGAGAAAGACTGAAAGAGTACGGTGAGTGCCAAAGAGAGAGAGAGGTAGCAACGTTCGTTCCGCTCCGGCAGGCGTCGTCCGTTCCGCTCGTCGACGGTCGTCGCGTCGCGTACGTAGCATAGCGTCGCTGACGCGCTTCGTCAATCGTCGCTCTTCGGTGACCGGTCGAAGTAGCAGAGAGAGGGAGAGAGGCCGCCGCGGAGCCGTCGCTAGCTGAGCTGATCTAGGGGGCTAGGGTTTGGGACCGTAAGATTTTGTGGAAAATATTAAAAGAAGGAAAGAAGAAGAAGCCAGGGCTGAACAGAAGGGGGTGTTGAGTGAGAGTTGAGTGGGCTAATGAGCTTTTAATTTTAATTGGGGGGATAAAGAACAAGCCCAAATCAAAATTTCAAAAAAAAAAAATATTTACGTAAATCTCTAAATGTTGGGGGGGGGCTGTAGCATACCCCCCCCCCCCCCCCCCCCCCCCCCTACTTTTATACTATACCTACTATGTCAATTTAAATGTTCTTTGTATAACCTTTAAGTCAAAATGATTTAGGAATATGATTCTGTGAAGACTTATATTGTGAACACTATGTTTTACGGATATAGACAGCCAGAAATATATCCTTCGATTGCATTCACATTGTTATACATTATTAGGCTGACATCTCCTATATAGTTTGGATTAAAATGTTTGTGACAAACTTTTACCAAAACCAATTTCATAATAGTAGAGGATTATATATTCCTTGTATGGTTAGGGTTAGAAAGGACTCAACAGAGGTCTACATCTTCTCTGTTGGATAGCATGGAGTATTTTAAATCTCCTTTCTGTCTTTAAGAAATCTAAGATATTAAGGATAGTTGTTGTTTGGTCTTTTGGAGATTTCTTTAATATATGGATTAATATTTCTTATTTTGTGTTAGGTAAAGATGTTGGACTCATAAGTACAAGCAATTTACAAATGCGATGCAGGTCTTAATAAATATATATATTTTAAAATAAAAATTTCGATGTAGTCTGGTCTCAAACATGAGACATCTTTTATATTAGTTATGCACGGACAATGCACGTCTTAATTAATTTTCTTTAAAAAAATAAAATAAAAACTCTAACGTAGTGAGGACTTGAACCTGATATTAGTTATGACGTGCGTCACATGCGTTGATAGATTTACAAATGACACTAAAGTCTTCTCCCATTAATATATATATATATATATATATATATATATATATATATATATATATATATATATATATATATATATATATATATATATATTCACACACACTAGTAATTTACACGTGCGAGGCATGTCTTTATAAACATATATTTTTATAAAAAAAATTTCGACGTTGCCTGACATCGAACCTAAGACCTCCTTTATATTAGTTATGCATGTGCATTGCACATGTTTGTTGGGTTTCAAATGAAGTTTGTTTGGTGACAAACTCTCCCATTAAAATATACTAGTATTTAGTACGTGCGATGCACGTGTTAATAAATATATATTTTTAATAGTAATATAAATAAAGACTATATAATGGAAGAGTTGGAGTTGCACGTTCAATGCACGAATTTGTCTAATTATAAATGGAGTTTGTTTGGTGACAAACTATTCCATTAAAATAGTGTATATGTATATATATATATATATATATATATATATATATATATATATATATATATATATAAGGATAGTCTATTATGAGATGGTGAGCTGAGCTCCTTATCGTGAGCTGAAGATCTCAGCCGTTGGATCTGATCCGCTGGCGATTTGATGGCTGAGATCTGATCCGCCATTCAACTGAGTGAGATGAGATATGTTGAGGGGCAAAAATGTCATTTCTCACCTCTCAACATATCTCAACTTATTACCCCTCTCTCCCGTTCTCTCTCTCTCTTCAAACTATTGCCCCTCTGCTTCTCTTCGAACTCTCTCTCCTCTACCTCTTTCGAACCCAGCAAATCCTACCTCCTTCTTCCCGCTACGAAGTTTGAGTTTGGGGTTTTCTTACTCATCTCAGTCGATGCCCTCTCACTATGGGCTTCGAACCCACAAACCCTAGCTCCTTGTTCCCACTCTCACTTCCCGATTCGGAACCCTAGCCCCCAAATCAAAATTCTTCAAATCGCAAAACTGTAAATAGAAACATCACCTCTACTCTCTTTCCTGTAAATTGAAACTCCTCCTCTCTCTCTCATCACACTCGAATCCCCTAAATCGAAACCCTAGCTGCGTTTTCTATCAGCTTCGTTTGCTATTAGCTTGCCCCTCTTCGTTATTCCAGTGAATCGTCGAACTCCTAGCAATGCTGCAATCTTTGTATTGGGTAATCTCAAACTCAGCTTGAAAATCCAATTTTTTTCCTTTATAAAAGTTCATGTTTGTTTGTTTTTTATTTTTCCAAATTTAGATTAGTAGAAAGAAGAGATTTGTATAATTACTGTGGTTTAATTTGTAGAGGGTTTAATTATTGTTGTATAACGCATCATATCACATTTATTTAAATTATCGTTATATATTGATGTTTGTAGGCAAGCTGATAGAATCACAGTTTGTTCTCTATGATGGATAGAAAAGTGATGCATGATTCCCCCATACAGGAAGTGTTCGATTCTCAGTATCAATTCTTTTAATTTGTAGATACTGCCTTCTATTGTGTGTGTTGGTCTAGGCAATGATGATAAGCACTATTTTACAAGCACTACTTTGAATTATTATGCCTACAAATTTTTGATTGAGTCTTGGTCATGTTATTGGTAGTGATTTATGCAATGAAGATAATGAATATTTTTTGGGTCTATAGCAATTGAAATTGCAGTTTGCTGGACTTGCTTGAGGGCGTTTGCAATTTTTGGGTTTATAGCAATGGCAGGAAGTGTTTGATTCTCTACTATATGAGTGAGTCTATTATGAGATGGTGATAAGAGATCCTTATCGTGAGCAAAAGATCTCAGCCGTTGGATCGCAATCCGATGACTTAGATCTGTTCCGCTCATCGTTAAGTGAGATGAGATATGTTGAGGGACAAAAACATAATTTCTCAGCTCTCAACATATCTCAACTCATTACTCCTCTCTCCCATTCTCTCTCTTCGAACGTCGCCCCTCTGCCTTTCTTCGAACCCAATGGCCGTGCTTGAATGTTTTGGTGGGGGGGGGGGGGCATGGTTAGTTGCAGTTGGCATGGCATAATAATGCAGCCATAGACTAATCTTGATGCTTGATTTAAACAATCCTTACACACAAGTGTGTTTTCTGAGCTAATAGCAATTGCAATTTTGAGCCTAGTAGTTGTAGTTTTGGTTCTCATGGTTGAATAGCATCAGTTTGTGAAGAAGCATCATGTCCAGTTTCTTTTTATAGCAATTGTAGGAAATTGGGTTGGATTTCATACTAGCCATGGCATAATAATGCAACCAAAATTGATAGATGTTTATATTGTATCTTGGCTGATTGAGCTGCTTTTTTATGTTGTTTATGAACTGATTGAGAGATGTTTATGTTGCTCCCAGGCTAATTGAGCTTTTTTTATGTTGTTTATGAGCTGATTGAGAGTTGTTTATGTTGTTTTCAGGCTGATTGAGCTCTGTTTAATTTTGTTTCTGAGCATTCTAAGTTGGCATGGGATGGGGAGGGGGGACACGATTGAAACTAGTTGGCATGACATAATAATGCTGCCCTAGGAAAATAAGTATGCTTGAATTGAACAAACACATGTGTTATAGAAGTGTGTTCTGAGCCTACGACTACTTCAATTCATGATTTTGTTGATTAGTACTACTTGGCAGTTTGTACTAGTATTTTAGTTCATCAATACATGTTTAAGATTGTTGTTTTAATTTTTTTCAGAAGCAACATCAGCAGCTTAAGCAAGCAGCAGCTCAAGCAAGAAGTGAAATTTTAAGCTGATTGTACTCAGTTTATATTGTATATATGAGCTGAATGAAGGATATTTATGTTGTATATCGGCTGATTGAACTCTTTTTTATGTTGTTTATGAGCTGATTGAGAGATGTTTATGTTGTATCTTGGCTAATTCAGCTCTTTTTTATGTGGATTATGAGCTGATTGAGAGATATTTATGTTGTATCTTGGCTGATTGAGCTCTTTTTAATGTTGTTTATGAGCTGATTGAAGGATGTTTATGTTGTATCTTGGCTGATTGAGCTCTTTTTTTATGTTGTTTATGAGCTGATTGAAGGATGTTTATGTTTTATCTTGGCTGAATGAGCTCTTTGTTATGTTGTTTATGAGCTGATTGAAGGATGTTTATGTTGTATCTTGGCTGATTGAGATCTTTGTTATGTTGTTTATGAGCTGATTGAAGGATGTTTATGTTGTATCTTGGCTGATTGAGATCTATGTTATGTTGTTTATGAGCTGATTGAAGGATGTTTATGTTGTATCTTAGCTGATTGAGCTCTTATTTATGCTGTTTATGAGCTGATTGAAGGATGTTCATGTTGTATCTTGGTTGATTGAGCTCTTATTTATGTTGTTTATGAGCTGATTGAAGGATATTTATGTTGTATGTTCGCTGATTAAGCTATTTTTTCTGTTGTTTATGAGCTGATTGAAGGATGTTTATGTTATATCTTGGCTGATTGAGCTCTTTTTCTATCAAAGAGCCTTGTAGCTATAGTTTCACTAGAAGGTTCGTAATCTTTGATGCATTAACACTTGTTAATTTCAAGTGCTTCGAAGTATTATTAAAGAGCATAGAGTACATGCACAAATAAATCTACTTGTCGATTATTTCCTTGTGTTTTTGACAATGTTTCTGAGACATGCCTCCAAAATTGGCAGGAGCACATCATGTAGATCTCAGGTTTGCATCAAACGAAGATCCAGAATGGCTTCAAATTGTTAGAAAGAAGGAAGTCCAGATCATATCAAGTTGGCTTTAACAATACTACACTCACTCCATAACTGGGTAAACCATTCATTCTGTATTTCTAACTTCAGAAATTCCCACTCCTGCTTTAATTTATGACTGTAATTTCCTTGAAATTTCATGTACTTATTTGATTTTTGTGTTTAAAAAAAAAATAAAATTGATGGGTTTATACTTCAGAGTAACTCCGTCCATGTTTCAGTCACACAGTTGATGAAATGAGTAAGGACTACTGCTCATTTCCTGTCATTATAAATCAGAAAAAGTATTGAAAACCCATAATGGAATTGCACTTGAGATTAATTAAATAAAATGGAGATAATGAGTTTAATCTCCTACTATACACAAGATCAGAATACATAGTCTCGACAACAAATGTTCTCAAAATTACTTCTCAGTCCTTCCCTAGAATCCAATCTGACCAATGTGAGGCACAGAAACAAACCCAAGTGCCATGTAACCAACCACAACCTACAAAAACAAAGGAAGAAGAAGAACCAAAATCTTATTATAACTTAATGTATAACGCAAATTTATTCAAGTCAAGGTGAATAATATTTAGAATTACCAGAACTGAGAGGTGAGTGTAGGACCAGTAGGCCAGTAGACCCAAGAGCAATAGCAGCCACCCCCATCGCTAATGACAACGGATTCCACATAAAGCCAGTGGCGGAGCCAGACAATTCAAAATGGGGGTCCCATATTTTTTTTTGCATCAGCAAAGTTGTTGCCCCCCCCCATCGATGAGGTTTCATATAATAAAACTCTTTTATCATCTCACAACTAAAATTGTGGCAATTGAAATTCTAAAATTGGAATTGAGAAGCACAAAAATATAGGGCGCAATTTGAAAAAGTGAGAGCAAAGAATAGAGAATTACAAGTTGAAACTAAATTGAGATAGTGAAACTCGTCTTCATGCCTTCAATTGCAGATTGTAGATCCAAAAGTATGTGAAATTTTGAAATTGAAATTCATATTAAAATTGATATTGAAATTGAGAAATAACAAAAAATCTTGGGCACAATTCGAAAAAGTGAGAAAGGATAGAGAAGTACCAAGTTGAACTTAAACTGAGGGAGAGAAGCGCTTTTTCATGCCTTCAAATTTTTATTCACTTTTAGAACAGGGCGCAAGGGCTGCTAACGGTGAAATAGATTTGAGAGAATGAGGGAAATGAGGTAAGTTTGGGCTTAATAGATGGGTTGAGGCTTGGATTTTTTTAATAAAGTTTGGGCTTAATTAATAGAATAAAGAAAATTTTAAGTTTGAGCTTAATTAATAAAATGAGGAATTAGTTATTTTTTAGGCCAAAGCCCATGCCATTATTTAAGCCTGTTAATAGATGGTTTGGGGCTTGGGGTCCCAAAAAAATTTAAGTTGGGGGGGACAAATAAAAATTATTCAATCTATAAGGGGGGTTTTATAAAATTTTTGGGGTCCCAAGTGTCCTCCCAAGCTACTATGTAGCTCCGCCCCTGCATAAAGCCAAAAATTGCTCAAGCTTTTTGCTTCCTACGACCGATGACAGACCTTCTTGGGTACATTCCAACTATTTAAACACATCCTCTATGGAAATCTGCTGCTATGGATAACAAAATAAGAAAAAAAGTAAGAAATTATTCACTAAATTAGTGATAAAGAAGAACACTATAATCTAGAACGATTCTGAAATATTCATCTAATATGCTGCTGCTTTCTCCTGGTCAAGTATAATCCAAGATTGCTTCAAAGAAGTTAATTAAATTTACAAGTAAAGGAAAATCTGTCATGTTTTACGTGGAGAAAAAAGATTAGTATACTGATTGAAAGTAATGAATCATTCAATAATTATTGGCAGATTCACCATGAATAACTAAAACTTAACGAAATATATGAACAATAACTTCACGTAACTCTTTACTAAAAAAAAAATAGATGAAGAAAGATAAAATAAAAGAAGAGAAAAAATGTATAGGTATCTCATCATAACCTGACTTGAATCTGAAGCACACCCCTAGTGGATGGGTAACTATTTCATCTTGTGTTTGCAAACACACCTAAAACATCAGGATCTATCCAAATTACTACTTTTAAAAAATAAACAGTTGTCGCGTAAAGACAGAATAATGAAGTAAAAGAAAAAAGTATGGGAGAGAAAGATTTGTCTCACCAGATTGACTTTTTCGTTCTTCCCTCCTTCCAAAACGATTTACTGCTCCTGAAAAAAATTAAAACAACAATCTTAAACATTTATTGATGAACTAAAATACTACTACAAACTCTCAAGTAGTACTAATCAACAAAATCATGAATTGAAGTAGTCGTAGGCTCAAAACACACTTCTATTTCACTGTTTGTTCAATTCAAGCATACTTATTTCACTAGGGCTGCATTATTATGCCATGCCAACTAGTTTCAACTGCACCCCCCCCCCCCCCCCCCCCCCGGCACAAAATTCTTATAACCAACATAAACATATCTCTTGTCATCACAATGCAAGTAGTGCTTGTAATATTAGCAAAACATAAAGGCAGGAGCTTGTTAAATAGTGCTTGCCATCAATAGTGCTTGTAAAATTAAAAGGAGGAGTTGGGGGGAGACAAATTGAAAGTAGTGCTTGTAAAATAGTGCTTGTCATCATTGCCTAATCAATACACAACAAAAGGAAGGATCTACAAATTTAAAAGCATTGATACTAAGAATCAAACCCTTCCTGTATTGAAGAATCATGCATCACTTTTCTATCCATCATCAGTTTTCCTGCAAACATCAATATATAACGATTATTTAAACAAATGTGTTATTCGGAATTATAGAACAATAATTAAAGATATGGGAAAAAAAATGTAATCATCTAAAACAAATACCTACAAACTCCACTCAACTAAAATAATCAAAATCATGCAATATTTGGAGCCTTTTCTATTATGGGTTCCATTCTTGAAAAAGTTGTAGAAGCTTGTGACTCATTCAAATTAGCACAACGCGAATAATTAGCAAATAAAGGTAAGATTATATGATATATAATAAAAATTGATATAAAATAAGTGAGAGAATACCAACCTTTTCATCAAAGGGCAAGTGCGGCTGTCATGATTAACAAGCTTCTTGCATAAATGACACTTCTTTAATGGCTTTGCGGCTTTCTCCAAGGCTTTCTCCCTCCCTCCTTTAATTCTCTTCCCACTACCTTTGGTCTTTGCAATATACGGCACATGAATATTTACTGTTTTAGGTAATGATGTGCTTGTTGCTTGTTGTAACTCTTGTTTTAGGTAATCAACATATCTCATCTCATTTAATGATGGGCGGACCAGATCTAAGCCATCGAATCGCGATCCAACGACTGAGATCTTTTGCTCACGATAAGGATCTCTTCTCACCATCTCATAATAGACTCACTCATATAGTAGAGAATCAAACACTTCCTGCAATTGCTATAAACCCAAAAATTGCAAACGTCCTCCAGCAAGGCCAGCAAACTACAATTGCAATTGCTATAGACCCAAAAATGATTCATTGTCTTCATTGCATAAATCAAGACCAATAACATAGCCAAGACTAGTGCTTGTAAAATAGTTCTTATCATCATTGCCTAGACCAACACACACAACAGAAGGCAATATCTACAAATTTAAAAGCATTGATACTGAGAATCGAAAACTTCCTGTATGGGGGAATCATTCATCACTTTTTTATCCATCATAGAGAACAAACTGTGATTCTATCAGCTTTCCTGCTGATCTGAATTATTTGCAAGTGAACAAAATCGCAACAAGTAGTATAGTTAAGTGAAAAGAGTGTCGAACCCATAAGGACTGATTATTTTATCGAGTATTGAAATGACTAGATTAATTACTATTTGGAAAATCGAAATTCAATAAAGAAAACAACTAAATTAAATTAATCTAAAAAACTAAATAAATTAATTAAAAAGGAGTGGAATCTGAATTTTTTTGTTTATTAATTGCAAAACTAATTCTAGTGCTTTTGATTTCACCTAGTTGATCCCACATAATTTATAATTTCATATGAATAAAAAAATTATTTTTCCAAGTTGTAGACCAAAATTCTCAAATTATTCAATATTCTCTCTCAAGCAATATCAAAAATATCCTCAATTAATTATTTGTCATAGATCATGTACAAATTACTAATTGAAAATTCATTAAGATCTATGGATTTCTTAACGGTCACATTAACAGCGGTTCGTTTTTGTAACGGTGTTTAATTTTATTAATTCCAAATCACAAATTACCAGTTCGGTCTCTCCATGGTTTAATAGATCATACAAAAGTTGGTCAACCAATTGTAAGCATTAAGAACAAAAATCAAACACACAACCATGGAAAAATAAAAAAATAACATGGAATTTAAAAATTGTGTTCTCAAAACTAGGCTACATCAAAGTCCTAGAAAAATAAATTTAGTTCATAATAAAATTGCAACTAACAAACACTATTTTGGATTGCATAATAAAGAGAAAGAAAAAAAATGCAAAAAGAACTGTTTTGTAAACAAAAGTTGCAAACTGAATGCTTCGATTTTCGAGCCACAACAGCTAGCACACTCTGTCCTTTCCTCTCTCTCCTTTCTTGATCAGCTGACGTCACCTCCGGAAGCCTCTCTTCTTCTGTCATTTTCGCCCTCGAACACAGCACCATTGGGTCAGCACCCAATCAAGCCCAAAGTTAGCTGGTTTTGTCTTCGTCTCGATTCCCGAGCACCCAAATACAGCACTGAGTCCCTATCTCTCTCAGTGTTTCTCGAACCGTGTCGCAAGCCACGTCACAAGCACACGCCTCCTCTCTCTCTATGTCTTTCTGTCAAGTTCTCTGTCTTGGAAATCACGCAGTCCAACCCCAGAGCCCCCTTCTCTCTCTGTCAGCGTTTTCTTAGTGTTTTTTTTTTAATTTTTAAATCGAGGTAGCCATCACTCAACCTCTCTCGTATGGCGTGCTCCTCTTCTCTTCGTTTGCTTTTGTATTTATAGGCACAGGAACGTAGAGATTAGGGTTTCTTTTTGCGGAAAACCCCCACATCTTTATTTATTTCTTTCCTTATTTGATTTGATCTTTATTTCTTGCTTCTTTTCCTTCTTTTTCTTTTTCTTGAAACACGTGCTGCACACACACAAAATAAATTCAGAATTTAGGATAAAATAAAATAAATTAGTTTAAATTAATTAAACTAACTAATAATCACATTGGCTCAATTAAACCCTTTTAAATTTGTTTATTGCACTTTCACCTCTATTGGAAATTAAAAATTTATTATTTGCTTTTCACATGGCCAAATTGTAAAATTTAGAATTCAACAAATCAATAAAAATTAATAAATCATTCTGCTTGTTTTGTTTGTTGATTTTTACCAAAATTCTTCACCTTTTGCATCAAAAATCTTATTCCTTCAAAAATAATTAATTAATTGAAATATGTTGAAATGAGAAGAGTTATAAACAAGGTGGACGAATACAAGTAATTTTTATGGGTAAATGAGTACAAATATTTATATAAAAAATAGACACATCAAATACCTCCAAACTTAAGATTTTGCTTGTTCTCGAGCAAAAAGTAAAATCATGAATAAAGGAATAATAATCAATAATAGCTCAACTCATCACACTAAGAGACCTCATCATGCAAGTATCAAAATTTCAATTTAATACATAAACAACAGCAAATAAAGTAAAACCAAGCATACCCGCTTTCTCCAGTGCAATTATTCATTCATAATTCCACACCCAATCATACTTGTCATGTAATAATGTAATTATAGTATGTAACAACTTCATCTGTGATTTCCTCTTCTCACTACTACAAATCGAGTAGCAAACTAGAGTGATTTTTTTTGGGGGTCTCTTTTCTAAGTTATCACTTGCCTTTTGATGCGAATGCAAACATTTGTGATGAATTTACTAGGTTACTCAACAAGTCACAAACTTAGAGTGCTTTGCATACTCATATTTCAAGTTTCCGTTTGACGTAAAAGTAAATATTGGTGATGAATACCCCTAGTTACTAAGCAACTCAAAACATTGGAGTAGATTAACTTTATTCATTCAATTATTTGATTTTTTTTTTTCATTATCACTCTATTTACTTAAACCATGTTTAGGACTAGATCAAAGGGGATAATCACAAGAAAAAACATCACATTTTTCTTTTATGTATAATCACACGACTCTTACAATTTTGCAAGGAATTTTGAAATTCAATAATTCTAAAGTAAATAAGTATGCTTAATCTTACTTTATAAGCAGTTGTCTACCCTAAAAAATATATTTCAATGCTTTAGCACAATAAAGAACTCAAGAGTGTACCAGTAAGCCTAATTGAAATCCCTTTTTGTTTTGTTTTTCTTTTTCAAATATATATAAAATAAAAAATAAATTTTTACCCCTTCCCGCAAACTTGAATATCACATTGACCTCAATGGAAAAGGAAAAGGAAAAACAAACAGAATGCAAAAAGTTCAGAATTTCTCTCCTGATTCGTGTTAAAATTCTGCACGCGCGACGTTCATTGTTTCAGCGATATCTGGAACTGTGGATGTCCAAATGGCTTGATTCGTTTTGTTCTAGAAAGCTAAGATAATTTCCTACGATCGCTCTTCGAAACACTTTTCCAGATTCTGACTCCATCCTGCTAGCCATCAATTCAGGTGTAGAAAACAACGCCGCCCCGATGACTTCCACAATCATGCAATCCTACAAAATAAAATCAAAAATTAAAATTAAAATAAACTAAAAGAAAAATCAAATCTAAATGCAGTAAAAGAAAACATGGGTTGCCTCCCAAGAAGCACTAAGTTTTAAGTCTTCAGCCAGACTTTCTCCAATTTTTCACTGTTGTTTGGCCTTATCGATGTACAAGATTTCCTTGCCAACTTCTCCATCCATGTATGGCTTCAAACGCTGTCCATTGACCTCGAATGTCCCTTTTTTCTCATGATGAATTTCTATAGCTCCATATGAAAAAACTCATTTGACAACAAATGGTCCCGTCCACTTAGATCGCAATTTTCCTGGAAAAAGTAAGTTTTGAATTGAATAATAACACCTTATCCCCTTCCTTGAATTCTCTTCTCAGAATATGCTTATCTTGCCACCATTTATTCCTTTCTTTATAGATCTTGCCTTTTTCATAAGCATCATTGCGAAACTCGTCCATCTCATTTAGTTGCAACATTTTCTTTTCACCTGCATTTTTCATGTCAAAATTAAGTGTCTTTATTGCCCCATAAGCGCGATGCTCAAGTTCCACCGGTAAGTGACATGCTTTACCATACACCAATCTATATGGGAACATTCCAATTGGTGTTTTAAATACCGTCCTAGATGCCCATAATGCATCATCTAATTTTCTTGCCCAATCTGTTCGTGACATATTCATTGTTTTCTCAAGTATACGCTTCAACTCTCTATTTAAAACCTCCACTTGACCACTTTTTTGAGGATGATATTGTGTTGCCACATGATGAGTAACTCCATACTTAGCAAGTAAAGCATCAAATTGACGGTTGCAAAAATGTTTTTCTCCATCACTAATAATTGTACTTGGAGCTCCAAATTGTGAAAGATATTTTTTCTAATGAAGTTCACCACCACTCTTGCATCATTGGTTGGTAAGGCAGCAACTTCCACCCACTTGGAGACATAATCTATAGCAACTAAAATATATTTATTAGAAAATGTAGATGGAAAAGGACCCATAAAATCTATCCCCTAAACATCAAATAATTCAATCACTAAGATATTATTTAGGGGCATCTCATGTTTCCTAGAAATATTTCCTACCCTTCGACAATGATCACATAATTTAACAAAATTAAAAGCATCTTTAAAATTGATGACCAATAAAATCCTGATTGTAAAATTTTTGCTGCTGTTTTTGCTCCACTAAAATGGCCGCCAACTATCAATGTGTGGCAATTTTTTAGTATGCTTTCCATTTCCTCTTCAGGTACACATCTCCTTATTACTTGATCTGCACAATGGCGAAATAAAAAGGATTCTTCCCAAAACTAATATTTCAAGTAAGAGAAAAAATTCTTCTTTTGTTGATAAGTAATTTCAGGAGGTAGGTTTTTTGATACCAAGTAGTTAACTATATCGGCATACCATGGAGGAGTTTGTATCATCATTAAATACTCATCTGGAAATTCTTCATTGATTGGTGTAACCTACAATTTGTTTTCATCTTTTGGCTCAATGTGAGATAAATGATCGGCCACCACATTTTCCACACCTTTCATGTCCTTGATTTCCACATCGAACTCTTGTAAAAGTAAAATTCAGCAAAGCAATCTTGATTTGGCTTCTTTTTTTGCAAGCAAGTATTTGAGAGCTGAATGATCCGTGTACACAACCCCCTTTGAACCTATCAAATAAGATCAAAATTTGTCAAAAGCAAATACAACAACTAATAATTCTCTTTCAGTAGTAGCATAATTAAGCTGTGCTTCTGTCAAAGTTCTACTTGCATAATAAATTGTGTGAAAAATTTTGTTTTTTCTTTTCCCTAAAAAAGTCCTTATTGCCACATCACTAGCATCGCACATTAATTTAAAGGGCAAATTCTAATCTGGTGCAATAATTATAGGTGCTGAAATCTATTTCTCTTTCAATGTTTCAAAAGAATGCAAGCAGTCATGAGAAAAATCAAAAGGTGTATCTTTATTCAAAAGATTGCAAAGAAGTTTAGTGATTAAAGAAAAATCTTTTATAAATCGACGATAAAATCCTGCATGACCCAAGAAACTTCTCACTCCTTTGACATTAGTTGGTGGAGGTAATTTTTTAATGACATCTATTTTAGCATGATCCACTTCAATTCCTTTAAAGGAAACTTTGTGGCCTAGCACAATACCTTCTTCCACCATAAAGTGACATTTCTCCCAATTCAAAACTAGATTTGTTTTCTTGCAACGCTGCAAAACCAAAGCTAAGTTAGATAAACAATTATCAAATGATTAACCAAAAACTGAAAAATCATCCATAAAAATTTCAATAAACTTCTCAACCATATCCGAAAAAATTGACAACATGCAGCGTTGAAATGTGGCGGGGGCATTGCAAAAACCAAAAGGCATCCTTCTATATGTAAAAGTTATATATGCAAAGTAAAAATTGTTTTATCTTGATCTTTTGGTGCTATGGTGATTTGATTGTATCCCGAATACCCATTAAGAAAACAATAGTATGAGTGGCCTGCAAGTCTTTCTAGCATTTGGTTAATGAAGGGTAGTGGAAAATGATCATTTCTATTTGCATTGTTTAGTCTTTGACAATCTATGCACACTTGTCATCCCGTGACTGTTCTTGTAGGTATTAGCTCATTATTGTCATTCTTTACTACAGTTATTCCTCCTTTCTTTGGCACAACATATATAGGACTTACCCATGTACTATCTAAAATTTGATAAATTATACCTGCATCTAAAAGCTTCAAGACATTCTTATGCACCACTTCCTGTATTGATGGATTTAATCTTCGCTGTGGCTGCACTATAGGCTTAAAATCATCCACAGTTAAAATTTTATGCATGCATATTGAAGGACTAATCCCTTTTATATCAGAAATGTTCCATCCCAAGGCTGTTTTATGTTCTCTCAAAACTCTCAACAACTTCTCCTCTTCAAAATTATTCAAAGAATCATTAATAATAATAGGAAAAGTGGAGTTTTGGCATAAAAATGCGTACCTCAAACTAGATGGGAGTTGTTTAAGCTCAAGTTGTTGTGGTGAAGGGGAAATGAGTGGTGTATCTTCCAAAATTTTATCACATTCCAAGATCTCTTCATTTTTCGATTCAAGTGTTTCTGAAGTTATTAAGCATTCTTCTAACGGTAATTTAGCAATTTCATCCCAATGTGTTTCTCCCATGGCTTCGCTTACTTGAAAGCATGAATGAACTTCTGAGGGAAGCTCCATGGATTTAAATACATCAAAAGTTACTTGCTCGTTGTCAACCCTAAGAATAAGTTTCCCTTATTGCACATCAATCAATGTTCTCCCTGTGGCAAGAAAAGATCTCCCCAAAATTAAAGGGATTTGTTCATCTTCCTCCATATTGAGTACAATAAATATGAACTTTTCTACTTTCACCAAAACTTCTTCAATGATCCTTTTTGAGTATTTGATAGATCTGTCTGCCAATTGCAAGAAAATTGTGGTAGGCTTTGCTTCTCCAATACCTAATTTCCTGAAAACAAAATATGACATAAGATTAATACCTGCTCCTAAATTACATAGTGCTTTATGAAAAGAAGAATTTCCAATAGTGCGAGGAATTGTAAAACTCCCTGGATCTTTAAGTTTAGGAGGCAGCTTCTTTTGTAAAACTGCACTACTTTCTTCTGTTAACATCACCATCTCATTCTCTTCTAGCTTTCTCTTGTTTGATAAAATATTTTAAAAAATTTATCATATATAGGCATTTGTTCTAAAGTTTCAATAAGAGGAATATTAATATGTAATTGTTTGAAAATATTTAAAAATTTTAAAAACTGATTATCAAGCTTATTCTTTTTAAGTCTTTGTGGAAAAGGAATAGGTGGATCATAAGGAGAATTAGGATAAGTGTTAGAATTAAACTCCCCTGAAATTGTTTGGCTTGAAACTACTTTGTGCTGTGTTTGTTCCTCACACTTTGCTCGTTCTCACTTTGCTTTTCAACCACATTTTGTTCGGCATTTCTGATTTGTGGCTGCTCAATTGTTGTCCCACTTCTAAGTGTTATTGCTTTGACATGCTCCTTGGGATTGACCACTGTGTTACTAGGTAATGTTCCTACCGTTCTTTCGTTAAAAATATTTGAAATTTGACTAATTTGAACCTCAAGATTGTGAATTGAAGCTGAAGTTAAAGTTGCAATATTTTGGATTGCCAAATCTGCCTTTTGCATGTATTGCATGAACATCTCTTCTAGTGTCGGCTTCTTTTCTTGTTGTTGAAAATTTTGTTGTGGTCTAGCTCCTCGTTTATTATTGTTCCAAGAAAAATTAAGGTGATTTCTCCATCCTTGATTGTATGTGTTTGCATAAGGGTTGTTTTGCCTTTGAAAGTTTGATTCAAAATTTTCTTGTTTAGCAATTGATGGAGCAAAAGGGTTCCCCACTTGGCAATCTGCACTTGAATGATTTCCTGCACAAAGATCGCAAATCATATTAGTTTGAATAGCATTAACATTCATATTACCTATTTATTTAGATAAAATATCAATTTTTGCAGTTAAAGTAGTAATAGGATCAAGTTCAAAAACTCCCGCCACCTTTCTTGGCATTGTTCTTTCTGAAGACCACTGATAATTATTAGATGCCATTTCCTCTTAAATTTTATTGGCTGCTTCGTGAGTTTTGCTCATTAATGCACCTCCAGCTGCTGCATCTACCATGGATGGATTTGTAGCTCCCAAACCATTATGGAATGTTTACGCTTGTAGCCACTTTGGAAGTTCATGATGAGGACACTTTCTCAATAGCTTTTTGTACCTCTCCCATGCATCATATAATGACTCGGTCTCGAATTGAGTGAATGTGGTGATGTCATTCCTTAACTTTGCTGTTTTTGCAGCGGGAAAATACTTTGCCATAAATTTTTGTGCTAAGCCCTTCCAAGTTGTAATGACTCATGGTGGTAAAGAATTCAACCAAGTTTTTGCCTTATCTCTGAGTGAAAAAGAAAAGAGTTTCAATCGGATAGCAACATTGGAAACTCCATTGTGTTTGAAGGTATCACATATTTCGAGAAAGTTTGCAATGTGAACATTGGGATCATCATGTGCT
The DNA here is from genome assembly GCA_017893485.1 of Hemerocallis citrina. Taxonomy (NCBI): domain Eukaryota; kingdom Viridiplantae; phylum Streptophyta; class Magnoliopsida; order Asparagales; family Asphodelaceae; genus Hemerocallis; species Hemerocallis citrina. The sequence continues at coordinate 406,487,144 of CM030358.1, forward strand.
AGTCCTCCAAATTGAACTGTCTGTTGAATCATCTGAATAATTGCTGGTTTAATTTCAAAATTGTTTGCTTCAATTGCAGGCCTTTTGATGCTTGATGTTGCTCCATTGACTGAGGGCATTGTATAATCCCTCAAAGCTTTGTTCTCCTCTTTGTTCGCCATGGATAAAGAGGATGTGGTGTTTTCTTTCTTCTTCTTTCTAATCTGACGTAAAGTTCGCTCAATCTCTGGGTCAAAAAGTGTAGGCTCCAATGGGTTAGATCTGGGCATACACTCCTAAGTCCTCAAAAAATAAAGAAAGAAAAATAAGTCAAAATAGAATAAAGAGGTAAAATAACAATTAATTCTAAAATTAAAATAAAAATTCAAACTAGTAACAGTCTAGCAATTTTCAATATCAATAAAAGAATAACTAGTCCCTGGCAACGGCGCCAAAAACTTGATGTGAATTATTTTCAATATTATAGTTTCTACACAAGAACTACAACATGTTTCATATTGGAATGATAGAACAGTTAAATTAATTATGGTTAATTCTGAATCATCAAAATTGGAATGAAACATGAATCTATAAGACAGATATATCATCAAAATTGGAATGATATAACGACATTCTAAACATTGGAAATACATCGACAAGTTTTCACACTTTCTTTTGAAATAATAAGATGATTCCAAGTAAATTAAGAAAATATATAGTATCATCAGATCTGAAATGAAATTATATATTAACAAAATTTACATAAAACTTTCAAATTATCTAAAGTATGCCAACTGCCTAAAATTGATGCTTAAGTTCGAACTTCTCTATGGCTCCAATTAGATTCTAATATTCAAAACAACTAGGATGTTAAAACTTTTGGCTCAATAGATTTTAACTTCATTTCCCCCACAGTTTTGATAATTATATTACTTTCAAGTCTCTTAGCAAGAGCATTAGCCATATTTTATCGCAATTGCACTTTATTTATGAGAAAGTTCAACTAAGCTTTTTCAGCCTTAATATACTCCTCTGACTTATAGAGTGAGTTATGAGCTACATACAGTGCATTGTAGCTTGATAGTCGATAAATAGAATTAAAGAGTCACTTAAACTTCTTAATGGATGACTAGCAACAAGTTCTTCAATCTACTCAGCCTCATCCCCTATAAAGAATAATACATAGAGGTCTGATTTCATGGATGATAGTATAGTGTCTGTTTGCCTTTTAATTTCCATAACATTTCTTTTCCTCATAGTGTAAACACATGTCCACTAGTTATCGCCTTTCACTAAATTCTGAGCATTATACTGCATCAAATCATCCATTCATTCATGAAGGATGACTAGAGTAGCACAAAGAAAACTCTTGAGTACCTCTCAAGAACATCATTGGCCTCTTAGGGCTCTCCAATGTGTATTATAGGACTACTGCTGATTCTGCAGATTATACCTACCTCAAAGGCTATGTCTATTAGTGCAGATCTTTGTATATATAAAACTTTTAATAGGTTTAGAATGATCTAATTGTCTCATAGTTGCACCATCATTAGGTGTCACACTTTATAGAATGATTTAACTATCTCAGAGTTACACCATCATTAGGTGTCAACCTTTATCATAATCATAAGCTGTTTCAAAATACACCTTTAATCACTATATCCCCACTTTTGGAGCATATTATTGATTTGATGAGTTTGACTAAGGGTTATCTGTAACCCCCGTTCGCATAAATACGTATTTCTTGAATATTTTCGGTATTTTGATTATTTATAAACTTATTTTGTGCTAAACTTGTAGCGCCCCGAATTTCTAATATAATATCTTAGAAAATACGTGGCACAATCCCAGCATCAACTTCAATGTAACAGTACACATAGCCCAAAAAAACACAAGTAATTTTATTCCAAACTTTTATTACAACAATCTTTACAAACACAGCGGAATACAAAACACCTTGAATTACAACTTTCGTTTTACAACACTTTTCTTTACAAAATATTATACAAAAGCTCTATTACATCAATTTATCTCAAACATCCAAACCTCCAAGCTCTAAGCAACAACCTGTAACACATGAGACTAGAGATGATCTCTAACCCCCAAAACTAAAGGGGTCAGCCATAATTGGTGTGAGTGACATAAAAGCAAACAACATAAATGAACATTAAGCATGAATTCTTAAACAACATGTAAGGAATATGAATACCAAAAATATGACGTAACAAGGAAACATGTAAACAACAAGTGAAACTAAACTAAGTGTCAAGTGTAGAAAACAGGAAAACCACATGCATAAAACCAAGTCAAGAAAACACAATTTCTATATGCTGACTCTCTAATGCGTACTTGTTGGAGTCTATGCATCCCATTCTACATAGGTCCGGTGCAAGCCCTTAACGTCTCCACATTATAGGGTTCAATCCCCGCTATGTAACTAATCCTAACACGATGACTACTACGAGATAAAGATAAACTGTGAGTTTTAGCCCTTGCTCCGATAATTTCGGAGATCAATCCCACACCGCAAGTAACTACTTGGATAATTCCGGAGATATATCCCACACCGCAGGTAATTTACCTGAGATAATTCCGGAGATACATCCCACACCCTAAGTAGGATACTTGGATAATTCCGGAGATTAAATCCCACACCGAAACAATGACCCTCATCACATGAATACCCCATGTGCGTCGCCTCGACTCTGATAATTCCGGAGATCAATCCCACACCGCAAGTAACTACTTGGATAATTCCGGAGATATATCCCACACCGCAGGTAATTTACCTGAGATAATTCCGGAGATACATCCCACACCCTAAATAGGATACTTGGATAATTCCGGAGATTAAATCCCACACCGAAAGCCATACTGAGGTGCATAACCCATGTTCTCGTTCGTCATATCACCACTAGTGCCTGTCCTTATCATTTTTTGGGTTATTTAATTTCTTAACGAATCTCCTAGAGTCGGTGTGCCCTACCGGACTTTACTCAATATCTGAACAACTAAATGTCTCAACAGACCCAACCATAATTAACTCAAACACCAGTATGCTAGGGTCACACACATCCTCTAGAGACTCAACTCAAATATCTCAACCAAACTCATATCTGAAACTGCTCAACTTAACATCTTGAAATCATATGTTTAATAGAAGATAAGGTATAAGTAGTTATAAGTCAAAATATCTAGAGAATAAACCATTTGAAAGAAACTTCATAAGTATAAAAATACATCAGTACCAGTCGACTATAGAAAGCATAAGTCGACTGTCCAGAAAGAAAGTTCTATGATTTTAAGAAAATAAACTAAGTATTATAAGTCGACTTGCAAAAGTCATAAGTCGACTTAAAAGAGATTATAAGTCGACTTAAAAGTCATAAGTCGACTTACTAGAGAGAAATTCCAGAAATCTTTAAGAAAATATTCTAAGTGTTATAAGTCGACTTGCAAAAGTCATAAGTCGACTTACCAGAGAAAAATCTACGATAACTTTGAAAAATAAATTCTAAGTGTGCCAGTCGACTGAAAAGGGTCTAAGTCGACTGTCCAGAATGGATTTTCAAGGAAACAAAAGATCATAGCAGCTGGGTCGTATCAGTCGGCTGAAAGGTCGTACCAGTCGACTGTCGGCCTACAGTCTGAAGAATTTAGGTCGTACATATGTCAAAACTAGGGTTTTTAAGAATCAGTTATATAACAAAATAACTTTGTATTATTTTCCAAATCTTATTAATACCAAAATAATTAGATTTAAACTTAGCATTTGAGAAATCCAAGTCCAAACAACTTCTTTTACAAAAAAATCACAAATCCCCAATTTAAATCCTCATAACTCAAATCCTCAAAACATGGTCCTCTAAACCATTAATCATTCACAAAATTTCTCAACTAATTCTCAACTATTTTCTATAGTTGAATCATAAGCAAACAAATTTATCCTAAACATGGTCAAGTTGTTTTTATCCAACTCACCAATAATCCAAAAATTTCATCTTTAATTTAATTAATGCATGGCATCTATTAAACTCAATCAAATCAACAATAATCCAATATTTTAGCCTACCAATAATTTATATTAGGTTTTCAATAAATCTAAAATCATTCTCATACGAATATCTAGGGTTCTGATCAAAGATCCAATTTTTCGTTCATCCATCCAACTTACATATTCAACATTCAAATCAATCTAAACATTCATATCATTCTCATATGATACACACCAATCAAAGAGAAACAAACAAAACAACCAAACAATTATATCACTCACCTACAACATACACAAACAAAATAAAACAAAACAATGTCACTCACCTTAGGAATGAAGAGATCCAACAAGAAAGCCCCTTTTTTGTGAGATCCAAAATCCTCCTCTTCAATCATCAAGAAAATAAAAGATATAATAAAACTTGTGTTGTGCAGCGAATGACGGCTGGACACCTTCTTTATATAGGCCGGGATTGAAAGATTAGGGTTTTAGAAACATATTTGCAAAAGAATCCTTCCAAATATAACTTTACATATATAACCCCTTTCTTAGTTGAAATAGGTTAACTGAATCAAAACCAAATCAAATCTTTTTATCACTGAGTTGTCCAGCAATCCAGTACAGCCCAGTAAATAAGAAAAATTCGGATTTACAACTCAGGGTGGCGATTTTGCACAAAAACCCTCCCTTTTGTAGTATTTGCAAATACATCATAAAATATTCATAAAAATTCAGAAAAATCAGAAATAATGTCTAATAATGTATATGATATTTTTTGATAAAAATATCTGACCTTTACTTTCCAGAAAAATATTTGCACAAGATTCTACATAAATTCCATATTTGCAAAAACACCCCTTTTTGTTTAAATCTTCACCAAATCGACTTTAAATAAAATCTAAATATATTTAAATTTAATGATAACCTTGGAAAACCAAAATATCAGTAAAAACGAATTTTCATAATTTATTTAAGATCCCAACGGCTTTTTACATAAAAACCCCTCTCTTTCGAGATATTTATAAAAATAGTTTCTCTACTCAGAAAAATCCCAAAATTTAGAATATACTCCATAATAAGTATGAGAACTCATTAAAAATATAAAATTGGGTATTTACACCAAAAATATTTGCACGTGTTTCGCACGTGCAAAAGGATAAACCTTCAGAAAATATTTATTAAATCTCCAGAAAATCATTTTAATTCATTTTCAAATCTTTAAAATAATATTTGAAAATACGGGGTACTACATCACTCCCCCCTTAGAAAAGTTCTGTCCTCAGAACTTCTCTAAGCCAAAAAACAAAAATACTTATAAGATAGTTTCGATAACTTACTAAGCAAAAACAAAATTAACATATAATTATATCTCAAAGAAAAAAGGTGAAAACTAACATGGCAAAGGATCGGAAATCCAATAGAATGCACAATAAATCCCAAACGCAAAAAAAATAAAAAAATAGTAAGACTATTCTCATAGAATAAGAAGTCAAAAGTGAAGAGATAAAACTCGAATATAAAAAGGTTGATAATCACACAAACAACAGAGGAACACATACTAAAATAAATAAATAAATAAATATATATATATATATATATATATATATATATATATATATATATATATATATATATATATATATATATATATATATATATATATATATATACAAGAAGACTTAAAAAAAGTTCATTGAATATCACAAAAGTAAGCATCAAATCATTAAATAGGACGTGGAAACAGAAGTAAGTGAGAAATCTAAAATGTTAAAGAATTGGAAAACGGTAGCAATAATTAGTAATTACAAAAGAACGAAAGCTTAGACCACATATAGTTGATGTATCCAATCTTAACACAAACATAAAAAATTTGTAAACACAAGTAGAGTAAAATCGACTATGCTAGTTCAAATTACATGGAAACGTAAAGTGTAATTTGTATAAATAAAATGTCATAAAGAAAATATTTCTTTACCATTAGTTTCATTATATAAGTAAAATTCTTGAAATATCAATTAGCAATAAGTAAAAGAAATAGTCAAAAGTAAGAATTGATTGATCAGAAAAACTTGTTAAACACATAATACTTGAATAAAAATTTACATAACGAAGTAAAAATCCCAAAAGGACAATATTAAGAAAGAATAAAATGAAGACGTACAAAATAATTTGGGTAGTATGCAAATTTAGAGAATCTAATGAAAATTAAGTGAAAATTAAAATACTGTTATGAATAGAGGAAATGCGAAGGAGAGCAGAAATTGTACCAAGAAACCAGAAGGACCAAATTCCAAGAATAATACAAGTGAGCGAGATAAGATACGAGAGTGTATCAAATGGATTTAAAGAAATATAGAGTTACATTGGTTAAAGAAAATTGAGTAAAACAAATCAGTAACGGGTTAAGTTTGAAAATCTCATAAAATGGTATGAACCAGTACAAAAGAATAAGACATTGATAAGTAATATACACATAAAACACTAGTGGAGTTATTATAGTAGAAATTCTTTAATGTGGGTTTGCCTCATTGATGTCCAACTGTAGACTTGCCTTCTCGACATCAAGTTGCATGTTTGCCTCCCTGACATCAGGTTGCAGGTTGCCGTCTGGATATTCGGTTGCACATTTTGCCTCCCCGATATCCAGTTGAAATTTGCCTCCATTGACGTCTAGTTGCATGTTCATGTTTGCCATCTCGATATCCAGTTGCAACAAAGCAATGAACAAGATGATGCAATCTTCCACACGCACTTGGATATTGATTGCTTAATTTAAGTACGAAAATACATTTTGAAATTCGTGATATAAAATAGTAGCAAAAGTAAGAAATGGAGTTGAAAGTCATCTGATGGAATATTAAAATAGAAGCATGGATTATAAATCACAATAGTACAAAATAATAGTAGTGAAAGAAATTTATAAAAGTAAGAAGAAACGGAATGAAATACATGCCTAAGCACAAATACAAATGTGAATGAGAGAATACATATGTAGTGTAACAAATTTACACAATAAATATACCATAAAATATACAATAATGTAGGAATTAAACAAATGTAAAATGACAGGCATAGTAAGTATGTTGAAATATGTGGTATATATATAGAAATTTGTAGGAAGTACATGTAGAAATCAAGAATGTGATGATAATAAAATTTAAGTAAAATATAAGTAGTGGGTGCACATAGTATATTAGAAAAGTATGAAGCAACAAATTTAATAAGTAGCTTCTAAATAGTGGAAAGAAATTATAACAAAAGCGATCAACTATAAGTAATAATAACGGTATCGAATATAAGGTGCAAAAACATAATTAATAATACAGATTTAAATGTGCGGAAACATATCATATTTATATGAGTAAAATATTGCAATCAAGTTTAAATGCTCCAAAAAAAAATAAGACAATACAAAATAATGAAAAATATAGTATCGAAAAATCCAAGTATATATAATAAAATGAAAGTAAATATGCAAAACAAAATTTATAGTATAGCAAAACAATAATGAAAGAAAATAGAAGTAGCAATAATAACTTAACACGCAGTAATTCAAAACTTTAATGTAATAGGTAAAAGTAATATCAAAGTATACGAGTAACGAAAAAGCACATGAAAGTAAGATAAGTAAGACGTCAAGAAAGAAATGGGTAAGAGTCGCAAAATAAAAATGAGCTTGTGAAATGCTAAAGGATGCACTATTGAATTACAGTAAAAGTTGCCAAATAATAACTTGGACAAAAGAGAAAAGTAAAAACCAATAGTAAAGTCAAAGAAACAGTTTTAAAAGAAAAACGAGACGATTAGTAAAAGTTTAATGTTTGTACTAATGAATGGAAATAATATAAACTCGGTTGGAGATATAGAAACAAAAAAATAAATTCAATTGCTGACAATAAAAGAAACCGAGTAAAAGTAAAATAAGTTAATTACACAAAAGTTATTTAGTAAGCAAACAAATATAAAACAGTAAAAGTGATAGGATACAAGAGTGATCACAAATTGAGGTGCACAAAATATATAAGAGAGCAAATAATTAAAAGAATCTAGCCGAAGATAATTAAATTTTATAACTAGGAATAAATAAATAAATGAAAATTAACTTTGGCGAAAATCATATAATCCAGAAATTATATACAGTGGGTAAGATAGAAAAACATAAAGTAGATCATTAATAAGTAAAATAGAAAATATATAAGTTGAAAGAGTAATACCTTACATAAATAAATATCAAATTCACAAAACGAACAAAAGATGTCAAAAATAGCTAGTGAGAAAATATTTGCTTTATGCAAAAATAATCAATACACTTGCGATAAAGAGATTTCATTCAAGTCTAAGCATACAAACAGCCTAAATCTCATTACAGGTCTTCATGACCAAACAATCAAATCACACACATCAGATGTCCACCAGGGTACTCACACTTCTAATGTCCACCTAGGTTGTATTTAATGTCCACTTGTGTACTCACACTTCTAATGTCCACCTAGGTTGGTTTTCATACTATGTCTATTATTACCATTGAAGCATGCTCTGATACCAATCTCTGTAGCGCCCCGAATTTCTAATATAATATCTTAGAAAATACGTGGCACAATACCAGCATCAACTTCAATGTAACAGTACACATAGCCCAAAAAAACACAAGTAATTTTATTCCAAACTTTTATTACAACAATCTTTACAAACACAGCGGAATACAAAACACCTTGAATTACAACTTTCGTTTTACAACACTTTTCTTTACAAAATATTATACAAAAGCTCTATTACATCAATTTATCTCAAACATCCAAACCTCCAAGCTCTAAGCAACAACCTGTAACACATGAGACTAGAGATGATCTCTAACCCCCAAAACTAAAGGGGTCAGCCATAATTGGTGTGAGTGACATAAAAGCAAACAACATAAATGAACATTAAGCATGAATTCTTAAACAACATGTAAGTAATATGAATACAAAAAATATGACGTAACAAGGAAACATGTAAACAACAAGTGAAACTAAACTAAGTGTCAAGTGTAGAAAACAGGAAAACCACATGCATAAAACCAAGTCAAGAAAACACAATTTCTATATGCTGACTCTCTAATGCGTACTTGTTGGAGTCTATGCATCCCATTCTACATAGGTCCGGTGCAAGCCCTTAACGTCTCCACATTATAGGGTTCAATCCCCGCTATGTAACTAATCCTAACACGATGACTACTACGAGATAAAGATAAACTGTGAGTTTTAGCCCTTGCTCCGATAATTTCGGAGATCAATCCCACACCGCAAGTAACTACTTGGATAATTCCGGAGATATATCCCACACCGCAGGTAATTTACCTGAGATAATTTCGGAGATACATCCCACACCCTAAGTAGGATACTTGGATAATTCCGGAGATTAAATCCCACACCGAAACAATGACCCTCATCACATGAATACCCCATGTGCGTCGCCTCGACTCTGATAATTCCGGAGATCAATCCCACAACGTAAGTAACTACTTGGATAATTTTGGAGATATATCCCACACCGCAGGTAATTTACCTGAGATAATTCCGGAGATACATCCCACACCCTAAATAGGATACTTGGATAATTCCGGAGATTAAATCCCACACCGAAAGCCATACTGAGGTGCATAACCCATGTTCTCGTTCGTCATATCACTACTAGTACATGTCCTTATTATTTTTTGGGTTATTTAATTTCTTAACGAATCCCCTTGAGTCGGTGTACCCTACCGGACTTTACTCAATATCTGAACAACTAAATGCCTCAACAGACCCAAACATAATTAACTCAAACACCGGTATGCTAGGGTCACACACATCTTCTAGAGACTCAACTCAAATATCTCAACCAAACTCATATCTGAAACTGCTCAACTTAACATCTTGAAATCATATGTTTAATAGAAGATAAGGTATAAGTAGTTATAAGTCAAAATATCTAGAGAATAAACCATTTGAAAGAAACTTCATAAGTATAAAAATACATCAGTACCAGTCGACTATAGAAAGCATAAGATGACTGTCCAGAAAGAAAGTTCTATGATTTTAAGAAAATAAACTAAGTATTATAAGTCGACTTGCAAAAGTCATAAGTCGACTTAAAAGAGATTATAAGTCGACTTACCAGAGAGAAATTCCAGAAATCTTTAAAAAAATATTCTAAGTGTTATAAGTCGACTTACCAGAGAAAAATTTACGATAACTTTGAAAAATAAATTCTAAGTGTGCCAGTCGACTGAAAAGGGTATAAGTCGACTGTCCAGAACGGATTTTCAAGGAAACTAAAGATCATAGCAGCTAGGTCGTATCAGTCGGCTGAAAGGTCGTACCAGTCGACTGTCGGCCTACAGTCTGAAGAATTTAGGTCGTACATATGTCAAAACTAGGGTTTTTAAGAATCAGTCATATAACAAAATAACTTTGTATTATTTTCCAAATCTTATTAATACCAAAATAATTAGATTTAAACTTAGCATTTGAGAAATCCAAGTCCAAACAACTTCTTTTACAAAAAAATCACAAATCCCCAATTTAAATCCTCATAACTCAAATCCTCAAAACATGGTCCTCTAAACCATTAATCATTCACAAAATTCTTCAACTAATTCTCAACTATTTTCTATAGTTGATTCATAAGCAAACAAATTTATCCTCAACATGGTCAAGTTGTTTTTATCCAACTCACCAATAATCCAAAAATCTAATCTTTAATTTAATTAATGCATGGCATCTATTAAACTCAATCAAATCAACAATAATCCAATATTTTAGCCTACCAATAATTTATATTAGGTTTTCAACAAATCTAAAATCATTCTCATACGAATATCTAGGGTTCTTATCAAAGATTCAATTTTTCGTTCATCCATCCAACTTACATATTCAACATCCAAATCAATCTAAACATTCATATCATTCTCATATGATACACACCAATTAAAGAGAAACAAACAAAACAACCAAACAATTATATCACTCACCTACAACATAAACAAACAAAATAAAACAAAACAATGTCACTCACCTTAGGAATGAAGAGATCCAACAAGAAAGCCCCTGTTTTGTGAGATCCAAAATCCTCCTCTTCAATCACCAAGAAAATAAAAGATATAATAAAACTTGTGTTGTGCAGCGAATGACGGCTGCACACCCTCTTTATACAGGCCGGGATTGAAAGATTAGGGTTTTAGAAACATATTTGCAAAAGAATCCTTCCAAATATAACTTTACATATATAACACCTTTCTTAGTTGAAATAGGTTAACTGAATCAAAACCAAATCATGTCTTTTTATCACTGAGTTTTCCAGCAATCCAGTACAGCCCAGTAAATAAGAAAAATTCAGGATTTACAACTCAGGGTGGCGATTTTGCACAAAACCCTCCCTTTTGTAGTATTTGCAAATACATCATAAAATATTCATAAAAATCTAGAAAAATCAGAAATAATATCTAATAATGTATATGATATTTTTTGATAAAAATATCTGATCTTTACTTTTCAGAAAAATATTTGCACAAGATTCTACATAAATTCCATATTTGCAAAAACACCCCTTTTTGTTTAAATCTTCACCAAATCGACTTTAAATGAAATCTAAATATATTTAAATTTAATGATAACCTTGGAAAACCAAAATATCAGTAAAAATGAATTTTCATAATTTATTTAAGATCCCAACGGCTTTTTACATAAAAGCCCCTCTCTTTCGAAATATTTATAAAAATAGTTTCTCTACTCAGAAAAATCCCAAAATTTAGAATATACTCCATAATAAATATGAAAACTCATTAAAAATATAAAATTGGGTATTTACACCAAAAATATTTGCACGTGTTTCGCACGTGCAAAAGGATAAACCTTCAGGAAATATTTATTAAATCTCCAGAAAATTATTTTAATTCATTTTCAAATCTTTAAAATAATATTTGAAAATACTCGGTACTACAAAACTGGTTTTAGATCTTCTACTAAGTGTTTTATAATCGACAATTATATTTACTTTGAATAACGATGTATTTTCTATTTATAAGTGATCGACTATATATATTTCTGTTCGGATTATTTTAATACAAATTTGATAAGCCAAATTCTTATTTTGCTGTATAATGTTATTATTATTATTATTATTATTATTATTATTATTATTATTATTATTATTATTATTATTATTATTATTATTATTATTATTGAATTATTTTTATGAATGTGTTGAATCTAATTATGTCATGTATGTATTATCATTATTATCAGTATTATTAATATTTATTATTATTATTATTATTATTATTATTAGGGTAAAAGGGATATGAGCAACTTGCCCATTTAATAAATGAGCAATTGATGAGTTGGCATGCATGTGATACATTGAGTATCTAATCACTTTTAGTATTTTCCAATCACATGCATGCCACCTCATCACTTGCTCATTTATTAAATGAGCGAATTGCTCATACCCCTTTCCCCCTTATTATTATCAGTATGATTATGATGATTATTATTACTGTTATTATTACTATTATTATTACTTTGTTAAAGCCCACCGATTTGATCTACATTGTATTATTTAATTATTTGTTAATATGAAGCCCATCATCTAAAGACCAATTTTTATTTATTTTGCATTATTTATTTATATACATAAACTGTAATATCCCGATTTTCAATTATGAAAATTATTAATTTTTGCACGTAGTGTGCACGTGCAATTTTTGTAGTGTGAAATCTTATAATTATTTTCATTATGGATGATGTGTGTATATATATATATATATATATGTATATGTGTTCTCTAATTATTTATATAAAGGCCCATTTTTCTCCAAATAAACATAAGCCTTTCTTTTTAGCCCAAATCTAATTTATTTTTGTAAAACTATTATTTGGCCCATTAATTAAAGCCCATGAGTTATTTCTCTTTTAATTACAACTTTTAATGTAGGATATTTTTATAAGATTATTTTTATAGAAAATATAATGTACAAATTTTTTTAAATGGAGAACTAATGAATGCACGTGCATTGCACGTACACGTGCAAAAAAGCGCACTAGGAGGCCGGTTTTGGATTGGAGGGAAAATGAAAAAATGAGTGGAGTTATGGGTGGTTGGCTACTACAACTTCTCCTTGAATCCTAGCCTCTTATTTTTAACTCCTAGATTGATCCTAACCCTTCATTTGCTCCAAATTTTAGTATAAATACCCCCCCTCCCGCCTAGTTATTTTTGTACTCTTCATTTCTCCAAAACCTATAGTAGAAAATAAAAATTGTTAGTAGTATAGTAAGTGAGATAAAAAGATTGAGAGTTGTGTGTGTACCAAGGGAAGGCCAGCATCATCATCAAGGAGCTCTCGGGTTGGCATCTTTTGAGGCTCGGTGGTGCACATCAAGGAGGAGGAGGAACCCTCTTTTGACAAGGACTCTTGTGTTTAGGAGGTGTTGCAATTTTATTCTCTCCAAATAAGGTAGGGTTATTTTCCATGTTTCTAATTAGATAGCATGCTAAGATTGAATTGAAATGATAATGCATGAAAAAGATTAATATGGGTGCATTTAAATGGAAAAAATGGCTTATTAGTTGATTGAATTGATGCTAAATAGATTGTATGTTATTCCATCATCAATCTTAAGTTGTGTGTGAATTGTTTATAGTTATGGAATGCTTGAATTAAAATTCGTTATTAGCATCAAAATTAAATGCAAATGTTAATAGATGAAAGTGTTGTCTTATGTGCTTGGATGAACCCTTTGTGATAATGTTTATAATGGATGACTTAAAATATATTTTTGGGTTTGGAAAAAGGAATATAAACAGGGAATTGATATAGAAAATATTAATGCTAAATTGTATAAGAAATATCGAAATGAGATGTGGTAGTAGTAGCGTACAATTTAAACTAATTGTATGATGAATATGTGTTTAATTACTGGAAAAATTATTTTTAAATTACTGGAGTATCAAATATTGTTTGAATAATTATTTTGGAGATTTACAGGAAATTTAGAAAAAACAAAACTCAAATGAGAGCTTTTGAAACATCGAAATGTTCTATTGAACAGAGGACTGATTTAATTAAAATATAAGTTGTATTCAAGACAACTTGAGCCTATAGCTCAAGTGGTCGGGAGGCTTCTAATGCTACAGTGTGTACGGCTTGTGTCCCACGGATCGCTGGTTCGATACTGGATGACACCATTTTATTTTGTGTGCGTTTAAAAATTAAATCAAGTTCAGTCCGAGAGTATATAACTCTCCAATCCTTCTTTATACCGATGAGCACAAGTGGCCAAGTGGCTAGTGTGTGCGGTTGGGTTCTCTTTGGTTGTTGGTTCGAATCCTGGTCTCGGCCAGAATTTGACTTTGTGGAAAAAAATGATTTTTTGATGTCTAAAAATTATGAAAAAAATACTATTATTACACTAAAGTTATGTGTGACTTATGAAAAATAAATTGGGAGTTATTAGAATGAAATGAAGTATATTTTGGGAATAAAAGTGTAGTTGGAACTATGGTACACTTGTATATTTTTGTGAAAGATGGGTTTTGCAAAAGAATTGAAATAAGTGCTAGAAAAGGAAAATAACAAAGGAAGAAAACATATATTGTGAAGTTTGCGTGAATTATTCTTATTGAAGAATAGTGTGACAAGAATGAGTTGTGAATATTCATTTTGACCATATAATTGGTTATATGATTTTAATGTGGAAATAAATATTGGATGAAATACATGATAAATAATTGAACTCCATGTATGGTTATTGACTCATGAATAATTTAGAAATCATGTGATTGGAAAAGAGAAATGTTATTGAGTATGACAACTCAAACATGTGAATTTGTGAACTGAAATTGGAAATTAGGGTGTAGCCAAAACTCACACTGGCAAGTGAAAAATGATGAATTATGGTTATTGACATTGAAAAGACCAGTTTGGATCATGGTGAAATGAAAGAAATAAGACCGGTAGTAGTGAGAGGGCTAACTCTAAGAGATTGATTTTGTTCATGATTTCATTAAATTAAGAATTAGTACATAGTGAAGAGGTGATGAAAGTGAGAGAAAAACACAAGTATGAGGGCCTCAAGTCTACAATGTGAGAGTGAGCCACAGAATGCATGCTTGATGCGTTAGGACATGGCGTGGGCACTACTCCGGAATTATCAGGACCTTGGCGACGCTTGTGGGATGTTTGGTGACTGCAAGAGGATCATGTGCCATGAAGGAGGCTGAATTGCCACAGAATGCATGCTTGATGCGTCAGGACATGGCGTGGGATTCCTCTCCAGGTTTTATGTACATGAGCTTGTACTCATAGATCATCTAGGATACTTACCGTAGTTACAGTAGTAGATTAAGTCATGACGAGGGATTGAACCCTGCAAGATGAAGAACGATTAAGAGGCTTGCCCTCAGACCTATGTAGTATGGGATGCATAGAATCCGAACAAGTGTGCATTAATATCATATAATATAAATAATTGCATTAAGGACTAAGTGCACAATCACAACATGACATCAATAGGGTATTTCCCTTTAGTTTGATATGTGACAAGTTTGTGTTTGTTAAATATGAAAAATCAGTTATACTATTTCCGGCATAGAGAGGATGACCGTGTATAATGTTCGTCGGTTGAATAAACTGACGTACCCACAGTTTTGTATGCAGGGTAAATGACATGATAAAGATTAAAGAAGCACAGATGCTTAGAGATTATTCAAATGTTGATGTACATTTATTTAAATGTTGTAAATTTACTTTCGCTGTAAAATGTAAAGTGTAAAGTTTTCATGTAACTATGATGTAAAGTGAAAAGTTTTAAAGTCCTTGTAAAATTGTACGAAAAAAGTATAAAGATCCTGTGGAATCTCGAATTCAGTGTATTTTTGGAATTCGGGGCGTTACATAAACTGAGCCCAAACCCATATCCATCTCTTATTGGATCATAGCCTACCCTAAACCGAAGTCCACATCTTGTTGGATCCCAAACCTATACCCATTAACCCAAATTCTCCCCTAATCTGTTATGACCAGATCTTCTCCCCCACAATCCCATGTATCTTCTAACTACCCACAATCCACTCCCATTATTATATTTGTTTTATATTATTATTTTATAAAACCCATCTCCCCCTGTTCTCTCTCTCTCTCTCTCTCTCTCCCACACTCTCTCCCCGTCTTCCTCTCTCTTCTCTGTTTTCCCAACCAAAACAGACCCAATCTCCATTGTTGCCCTCCTCGTCATTCCGCTCGAGCCTCGCTCCAACCTCGGCGCTTGCAACCTTCCTCCTCCTCAACACCATTGACGAACTCAGAAGCTCTGCCTCGCAACAACCACCCCGCCTGCAAGCCATCGTCAACACAGCCAGTCGAGCTTGCACCTCGTCATCACCATCGCAACCTCTCCGTCAAGCCCCCACCATTGTCGCCCCACCGCTCGAGCACCGCAAGAGCACCGCGCCCTACCATTGCCGACTTCCATTGCTGAAGCTCTGCCATTTCCCAGTTCCTCCCTCATCGTCTACAAATCCTGCAACCCCATCGTCTACCTCCTCGCAGCCCTCAACTACTGCCTTCCCGCAGCCAAAGAACTCCGCTACTCAACATCTCCATTGCAGTCATCACCCCATCGAGGCTTCGCCATTCCTGAGCTTTCTCACCCCCTGTTCTCACCATCGTCAACCTCGAGCCTCCCACTCGAGCCTTGCCTTCCGCCATTGCCATCTCCATCATCGAAGTCAACCTCCGACCTCTGCACCTTGACGTCTCCACCTCCACCCATCATCGTCGAGCAACCACCAGTCAGTGCTCGACTTCCCCCTTGTTGTTCTGTCTCCTTCGCTCGCCATTTCTGTCGAACCCGTCGACTGCCTCCTTCCATTGCCGACTTCCTCGACTCAAGCTCCTCCCTGTCTCCGACCACCTGGGCCCCATTTCTTCTCGTCGCTGTCCCTCTTCGACTTTTGCAGCCGCTCGACCAGTTCTGCTGCCTCCTACCTCGACAACGATCCCGAGTGCCATCACCGAACCCACTTCATCCCTGTTGACTTCTTCGTCCCCATCGTAGTGGCTTTCTGCAGTCGAGCCCTGAGTGCCAGCACCTCCGTCGCTGCCGTGAGCCCCGTTGCCCTCGTCCCGCAACGTAGCCGACCCGTCATCTTCTCCACCACGACTCCATTCTTGAGCTCCTCTGTTTTATTCAGCATTAGGTGCTCCTCCAATTGCATCCGTTCGATTCCGATCGTGATCACCATCATCAAGTAGATCAGCAATTGGATCTAGACCGTCCGATCGATGATCATCGCAATCGTGATCACTTCTTGATCCGTTGATCTCATCATCATCATCATTATCAAGATACTTGATCTCGAACGTCGGATCTCTTTTGATCATCGCGATCGTGATCATCATCTTGATCGTGATCGTGATCTTGATCTTGATCTTGATCTTCGATCTCAGCCATCCGATCATCCGATCTTGATCCCCATCAAGATCCGTGTCCGATCGTGATCATCGCGATCATTTGCTCATCACCGTGTCGTCGAGATTCCGATCCTGTTATTCTTCACACTTTCGGATCTAATCGTCATCTAAAGGCAACTCCACTTGAACTCGTTTAATTTTTCTAGTTCAAGATTGTTGATCTCTGCAAGTAGTTCCCCTCAATTATTGAAATAATGCTTTGTGTACTTTCCGTTGGGGATATCGAGGGTTTACATGAGATAACCTGAAGTATCCTTGACTTCGTGCCAATATCCATTGATTCAAACCCAAGCTTGCATGCACACACGACATGAATAAATTGACTAGAAACTTGTATATAGAAATATATAATGATATGAATACATGTTGATTGATTGAGATCTCATGAATTGAATCGTGATATGATAATCATGCCTTGTATACAGTAGAATTTCATCTCAACTTGTTGTAAATTAATGTTAATGCATTCCATGATTCAAGAACATGTAGATTATCCGTTTTGATGAATGTATGTGATGACTTTTTATTACTTCTTGCTCCTGTTCTGTTTTGCACTAAGGTTTCGACCCTTTTACAATAAGAATCAACCAAAACTATATAAAAGAGAATTGTATCCTAATGATTCTAATTTCCAGACCACTTTATGGATCTAGATTCCGATTTGTGAACTGTGAGATATTCTAGTTTTAGTCACTGCTGGTCTGTAATTTTCAGATTGCAATTTAGTGAAATATCGACACAACTTTCAGTTGAAACACCATGATAACAAAAGTATAATGACATGAAACTCTCTAGAAACTTATTAGGCATGCTTCAGATTCATTTTCTAATTTTGTGGATTTTAATATTGATTTTACCCCTAGATTTCGCCCATAAAGTTTTGACTATAAGCTGCTGCCAGAACTCTTAAGCTGTAAAGATTAGAGTAATCGACCTAGTTATAATCAAAATCAATTAAAACTTACTGAATATGAATTGTAGCTCCAGATGTCTAGTTTACAACTCTTTTTACGGAATTGAATTCCGAGTTATAGTTTGTGAATTATTGCTGTTTTATTACTACTGTGTTTGCTCTTTTCAGATTCACAATTACTTGTATTTTATCATGCATCGCATCATTTTGTTGCATCTTATCATAATCTCAGAAAATATACTCGGTAGGGCCTTTCTTGTTTACATGGAATATTGATAGGAATGTGGAGAAATACTTGTGAACTTGTTATCATGTTATCTTGTTATCATGTTATCGTGTTATCTTGTTATCATTTTATCTTGTTATACCAAGTACACGCTCTGTAGATCCCACCACTATATCTAAAACATACACTGTTTTCATGCACCGAACTTGTGGTATAGGACACAGTAGTACGTGCACTAGATAGGGTAATAAAATGCTAATAAACCTAAGTTGACACTTGTACACTTGACCATTGTTTATTGACATTGTTATTGCTTTTAGACCTTGATCTTGCTTCATATTCCTTGATGTACCATATTCCTTTACTCTTTGCTTTTCATTACTTACTGTCCGTACTTGCTCTAAGGACATTTTTTTTCCACTCTAGTTGATCCAACCACAGGTACACAAGGAGAATTGCCAGAAGGCATTGGTAAGCAGTTCTTCTAAGATTAGTGCAGGAGCTTGCTTCACAATAAATTGTTTCTTCCATGTTATTTTTCATATCGCATTGTTACTTTTGTTGCTCAGGCCCTTCGTCTTCCGCCGATGTACCCCAATCATTTCTCTGCTCCTGCCCCTCTTCGTATCCCGTGCCCTCCTCATTTCCCCATGCCACCATCCACATCACCCTCGCTTGTTCACTATTCACCTTCATCATCCAAAACCCTTTTTCCAACCTAATCCATATTTCCAACCTAAACCATCTGCTTTCCCTCGCAAACACCACCAAAATTCCCCCAAAAATACCCAAAATCCACCACCAAGAAGATGGAGAGGAGGTGCACGAAATGTGGCAAAGATGACCATTCGACGGCGGAGTGCAGAATCTTCGGTATCCATTGTTTCAACTATAAGAAATTTGGGCATAGGGTTCGTGAATGCCCCCTTCACAACCGTCGGGAGTCGACCGAAGTCTACATCCCCCATAACTCAGAGATTTCCCAAGCCCTACCTGCACTGCATGCAAGTGCTTTCTTGCACCTGATTAATCTCCGTCACATCCCCTCTACCAGAGATCTTGAATGTGCCTTGAACTTCACGTGAAGGAGGCAGGGGAGTTTGTGGGTCCTTAAATGTGTCTTTCCTAGAGTTTACCATGTCCAGTTCCCTACCACGACGGAAGCTGAGCATGCCATCGCGAAGGGAGTCTTCGCTTCTCTGGTTTTAACGCTACTTTCTCCCCCTGGTCCATCGACTTCGGAGCAAAGCTCAAACCAAAACCCTGCTTCCTTTGGATAAATTTGCCTCTACTTCCCTTCCATCTCTGGAACTAGGGCTGTAAATCGGACCGAACGGGATCGGACAACCATATGTTCAAGCTCGGACTGAAATTCTACTCGGACGGGCTTATGTCTGGCTCGGTCTAGGTCGGACAAAATTTTTATAGTCCGGACTCGGTTCGATAAAGCATTGGACCGCAATAATACTCGGATGGACTTATGTCCGGTTCAAGCTCGGTAAAGAATCGGACCTAATAATTTGTTCGAGTTCGGTTCGTATAACCATTCGGACGGTCCACGGTCGGACCATTTCTCAAGCCGAACTCGGACGGATGACGGACCGTCCTGTTCATTTTACACCCCTAGCTGGAACCAATCCTCGGTCGAACATCTGATCCAATCCTTTGGCAAGCTGGTCACCCTAAGTAGAGAAATGAAGGAGGTGGAAACAAGGGAACACGCAGTAGTTCTCATTGAAGTTTCTGATATCACCCATATCCCCAAGACTATCACCGTCAGCTATACTGCACCTTGGACCCTTCAGAAACATGTCCATGAAGTCCCAATCCTGATTGTGGGTGACCCAATCCCTGTTGATGACGTCCACAATGGAAAAGATCCAACTTTTCACCACCCAACGATCGATTGACGACAACCGTGGAAATTCCTTTTGGAGGGCCAAGGGGCAGGACCAGCTGCCGATCATCCCCACCCGAGACGCCATTGTTTCTCCTTCAATTGTGCATGTTTCCCATGATTTGGGAAAAGGCAAATAGACAATCCCGGATTCGGCTCCCATTGATACCAATCTTGGTAAGTTTTTGAATATCCCTGAAAAGGCGGACTCCAGCTTCCAATTGCTAGCTGCCCCTACTATTCAGGAGAGAACCAACTCCGAAGATCACTCTAATTTGAAAATTAAGCCTGATCTCCCTGATAAAGTGCCATCCAAATCATCTAATTCTAAGGAGAATCTTATTCCATGTGGTTCCACCTCTTATGTAGCTAAGTCATCAGATTATAGTAACAAGGATTCAGGTGAAGAAATCCGCCAATTGTTTTGGAATGGGATGTTGGTTACTTTCATGCTTTCCCTTTTCTCTAAGATCAAGCCTGCAGTCGAAGAAGCTTCCAGGGACACAGTTAGAAAGGAAAGTGAGATACAATAGCATGTGGATCCTATAATCTTCAGTGCCGGTACCAGCAGAGGCAAAGATGATAGTTTCAAGACCCACTCTTTGCTCCAAAAGCCCAAAGCAACAACCTCACAGACCTCATCTACCATTCCCCCTGGTTTTGAATCAGCCCCATCTAAGCGATTGAAGAGAGGCCAATCCATTATCAAAACAACTAGCACCCGTCCATTCATGAAGCATCTTGCCACTGCCAACAAGAAATCCTCAGGTATCTCCTCTTCCATGGCTTCAGTTTCCAAAGTCCATCTTAATCTTTTTGATATTTTATCTGAGGAAGACATTTTGGAAGTTGCTGAATGAATGGGAGTGGGTGTTATTGGACCACATTCCGTTGATATTATCAAATGTGGGCATAAGGCACCTGTTGACATCACTTAACAGAGGCAATCTGTCTAGCTGTTTGAGCATTTTTGTTTTTGTATGTGGTCGTTGCACCAACCATCCACTTCTTTAAATTTGAAAAACCTTGGCTTTCTAATGCTAGCTTTTCACCAGCGGTAATGGACTGGTGGAATACTTTCATTTGTATGGGCTCAGCTGTTGATATTTTTTCTCAGAAGCTATTTCTTCTCAGGAGAAGGATTAGAAGATGGAGGAATGAGGTATTTGGGCATGTCCCTGTTAAAAAAGAAAAACCTGCTTACAAAGATGCTAAACCTGGAGGCACAAGCTGAACTTGATCCCCTCGTGAATGTTGTGCTTGAAGTGACTCAGAAAGAGTATCAAGACCTCATCAAAACAGAAGTTATATATTTGAGGCATAGATCTAGGATTCAGTGGATTAGAGAGGGGGATGGAAACTCAAAATTTTTCCACTATGTCGCTAATGAGAGGAGAAGGAAAAATTTTATTCACTCTCTTTTGGTTAATGACACTCTCTCCACTTCACAACCACTTATCAGGTCATCCTTCGAATAGCACTTTGAATCTATTTGTGGTACATGCACTCAAGCTGAATTCACTATTGACTGGCACACACTATACCCATCCCATGATATCAACCTGTCGCATTTGGATGACCCCTTCACTTTAGAAAAGGTTCATCATGCAGTTTTTGGCATGAGTGGAGACAAGGCGCCTAGCCTAGATGGCTTCTCGATGGGCTTCTATCACACATTTTGGGATACAATAAAAAATGATCCCTTTGCTATGATACAAGCTATTCACAAGGGAGAGTCTGATATTTGTAGACTTAACTACTCAAATATTATGTTGATTCCCAAGATTGAGGGGGTGAACACTATTGCTGATTTCAGGCCTATTAGTCTGCTTAATTGCTCCTTTAAATTTTTTACCAAGCTTCTAGCTAATAGGATTAGTCCAGTTCTTGATTCTTTAGTATCTTCATCCCAAAGTGCTTTCTTGAAAGGAAAATCTACAATTGATTGCTTCTTGGTGACACATGAAGCTATTCATCTCTGAAGTAGTAAGCACTCTGATACTCTTATGTTCAAGATTGATTTCAAAAAAGCTTTTGATACTGTTAGCTGTGACTTTATTGATCAGATGTTGCAAGCCAGAGGCTTTGGCACAAGGTGGTGCTCTTGGATTAAAAGATACTCAACACATCAAAATCATCCATTCTGTAAAATGGCAAAAGTGGGAAACTTATCAATTCTAAAAGAGGATTCAAGCAAGGTGATCCTCTGTCACCTATGTTTTTCATTCTAGTGGTGGATGTTCTTGCTAAGATGTTGCAGTGTGACCGTCGAAATGGATCATTCTCCCTTCTCCAACTTAGGGGTTCTTTATCATCCTTCTCCATTTTGCAATTTGCAGATGACACTCTCCTTTTTTGCAATGGTAAGGAACAGGAGATACTCAATCTCAAGGTAGTCTTGCAACTATTTGCTAACATTTCAGGGCTACAAATCAACTTCCTGAAGTCCTCCATTGTATACTTTGGCAAATCCAGAGCCAAACTAAATGCATTCTCTTTAATCTTTAACTGTAAACAAGAGAAGCTTCCAATCAAGTACCTGGGCATGCCTTTAAACAAAGGAAAGCTGAGGAAATCAGAATGGCAGCCACTCATCCAACGAATTGAATGCAAACTCTCAACTTGGAAAGGCAGATTGCTTTCAAAGGGGGGCAGACTTGTGCTTATTAACTCTATTCTTTCTGCTTTACCACTTTATTTTGCTTCATTCTTTAAAATTCCTCTGTGGGTGATCAAGAGAATTGATCAAATTCATAGCAGATTTTTTTGGTCAGGAGATGACAAGACAACAGAGGTGTTGCATGTGCATAGTGGAAGAAAGTGTGCCAACCTAGACCACAAGGGGGCTTTGGCATCCTAGATCTCAGAATCCTGAACGATGCTCTTCTTATGAAATGGTGGTGGAAGATCCTCTCATCAGACTGTATTGTTAGTCACACACTTACTTCCCTCTATTACAGCAGGTGCAACAAGGATTTTTGCTGCCCCTCCAATGCATCAAATTTCTGGAAAGGACTGTTGAGCCTTAAAGAACAATTGATGCAGAATCTGAATTTGAAGCTTGGCAATGAGAATTTGATCAAGTTCTGGCACTCTAGATAAATTGATGGGGAAAATGTACAATCCATTTGTCCCACTTTTGCTTCATTTGCCTAGAACACTGAGGCTGATGTCCCCTCCGAAGGAGTATGGAATGATAACAATTGGCACTGGCGACCTAGACTGAACAGCATTCCTACACAAGCTATTAGAGATGAAAAGCTAAAACTGCTCGACCTAATTAAGCATCATCAACCTAGCAATACTGCAGATTGCGCTTCTTGGAGACACAATGCATCAGGGTTGTATACTGTCAAGTCAGCCTACAACCTCTTCGCATATTCAGGGCTGCGTTCTCCATATCATTCTGCTACTTGGAATTCAATCGCACCCCTCAAGGTCAAGATTTTCATTTGGAAACTTAGTTAGGGAAAACTCAACTCTAAAGAATCCCTTTCTTCAAAGGGATGGGTGGGGCACCCTACCTGAACAACTTATGCTGGTTCGGTTGAAACAGTTTTTCACATTTTCTTTGAATGCCCCATAGCTATTGCGACTTGGCAGTTCTTCACAAATCTCTATAACATCCACACTTTGCCACACTCTATTCATGACTGTTTTACTTCTTGGTGTTTTGGCTCTCACTTACACTGTTCCACTTGGCACTTACTCACCATAGCTATTTGTTGGAGTTTATGACTTGTTAGAAATGCTAAAATCTTCTTAGCTTCAGTTCATTCCACTGATTCATTAATTGCTAATGCTAAGTTTTGGTTTCGATATTGGCTAGATGGATGGGAAAATGAAAAGAAGAAGGAACAGTTGCTGAAAGAACTTGATACTGTTGGTGCAAGAGCTATCTTTTCACTGAGGCCAGGGCATTCGAAGGAAATGCAAGTGCACACAACTCCTCACCATGATGAAGCCTGACCTCTTTTGTTTTTTTGGTTTTTAATCATGTCAAGATATTTTTGTTGCTGTTTTAAGTTTAAACTTCTGCTTTCTGTGGATTGAAGGTCTTATTTTGTTGTTTTGCATTTAAAAGTGATCTGAATACCATGCATTAGGGCAAGTTGAGGAGAATGAAAGAAGTCCGCTGCCTTCTCATCAACTTAATACAATGTATTATCCGATCTCTTATACTTACATGGACTAGTACCTCTCCTTCATCCCTTTTTTGTACCCTATTTTTTGTATGCTAATGTGAGGTAGGACCTTATCCTACCTTTTACTAGTAAAAAAAAAAAAAAAAACTTCAAATTAACCTAGATTTAAACCTCAACCATTTATTTAAAAATTTAATTTTTATCCTCAATCACTTAAATATAAAATGTGTAATTGACCAAATTATCCTACACTACCAAAACTGAAACCCTAAAAGTATATATTGCATATTTCTGGATAAAAAATAATACCTAATCATTAAGGATCTGTCAATAATCACTGCTACCTACAACTACACTATAACTAAGCGAATATTTGTATTTCTCCCCAACCGGGTTTGAAATGCCAAAAATTCCCTAGAGAATACTAAAGAAAAGGCATAACAAATTTTGAAATTCATAACATTACAAAAATGTCCGTTTCCGAATTCATCTCTACTATTTTAATGAGAGTTGGGATTATCATTTATAAACAACCTGTAGTTTGTATATATTCAACTATTTAATCTCAACCATTTATTTTTAAGTGTGAGTTATATAACAATTTATTTACTAAACTGCTGTTAGTTATCATAATACCCTCAAAGTTCAAATTTATTTACGACATAATTATTTTCAAAAGTGCCACTCATATTAAATATAAGTTTGTGCCACTAGGGGTAGTTTGTAAAGAGTATGTGATGAGAAAAGATGTCTCAGGTTCGAGGCCAGATTACATCTTATTATTTACTATATAAAAAAAATAATTAATTAAAATGTGCATCGCACGTGCAACTTATTAGTATATATAAGGATAGAGTTCTAGAGTCCTAAAAGAACTCCACCAAATATTATTATAAAAGGAACATAATTGAAGTCGTACAAAATCCAACAAATCCACATTGGTGTTTAACAAAGAAATAACACATAAGATCCCAACATTGGAGCATATGTAGTCGTTGGTTATAATCCCAAATTTTATAAAATTTAGCCAAAAAACTCTCGCAGTTGTTGGCCAAATATCTAAAATTTGAGTTTGAGAGAAACAATGGCCTGCAATATTTGGGAAGAGATATAGAAATTTGAAAAATATAGTTGACGAAAGATTATATTTCATTCGTTCAAATTTTTTTTCCCCTTAAAAGTTATCGGAGGAGACATGATATCTCGTCCCAAAATTTTTTTAAAAAAAGAACGGACGGGATTTAATCTCCCGTCTGTTAATTGCCCCCCCCCCCTCCCCCCCCCCCCCCCCCCCCCCCCCCCCCCCCCCCCCTCTTTCTCTTTGTAGGGTGTTTTCTATGAAATTAGGTCTATAGAAATTTTTATGCATACATATTAACTTTGCGATTAGTGTGTTCTTTGGGTTCAAGGGATGAGATAGAATGTTTATGTGAAAATGGTTTTTATAGGAATTTAATGGAAACGTTTTTTCACAAAATGTGTCGGACAAATTTCGTTTGATGCACATTTAGCCTACAATTTTATCGGACACAAAATCATCCCCCGTCCGAGAGCATATTAAATTAAAAATAATAATTTAAAAAGGGATGAAACTACATCTATCGTCAATCTCATTAAAGAAATTTTTAAAAAAAATTACAGCTACAACCCCAAATTCTTATTTCTAAATGTCAATTATCAAATACTCAATACCCAAATTTTGTCTTCAAATGACTACATATGCTCTTAGCAAAGAAAGAAAATAAAAGACAACAGTAGGTACGTAACATCTAAAGAGAACCAAAAACATCTAAAAGAGGATCAAACATCATTCTATCCTTCAGAAAAGATCTTCAGAAACAGCAGAATTATTGAAAAGGTTTCATCAGATGAGTACCAAAATAGCAACTCAAGATATTAGCATGTATTAGCATGTGTAATGAGTCAAAAAAACTCTCAATCTCATCTTCACCCCTAACCTTCACCTTTATCCTCTAGATCAGGCCATACCCTACCCCTTTTCTGCATACTCCCTTTTTAAAAGTTGCTCGTCTCTCCACCCCCTACATGCTCATTTCCTTTTTTCCCCTACCCACTTCCATTTTCTTTCCCCTCCTTAGACCCTCTTCCCTCCTTGGGGCCTCTTCTCTTAGATCAGGCCCTCTCCCCCCTTTGGCACCCCTCCAGGAGCTGCGTCTCACCTATTCTTCTCATCCTTCCCCTCTCCGGTCCTCCTCCGAGGAGGTCTTCCACCTCTTTAGCCATTGTCGGTGATCCTGCTTTTGAGTTTTTGGTTGGTGAGTTTCTATCTTTTGACAGATTGGATTCTGTGCTCAGTTCCTTCTATTATCGGTGCCTTTTTTGAGATCCATCTACTGGACTTCCCTTCTTCGGTTCAGTGCGCTGATTCCTCTCCCTCTGCTGTAAGTATCTCTCTCTCGCCGTTAACTTCGTTCTGTTTTCTGGTTGTGGTTTTATTTGTTCTATAGTGTTCTTCAATTTTGTTAGTATCTCTCTCTCTTTGTATTTTGAATTTCTGCTTGATTCTTTTCCGTGTTATTCTATTTTTTCTGGTTTCTTGGTTATCTCCCCGTTTGTCTCTTTTATTTGGACTTGCCCACTCTTTTCCTCTCAACTTCTCTCTCTATTTCTCCCCTGTGTTCTTGTGTTCCCTGTGTTCTTGTGTTCTTGGTTATGCATTTGGTTTTGAGCTTCTTTTGTGCTTTTTCCTTCCCTGTTGTGCTATTGAACTTTTTGGTATTCATCTACTTCCTTTCTTGATTCTTCCTTTGGTATTTTTCTACTTCTCCTTACTAGCTATTTTCTGTTTTTATCTTCTTTTACTTTGGCTTTTGCGTTTTTCTCCTTGTGATCTCTACAGTATTCGTTTACTATCCTGTTCTCTCCCTCCCTGTTCTTTATTCTTTTCTGAAGTGGGCCGTTTATTTTTCATGGGCCTTACATGGGTTGAAGTGGTTAAAAAGAATATAAGAAAAAAGATATTGGCTCAATGGCCCATACTCGGCCTGGGCTCTCGAACCATTTAGGGTTATCCTCTTCCTCTGTTAATCGCTTCTCATTCTCTTATGACTCTTTAACCTCTTCATCTCCATGTTCTTCACCCTCAACTCTCCCCTCTTGCTTTCGATGTCTCCAACATGGTCACCTCAAATCCTTTTGCTCCTTCAAAATGAAATATCTTTTCTGCCTCAAACCTGGGCACTCGTGCAACAGATGTTTTACCTTGCAACAATTGCTAGGTCTCTCCTTAGGGGTGCCTATCTCTGATCAGGTCCTCAGTGCTCTACACTTCCCTTCTCTTCAAACTAAGCTTGTCGATTTGCATGTCAACAAGGCCAAGCGCCCCAAATTAGCTGTGCTAACTCCACTTCCTCCTAGACCCCCTGCATCTCAACTCATATCTGCCCCCCAATCCCTCCAACCCCTCTCCCGCCTATTCCTGCTACCCAGTATTTGGTAGTCAGTGCTCCCAACACCCCCGCTGTTCAATCTCTCTCTACCCCTACTCCCACCCCGACTTTTGGTCCTAAGGCTCAGGTTTCCTTTTTTATGTGCCTACTCCGGAGACTTCTCCCAAAATGCTCCAAGTTGACTGTTTAGGTGCGGTGTCTCTCTGGTGGATCCATCTCCAATTATTCTCTTGACTCTTTTCTGTGCAAGACTAGCAATATCTCTGAATGGACTTGGGATGTCAATGCTTGCTCCAATGGCGACGTTGTGATTAGATGCCCTAATTCCAAAACTCTTGATGATTTAATCTCCATTAAGTCCTTCTCCATCGGTTCTATTACTCTAGCAATTTGTAAATGGGTTAACATGGGCTCTCCTCTCCCTGTTCTTAGGCCGACGCCTACCAAAGTCACTCTAATTGGCCTTCCCCTCTTTTGTGACTCTCCACGGCTTGTGGCTGATATGTCCGAATGTATTGGGAACCTTATCTATACCTCTTCTACTTCCCTCCTCGCTTCTGGGTGTCTCCAAGTTGAGGCAGATTTCCTTTGCCCTGAGGTGCAAGATAGAGTGGATGTGTACTCTCTCCGTATTGATCAAGCTGTATTCTCCATCACTGTGAATTATCATGAACACTCTAGCCCTGATCAAACCAAACCCCCTGTTCTTATGGCTGCTCCATCTTCAGCCTTGATAGAAGGTATGCCCTCCATTCCTTTCTCCGTGGGAACTTCCTCACTCCCTTCTAGTCAATATGGCAAGATTAAGGGCAAGGGACCTATTAAAAAAATTTCTCCTTCCCTAGGAGGAGTTTTACTCCGTGCCCCAAGGTTTCCCCTGCGAAACTGCCCAACCTCGTTTGGATCAATCCAGATATCTCTTCGCACTCTCCCTCCAAACAAATTCCCCCATCGCTCTTCTGTACCCACCTCTTCAGCTCTTGTTCTCGAGGCACCCCCACCCAGTCAGGCATTGTCGACTGCTCCATCTCAACTTATGTTGACTGCGTCTGACTTTAAATGGCCGGCGTGGGACATTAATCCCCATTACGCATCAGACTGGGACAAATTAACCAAATCTATTCACGTTTCTCCTGATCCTCCATCCAAGTCTAAGTTGACGTCTCTCAAATCACCTCCTTCTCTTTCGGCTCCATCAGATGACTGGGTGGATCAGGATGAGCTCCTTCAGGAAGAGGAAAATGATGGACACAATATTATTCACATTTAGGAGCAATAATCTTAATGAAATTAGACATTTAAAAGCTCTATATATGGTATTTAACTCTTATTTTCTCTTTTCCACAAGAAACAGCCTATAACAACAAAACGAAGCAGAATCAGGATTTTAAGGATGATACACAGAAAACTGCAGATCATTAGTCAACTAGTTCCCCATAACATGCGACTGGATAGAGAAGTTGATTTTCCACAGCTGCTCGGTACAGTCGACTTACTCCAAAGAACAGTCGACTTGGCTGATCAATTATGAAATCTACAGTTGTCTCAACACAGTCGACTGGTTCGAAGACAAGTCGACTGGTAGTCGGCGGAGTTAACAGATAAGACAGTTGAAGATTCGTCCAAATCTAAATCCAAATCATAACAAAAAAGGAAGAATAGAAGAAAAGAGAAAGAAATAAACGCAGATCAAAGAAAGAAAGGAAATAAATAAAAAGAAGAGGACCTTTCTATAAAAGAAGAGGGCAAATCCTAAATCTCTAGCCGTGTTCTATAAATATCAACCAAGAAAGAAGCGGGGGAGCTCTCTCTCTCGAGGAGGCCGGATCCATCATCAATTACCGATCGTCAACAGCAAGCATCAAGAAGGAGAACAAGACGACTACTGATTGGGCTCAATTTCAACATCATACAAATCAGTGTTCTCCTGTTCTTCCTTTGAATCTTATTTTTATTGTAGTCATGAACTCTATTTTATCAATCAATAAAAGTTTTATTATGTGGAACTAACTTTCATAGTTGGGTAGATTGAAACCGTAGTCATGTAATGCTTATATTCTTCTGAATGTTACTCTTTTACTTATTGATTAAACGTGATTAAACGAATAACAATTTACATGAATCAAACTTGTTCAGATGTTCTAGGGGCAGTCGACTGAAGTGACAGCCAGTCGACTGACATACAGAACTTAAGATTATCAAGTTGTGCAGTGTAGATCTGAAGCTGTTATATGAGCATATTGAGACGACCCATATCTCGTGCTCATAACTTGCAACAAAGGAATCTCTAGGGGTTCTTGGTTTAATCAACTTAAGGGATCTAGATCTGATACCAATTTCTAGAACCTTGAGTGTTTGTTCGTTTCCACTGTTCTTATGTTTTCTTTAAGTGCAACTTAGTAGATACCATGCTAAATACTTAATGAAAGAAACGAATTAGAGTAGATACCATGCCTAATTCTTGGCTTAGGGAAACATTACTTTAAGGAGTAGATACCATGCCCTTGAAGAGAACAAACATGAGTAATTGGAGTAGTATATAACTTAGCATTACCGACTACTGGTGGAGATCAAAACCCAACTACTTTAATAGACATTTGTGACTCAACTTGTGATGCTATTTATTTATGTTTTTATCTTTTAATTTCTTTTAGACTTTTAGAACAACTCTTTACGATCTGATTTCTGTTTTATTGATTAGTAAGTTAATTTCTACAATCTCTGTGGGATCGACCCTTGCTTTTCACTACGCTTCTATAAACGATTCGTACACTTGCGAGGTTTTAATTTGTATCTAGTTTATCTATTTATTTAGGTATCTAGATTTCACAACAAGTTTTAACTTACAAATCAGTAAAATCTTTTTCTTTTTCTTTTATTTTATTTCTTCTTTTTCTTTTCTTATATTTTCTTTCAGGTTAAACCTTGCACAGACTCAGACCAGTCGACTGTCTCCAAGGACCAGTCGACTGTATAGCGAAGAATTCGAAAAGCAACATTGGGTGAGAATGTATTAAATTGAGTACCAATGCAAGACAAATTCATTCCAAGGAATATTGAGCAACCGTCTTGCATAGCTTTTCAACCCAAAGTCACAGGGAATATGCATTTATCACCTCAATTACTTAGAATGGTTCCCCACTTTAATGGTAGACTAGACGAAGATCCGCACCTCCATTTGCAAGATTTCTTTGATCTTTGCAGGACACAAAGCGTCCAAGGGCTTACCCCTGAACAAATCAGGTTAATCTTGTTTCCTTTTTCTTTAAAACTTAATGCTAAGTTGTGGTATAATTTTTTGGAACCAGGATCAATTAATTCATGGGAGCAATTGGCGACAAAATTCTTGAAGGAGTTCTTTCCAGCCCAGAAAACCAGACAACTAAAAAGGGAGATTCTACTTTTCCAACAAAAAGATGGCGATTTGTTTTTCGAGGCATGGAAGGACTTTAAAAACAAGCTTCTCAAGTGTCCTACGCACAACATACCTAAGGATGATCAGGTACAATCATTTTATGAGGGTTTGAATGATGCGAACAAAGCAATTGTAGATGCAGGATGCAATGGAATGTTGATGAGGAAGAGTGCTGAGGAGGCCATAGAGCTATTTGAAGAACTCATCAAGAACTCACAACAATTCTCCACAAGGAGGGGTCTTTCGAAAAAACAGGGAGTATACGAAATTTCTCATAATAATAACATGCAACTAGAAATAGAAACCAAGAACAAAAAGATTAATATGCTTGTGAATTCAACGTTGGGTGGCATAAAAAGCCAACCAAAAGAAATTTGTGCAATTTGTTTTCATTCTAATCATACAACTAATTCGTGTCCCATGTTTTCTTTCGCAGATCAGGAGCACACAAACTACGTAGAACAGGGAATGTACCCGTCCCAGAACAATTTTTTTTCAAACACGTATAACCCAGGGTGGCAAAACCATCAAGGCAATCAATTCGCACCAGGGCATACGCAGCAATTCCATGGTGGGAATGGGTATGATAGTCCAGCACAAGAACAAACGAAGTTGGATTTCAAATCCACTATTCTTCAATTACTCCAACAGCAACAGCAAACAAGCAATCAACAAGGACAGACCATTCAGAAATTGGAAATGCAAATTGATTAAATTGCTACGGAGTTAAGTGAAAGAAAGGCAGGAGAATTCCCATCACAAACCATACCTAACCCTAGAGGACAAGAACAACTCCAATCAAAGACAACACTAGAGGAAGAGATTGAGTTTACAATGTTTGATGCACCACAATTTCCACACGATGATCATGAATGTTATAATGTTGATGTGGTTCAGGAAATTTGTGACCAAACATTTCAGGAACATAGTGTTGATCCATTACAAGAAACAGTTACACACCCTCTAACATTATCTCATATTGAACAGGAATATGATGACTAGAGGATTGCAGAGACAGTACATCACCTTGAAACTCCAAAGTTATATTCAGGTAAGCTTGCACTTGCATTTGAAAAATTGGTATCTGATAACACTTGTGTTGGCCAGGACAAGTCGACTGATGAACAGGACAAGTCGACTGATGAATGGAATAAGTCGACTGCTACCAGGATCCCAGACAGGGAGCTGAAGTCACTACATGACCATTTGAAGTCTGAATATGTGGGAGAAGACCAGACATTACCTGTGACAATTGCTGCAACTTTCAGGATGCACAAAGAAGCAAGGCTGCAGGGAGTCTTGCAAAATCACAAAGGTGCACTAAGGTGGACCATTGCAGACAGGCTTATGTCAAGATGGTACGGTCCAGACATTGTTGCAAAGGTTTCCCACATAGAGCGTTGACGAAAAATCAAATGTTCGAGGTGAATGGGCAGAGGGGGTAACCTTATAATAAGATGAGTTTTGAGCCGCAAGCCATTCAATACATTGCACAACTCATCAAGTCTAGCTGAAGACAGGAAACACAGCGCTTATTGGGAGGCAACCCAATTTTTCAGGGGAGTACTTACACTCTCTATTTATTTATTTCTTTAGTCATTGCTTTATTTCTTTACTTTATTTTCTTTCCTTCAAATTAGTTGGTAACACATGCCTATCTTAAGTTTTATGCGAACATTCAGGACAATGTTCCATCTAAGTTTGGGGGTATTAGTTAGTTACATTTGGAGTCTTTTGATTTTTTTTAGGATAAACAATTTCTTATAAAGTAATAGTAAGGATACTTATTTACTTTAGGATTGTTGAGTTTCATAATTCCTTACAAAATTGTATGAGTCATGCGATTATACATAAAAAAAAAAAACAATTGTGATGCTTTTTCTAGTGATTATTCCCTTTAGATCTAGTCCTAAATTGAGTTTAAGTAAATAGAGTGATAAAATATATATATATATATATATATATATTTGAATAAAGTCAATCTACTCCAATATTTTGAGTGCTTAGTAACTAGGGGTATTCATCACCAATATTTACCTTTACGTCAAACGGCAATTTGAAATATGAGTATGCAAAGCACTTTAAAGTTTGTGACTTGTTGAGTAACCGGGTGGATTCATCACAAATGTTTTGCATTCGCGTCAAAAGGCAAGTGAAAACTTTAAAGAAGAGACTATATATTAAAAAAAAAAAAAAAAAGAAACTCTAGTTTGCTACTTGGTTTGTAGTAGAGAAAAGGGATAATCACAGATTGAGTAGTTGCATACTATAACTACATTAATTGCATGGCAAGTATGATTGAGTTGGGGATTATGACTAGACAGTTGCACTAGAGAAAGTTGGTATGCTTGTTTTTACTTTATTTGCAAATTGTTTATAATTTTAATTGCAAAATTTTGATGCTTGCATAATGAGACATTTTCTGGGAAGTGATGGGTTGAGACTATTATTTTCCCCTCGTTCATAATTTCAGTTTGCTTGAGGACAAGCAAAAGCTAAGTTTGGGGGTATTTGATGGACACAATATTATTCACATTTAGGAGCAATAATCTTAATGAAATTAGACATTTAAAAGCTCTATATGTGGTATTTAACTCTTATT
The DNA here is from genome assembly GCA_017893485.1 of Hemerocallis citrina. Lineage (NCBI taxonomy): Eukaryota > Viridiplantae > Streptophyta > Magnoliopsida > Asparagales > Asphodelaceae > Hemerocallis > Hemerocallis citrina. Next base: position 406,521,217 of record CM030358.1, read on the forward strand.
TTCTCTTTTCCACAGGAAACAGCCTATAACAGCAAAACGAAGCAGAATCAGGATTTTAAGGATGATACACAGAAAACTGCAGATCATTAGTCGACTGGTTCCCCATAACAGGCGACTGGATAGAGAAGTTGATTTTCCACAGCTGCTCGGTACAGTCGACTTACTCCAAAGAACAGTCGACTTGGCTGATCAATTATGAAATCTACAGTTGTCTCAACACAGTCGACTGGTTCGAAGACAAGTCGACTGGTAGTCGGCGGAGTTAACAGATAAGACAGTTGAAGATTCGTCCAAATCTAAATCCAAATCATAACAGAAAAGGAAGAATAGACGAAAAGAGAAAGAAATAAACGCAGATCAAAGAAAGAAAGGAAATAAATAAAAAGAAGAGGATCTTTCTATAAAAGAAGAGGGCAAACCCTAAATCTCTAGCCGTGTTCTATAAATATCAACCAAGAAAGAAGCGGGGGAGCTCTCTCTCTCGAGGAGGCCGGATCCATCATCAAGAACCGATCGTCAACAGCAAGCATCAAGAAGGAGAACAAGACGACTACTGATTGGGCTCAATTTCAACATCATACAAATCAGTGTTCTTCTGTTCTTCCTTTGAATCTTATTTTTATTGTAGTCATGAACTCTATTTTATCAATCAATAAAAGTTTTATTATGTGGAACTAACTTTCATAGTTGGGTAGATTGAAACTGTAGTCATGTAATGCTTATATTCTTCTGAATGTTACTCTTTTACTTATTGATTAAACCTGATTAAATGAATAACAATTTACATGAATCAAACTTGTTCAGATGTTCTAGGGGCAGTCGACTGAAGTGACAGCCAGTCGACTGACATACAGAACTTAAGATTATCAAGTTGTGCAGTGTAGATCTGAAGCTGTTATATGAGCATATTGAGACGACCCGTATCTCGTGCTCATAACTTGTAACAAAGGAATCTCTAGGGGTTCTTGGTTTAATCAACTTAAGGGATCTAGATCTGATACCAATTTCTAGAACCTTGAGTGTTTGTTCGTTTCTACTGTTCTTATGTTTTCTTTAAGTGCAACTTAGTAGATACCATGCTAAATACTTAATGAAAGAAACGAATTAGAGTAGATACCATGCCTAATTCTTGGCTTCGGGAAACATTACTTTAAGGAGTAGATACCATGCCCTTGAAGAGAACAAACATGAGTAATTGGAGTAGTATATAACTTAGCATTACTGACTATTGGTGGAGATCAAAACCCAACTACTTTAATAGACATTTGTGACTCAACTTGTGATGCTATTTATTTATGTACTTATCTTTTAATTTCTTTTAGACTTTTAGAACAACTCTTTACGATCTAATTTCTGTTTTATTGATTAGTAAGTTAATTTCTACATTCTCTGTGGGATCGACCCTTGCTTTTCACTACGCTTCTATAAACGATTCATACACTTGCGAGGTTTTAATTTGTGTCTAGTTTATCTATTTATTTAGGTATCTAGATTTCACAACAGAAAAGGACTTAGAAAACAAGGATATAGCAAGCAAGGTAATTATTCATTTTTATTCTTCTGAGTTTATTTTTATTACTGTGGATTGTAATACTGTGTATGGTCTATTTACCTTTTGTTTGGGCCCCTTCTTGCCCCTCCCCCACCCTCTTATTCTTTCTTCTCTTGTTCACTTTAATGAATGGCACTTTGACTCCCTCGAACATCTCTCCGAGGGGTCCCATGGTGGGTGTACTCCTCTCTCTACTAATCTCCCCATTTCTTCCCCCCGATCCTTATCTTCCCTGATTACCATGCTCCCATGGCCTTTGCATAAGTTAGTATTATCTACCTCTCGTTTATTTGCTGTTCATCCGACCCCTCCCCAACCTTGTCCCCCGGCTTATGCCAAGGTTGACACTCCCCACTCGTGTCACCACCAACAATTTTCCATCTCCCCCATGAGCCATTCTACCTCTAAAGTATCCAAAGTTCCCCATCCTTTACTCCGTTCAAGTGCTCGGTTAAAAGAAAAAATGAATTCTCATCTATCTTCCAAGTCTAAAGCCTCTTTAGCAGCGCAGATTCGTAATCTTGAAATTCCTTTGCCAACCTTGCAAGTTCCAAACCACTCCTCTTTAGGTTCTGTTTATCAAGTACATTTTAATTCTTTGTCTAATACGGAATTCCTTCACCTTGCTGCTGATATGGGTTTTATGGTCGGCCCGAATTCCCTATTGGACTTTAAAGCCATTCGTAGTTTGGAAATTGTCAGAGCTATTGAGTCCAAAAAGTTCTTATGATTAGTGTGTCTTGGAATATTCGTGGCCTCTGGTGCCCTAGTAAACAACAAGCCCTGTTCCATCTTATTACCTCCTCTCGTTGTGATATGATTTCCATCCAAGAATCTAAACTAGACTCGATCTCCTCTGCTATCCTTCGCTCCATTGGTGGGACGATTATTCCTAATTGGATCCCTCTTGATGCTAATGGTACTCATGGGGGGATTCTATTCGGTTATAAAGATTCTCTCTTTGCTCTAATTTCAGTGTGATGTCTTACCTTTTTCCTTATTATTTGCCTTCATTGGTTTGAGTTCAATTGCTGCCTCCATGTCGTCTCTGTTTATGGTCCGTCCACTGCGGACCGTCGCAATCTGTTTTGGAGCGAATTCAACTCTTTTTGCTCGAATACCAATGGCCTCTGAATATTCTGTGGAGACTTCAATGTAACTCATTTCTCCAATAAAAGGTCCGGAAATGCCTCAAGTGGCGCAAAATCCAACCGTTTCAATGATTGCATTCGCCTTATCAATCTTTGCGATCTCCCTCTTAATGGTAGATCCTTCAAGTGGTCCAACATGAGACTTTCTCCTTCATTAGCTATTACCGTTAAATCTGGTGTGGGGGCAAACAGATAGAATTTGTGGATTCTTTGGGATGTTGAATAGTCAAACCTGAAACCTTTCTGCCGGAGTTTGACCGTGATCTCCCGCCGTTCACCTACAAAAAGTGCGAAACATCGGGGTTGATCCCGGCGACGCACCCTCCGACGCTCAAGTCAGTAATCAGAAAGATTATGAATGAGCTTTGATTGGCAAAAAATTGATTACCTGTTAATAGTGGGGGATGGGGGGGGGTATTTATAGCCACCTTAAGGACCAGTTTCGGGATAAAATCCAATCCCTACTTTCCAGTGAATGGATAGAAGTGAATTAGGGCCGTTGATTAAGTATAATCATAAACCCTAATTCTACCTTGCTGGACCGAATTTCTTGCGGGTTGAAACCCGCACCCAGTTGAGATGGATCCATTCGTGGATTATTGGGCTTTTGGAAAAAAGACCCTGTACCTACTTCAGACCCGTTTGTAGGTGAAATTACCATTTTACCCTTGATCTTTAAGATCCGTGCCCGATTTGGATGGTTCCATTTAACCCTATTTTTAGCCATATCACGAGCCCCCCACTCCCAAAGACTGAGTTTAACCAGCATTTGAGGAGTAGTTTTACTGTTTTAATGGCTTGCGGAGTTGTATCAGAGTCCAAATGAGGGGTGTCGAATCTTTGTATGAGGTATTATGGTGATTTTCAGAGCTAGTTGCACGCTCAAGGTTATTCCTAAGCTCTCCTAAACTTTTGGTGATTTTTTTAAATTTTTATCTATTATTCGGACCATTCATTTAATTTTGCGAAGCGGTGATTCATTGTTCGGGGGCCTTAATTAATTATTCTAAGCAATAATTATTAACCCAGGGGTTCAAAAATTTATCCCTAGATTTGTAATTATTTTTTAGAATTTTTAATTAATTTCCCTGAATTTTTAATCATTTTTTCGCAATTTTAAATGAATAATTCGAATTTAATAAATAAAAAAATAATTTTTATTCTGATTTATGATGTGGCACGATCTGGGGCTTCCATCGGGCAGCGGTACGAATTTCTGAAGGATCGGACGATCGAAGTAGCTCGGCGGCATTTTTCTCCGCTTGCGGAGGTCGGTGCCCCGGTAGCTCGGCCAGTCCTCCTCGGCAGCTCGGTAGCTCGGCGCATTGCGAGCTGCCGAGCTATGTGGCAAGATCTGGAGCATCCATCATGGCACGAATCACGAGGATGGGGGTTCAGATCACGAGAGAACGCTATCTTGTCATTTTGTGGGCGTGGCGTGATCTGAACCGCTCATCATGTTCCAGCGCAATTTTTAAAATGATCCAACGGTTGGGGTAGTTCGGCAGCCGTTTTTCTTCAAATGTGAGGGTCAGTGCATCGGTAGCTCTGCTATAGCTGCTCGGTTGCTCGGCAGCTCGGCCTTAACTCCTTGGTAGCATGGTAGTTCGGCTATAGTTGCTCGGTAGATCGGCAGCTCGGCCTTTCTTCTGTGATTGCTTGGCAGCTCGGCCTTAGCTGTTCGGTAGCTCGGCAGAGTGCCCCGGTGGCTCGGCAGCTCAAGACGATCTGTTGAGCCACGTGGCATGATCTGGTGCGTTGATCACAATGCGGATCACGAAGTTGGAGGTTCAGATCACGAGAAAATGTTATCTTGTCGTTTTGTGGGCGTGGCATGATCTGAGCCGCTCATCATGTTTCGACACGAATTTTGAGACAATCTGACAGTAGGAGTGGCTCGGTGGCATTTTTCTCCAAATGTGGAGGTCAGTGCCCCAGTAGCTCGGCAGAGTGTCTCGGTGGCTCGGCTCGGTATGGCCCGATGAGCCACGTGGCTGGATCCGGAGCGTTCATCATGGCGCAGATCACGAGGTTTTAGGTTCAGATCACGAGAAAACGTTATCTTGTCATTTTGTGGGCGTGGCGTGATCTGAGCCGCTCATCATGTTTCGACACGAATTTTGAGACAATCTGACGGTAGGAGTGGCTCGGCGGCATTTTTCTCCATATGTGGAGGTCGGCCCCCCGGTAGCTCGGCAGAAAGTCTCGGCGGCTCGGCAAGTTAGGGGTTGTCGTACTGCCATGTCAAGTAAACCGTCGCGACCTTCCTCTGAATCGTCGCAGCTCTCTCCATTCTGTCGTTCTATCTCCCCTAATGGGCCCCCAAGCGTTGCAAAAGCCCAACTGTTGCCTTATTGGCTATAAGTTCTCAACCCCCTCACCCTTTAGCTCATTCTTTCATTTTTCACTCTCAAAATTTACTTTCGCTCTCGAGTTGCCCTGCTAGCGGAGATTTGAGCTCAAGGGCAGTTGTGCTAGCTGTCGTGAAGGCTAGGCGATTTCCGGCGAACTTTTTCCGACCGTAAACATCACATCAAGGTCAGTTCACTTAACCTTAGATATTTATTTTTCGAGATGTCACGGGTATCCTCGGGTAGTGAGGCATCCTCCTCGAGAGGTCGGAGTGCCGAGGAGGGGAGAGATGTGGTGAGCCGAAGGAAGGGAAAGGAGATAGTAGGGTCGTCTGCGGCCGAGGAAGAGGGGAGATTGTGAAACAGGTGGGCGAGCTGGGTCGGATGCCGACCGTATTGTCCGGTCATGGGGGGATAAGGCAGTACAGCGGCGAGCTGCTGACCAAAACTGTCTCCGGTCGCGCGGAGACCTACGAGGAGAACGATCCGAGGGAGGTCACTGAGGTGGACGATATCCCCTCGGTTCTAACCGAGCGGGACCTACTCCATACTCGAAAAGGTTTCGCCATTCCTCAGCAGTACACACTGATCCTCCCCGGCCCCGGGGTGCGAGCGAACACAGCCCTTTCACCGGACACTTGCGTCTTTGCCTACGACGCGTTGAATGCCGGCCTGGGCTTTCCCCTTCACCCTTTCGTCACTGTCGTGCTCTGGTGGTATGGGCTGTGTTCCATTCAGTTCATGCCGAACACTTGGCGTCATGTGCTGGGGTTTCTTCTTCAGTGCCGAACGGCTAAGGTGGAGCCACAGCTCGTCATCCTCTGGAGTCTGTACTGGATCAACAGAATGAGCAAGCTCGAGCCTCACTATTATCTGTCGCCTCGGAAATGCGTCAAGCTGATAGAAAACCCCGACTCGATAAAGTCGTGGAAGGGGAAGTTTTTCCTGATCAAAGGCCCCTCGGCGTGGGACTTCCCGACTTGGTGGAAGGACGAGGTGCCGAAGTACGCTAAGGTCGAGCCAGTGTTGACCCCGACCGAGGCAGAGGTGGTGGTGAAGCTGATCGGTCTTTTGATGTTGAGTTGGAGGGAAATGGCCGAGGAGGTGCTGCACGGGTTGGGCCTTAGTCCGATCGACCCGAGTACGCTCCTGACATCTCCTTGTGCTTTATTATTTTCAATGCCTTGTGTGTTTTTTTTCTAACTTGATTTTCTTTTGCTCTGGCAGAGGCTCCGAACATGGACTTCAAGGCGATGATGGCCGAGCGAAACAAGGCCGCGGATGCTAAGAAGAGGAAGAGGACGAGCGCGGGTCCCTTGTCTGGTGGACCCACCAAGGCTCCTTCGGCAGTGGTCGGAATGGTCGATCTCACTTCTCCTCGACAATCTACCCCGACTGCAGTTGTTCCTCTACCGGCCCTGTCCGAGGACTTCTCTGTCTCGGCGGCTCTGGCGCTTTAGGCCCCGCCTCTAACTGAGCAGGCCGAGGTCATACTGACCGAGGCCGATAAGAAGCTGTTTGTCCTCGATTGGCGAGTGACGAATCATGATGGCTCCTTGGGGGACTCGGGGATGGGCATGCAGGGTGTTCGGCACCTTCCGACCCTGAAGGACCGAGCCGTGCTGAAGGCAAGGACGACGAGCGACGATGCTCTTGAAGTAGCTCAGTCTCTTATGTCAGTAAGTCTTCTATGCTATTTATCGAAAAATTTTTGAAAATTTTCTAAGTCTTTAGCTCGGCGTTTGTCGCGTTCTAACTGTTTCTCCGTGCAAGCCACTTGTCATTTCAGTCACCTTCTCGAGGAATATACCGAGCAAGAGAGGGAGCTGAAGGCCCTTAGTGACAAAGACAGAGAGGAAAGGGCGAGGGTCATGAAGCAGTTGGAGGCGGAGCAGCGCCATTCGGACACTTTGGCGGCCCAAGTTGTTGATCTTGAAGCGACTCTGGAGCAAGCGAGGGAGAAGCTCGCTTCGGAGGTCGCTAAGGCAGCCAAGGAGAGGGCCGAAGCAGCGAGGGCTTTGGAGGCAGTGAAGCTGCAACAAGCCAAGGCCGTGGAGAAGGCGAGGGCGGAGATTGAAGCCGAGGCCAAGAAGCACATGGCGGCCAACATGGAGCAGTCTTATGCCACCGCTCTCGAGCACATCAAGGCTCGAGTCCCTGGATTTGACAGGTCGGGGTATGGGCTGTGGGGCCCGGTTGCTGAGCTTGATGCCGAGGGAGAAGCTGAAGGAAAGGAGGAAGAAGACGAAGGAGAAGCCGATGGAGAGGAGGGGGACGAGCAAGAAGGTGACGGTGCTCCTGCCGACCCCGAGACCGTGGTGGTGGAGGGAGACGGTGACTAGGTCGTGGTCGACCCCCGAGCCGGAGCGGCGGAGGATGAAGGGCTGTCTACTGAGGAGCCCGTTCCCGAGCTACCGTTCAATGTAGCCCCTTGATCCTCTTGCTCTTGTACACACTTTTTTTTATTTTTTTTATTTTTATGTACTGCCTTGTAGCGGACTGGCCACCTCTTTTTCTTTTGATATAAATGAAACTTGTTTTTGGCAATTCTTGCTAAGTGTTGGAGAGTTTCGATTTGAGAACTTTCTGGAATTTGACTAAGTGTCGAGTAGTACTCCCTTTGACGATTAGTCAAGTGTGAGCAAGTTTGGCTTTGAAGTTTAGGTGTGTTGCACGAGCTCAGTGTTGATGTATTTTTTCAGGGGGTGCCGCACCACGAAGCTGTAGCCGAGGCTGCTCGTCTCCGAGCTGACTTGAAGACGACGAAGTTGGCCCTCTCTCGCAGCCGAGAGTGTTTTCTCAAAAGCGAGTTGGAGCTAGAGCATCTCAAGACAACGCTGAGAGAGTGTCTCCCCGAGCTGAGACAACTTTGGAAACGAGCTCATGAGGTACGTCTTGAAGGCGAGATGGATTTGCTTCGAAAGACGCTATTCGACGTTGAGGTAGAGAAAGGAGAACTACTGGCGGACGTTCACCACCTGAAGATAGCAGAAGAGGAACTTTTGGCGGAGGAAGAAGAGTTAGCTTCGGCGGTGGGTAAGTTGATGGTCGAGCGCGACGACTTGACGGCGAGGGTTGACGAGTTGAGGAGGGTTACAGTCGATAAAAGCATTGAAGTGACCCATCTTCGTCGAATTACAGCCGATAGCTCTGGAGCCGCAGGCTCTGATCAACTTCCACATTTCAAAATAGTTGTGAAGGACGCTACTCTGAAGGATCAAATCGTTGAGCTCGAGGAGGAAGTGGCTCGACTCAAACCTCAGCCTGAACGGATTAACGTCAGAAGCACGTCTTGTACTCGCGAAGAGAGGGAGAGAGGGATCTCATTTTACGAGCTTGCGACTCGCTCGCCTGCCGTTAGGCGTAGCCTGATTGATGCTCAAAGCGGTGTGGCCGCTTCGTCAAGCGGAGCATCCGTTGGAGCCACCGTCAGAGGCAGCGCTGGAGAGGCATCTTAGTTTGCTGGTCTGGAGACGTGCTTCGAGGTCAGGCATCGCCGTCCCCGGGTGTCTCTAAACCGAAACGTCCCTTTCCCGAAGAAGCGTTGAATGAGTTGTTGTGATTGTCTCTTCGAGTTTTTGTAATTCCTCGTAGTAGGGTAGCTTGGTCTTGTAACTTGAGTTTTCTTGAACTTTCTAACCTTTATAAAAGTGAAGGCTTGTGTTACTCTCTTGCACTTGTGGGCTTGCGAATTTCGTTAGTACTTGTTGTTTGTTTGGTACTACTTGTTATTTGCTTAAGAGCAAGGAGTAGAAGCAAAGCCCTGAGTGAGTTTTAACGATTGTGGGAGCAATTCCGAATGGCAAACCACTTCTAGCTCGCTTAAGAGCGAGTTTGTGAAGCGAAATCAGACCAAGTTTTGGACTCCGAACACGTCATTTGAGTAAGTTTCAACAGTTGTGGGAGCAATTCCGAATGGCAAACCACTTCTAGCTCGCTTAAGAGCGAACTTGCGAAGCGGAATCGAGCCAAGTTTTGGACTTCGAACACGTCATTTGAGTAAGTTTCAACGGTTGTTGGAGCAATTCCGAATGGCGAATCACTTCTAGCTTGCTTAAGAGCGAACTTGCAAAGCAGAATCGTGCCAAGTTTTGGACACCGAACACGTCGTTTGAGTAAGTTTCAACAGTTGTGGGAGTAATTCCGAATGGCGAACCACTTCTACCTCGCTTAAGAGCAAACTTGCGAACCAGAATCGAGCCAAGTTTTGGACTCCGAACACATCGTTTGAGTAAGTTTCAAAAGTTGTGAGAGCAATTCCGAATGGAGAACCACTTCTAGCTCGCTTAAGAGCGAGCTTGTGAAGCAGAATCGAGCCAAGTTTTGGACTCCGAACACGTCGTTTGAGTAAGAGCGATTAAAGGCCTTAAATAAAGAGATACAGATAATCACAAGGAAAATATGGGAGAAAAGAAGTTCTTTATTGATAACTGCTAATCGGCCGCTTCTATGTTGCAAGTCGTTATTACAATGAGAAAGTAAAGAAGAAAATACAAATAAAATGATAGGAATGGCTCGACATTTGAAGGTACTCGGAGAGGCGTTCAGGCGCTCTCTTGGTACTTCAGTAAATGGTCGGCATTCCAAATTCTGGATATCTCTCTGCCTTGAAGATCCTCTAGACGATACGCTCCGGGACGGTCTACTTTGGAAACTTTGTTTGGTCCCTTCCAATTCGGAGCTAGCTTACTCTTTTGACTAGGGAATGAGATAGCTAGCTTTCTGAGGACCAAGTCCCCTTCCTTGAGATCTGTAAGACGAAACCTTTTGTTGTAGGCCTGCTCAATCCTTCTCCGATAATTTTGCTGGCGAATAGAAGCTCTTTCACGGAGCTCATCAATCAGGTCCAAATTTGATCGGAGTTCTCTGGCGTTCTGCTCTTCATCATAGGCAATAAAGCGAGGAGATGGTAGACCAACCTCTAAGGGGATTATAGCTTCGGACCCAAAGGTGAGATTGAAGGGCGACTCTCCTGTGGGGTCCGTTTCGTAGTGCGGTAGTTCCACAATACATTTGGAAGCTATTCCGCCCAAAAGCCTCTGGCCAACTTATCCAGTCTCTTCTTGATCCAGGAGAGGATCTGCCTGTTGGTGTTATCTACCTGGCCATTTGACTGAGGATAGGAGACGGAGGAGAAGCATTACTGAATGCCAAGGTCTTCACACAAAGATCGGAACGCTGCTCCTGTAAACTGTGTTCCATTATCCGTTATTAGGACCCGAGGTACGCCAAACCGACAAATTACATTTCTCTAGAAGAACTGCACACTTTGTTCTCAGTGATGGTAGCCAATGGCTCGGTCTCGATCCACTTGGAGAAATAGTCGATTGCCACGACTAGGAATTTGAACTGGCCTGGAGCTAGTGGGAACGGGCCTAACAAGTCCATCCCCCACATTGCGAAGGGAATCGGGCTTGAGAGAGAGGTGAGTTGTGCTTGGGGTAGGCGACGGATGTTGGAGAACTGCTGACAAGGGCCGCATTGCCAGACGTGTTGCTTGGCATCTCGAAGTAGGGTAGGAAAATACCCGTAGTTCAGAACTTTCCTGGCGAGGGACCTGGACCCTGAATGTGCTCCGCCTATGCCTTCGTGGAGTTCTTGCAAGGCATACAAGGCTTCTTCCAGGGAGAAGCACCTCAAGTAGGGTCTGCCATCTACTTGGGTGTAGGAGCGTTTGTATAAGACTCCTTCAACAAGGGTGTACCGCTTCGCACTCGTTCGGATTCGACGGTCTTCTTTAGGGTCTTCGGGAAGGACCCCGTCCCTGAGGAACTCTATCAAAGGCTTCATCCAGTTGTTCCAGAGTTGGACGGGCAACGACTCCATCGAGTCGGAGGCTTCTTCTTCTATGCTCGGTCTTAGGAGTACTTCGTTGAGGACGGTCTGCTCGAGACCTTGGAGGGAGAAGGAGGCCATTTTGGAGAGGGCATCTGCTTGGGAGTTCTCTTCTCTAGGGATCCACTGGATCAGCGCCTCTTCGAATGAAGCCATGAGACTTTGGACCTTGGTTAGGTACTTAGCCATTCGGTCGTCTCGCACTTCGTACTCCCCTAAGACTTGATTCACCACCAGTTGCGAATCGCTGAATATTCGAAGACATTGTGCCCCTGCCTTGCGTGCCATACCTAGGCCGGCTATAAGGGCTTCATATTCAGCTTCGTTGTTGGAGGCCTTAAAGTTGATGCGGAGGGAGTATTGGAGAACGAAGTCATCTGGGCCTGTCAGAATGACCCCGGCTCCGCTCCCTTCGGTGCAAGAGGACCCGTCTACATATACTGTCCAGATGGGAGGCACGTTTGCTGCTTGACTAACCTCCGGGATGGTGCTCTCAACAATAAATTCAGCTAAGGCTTGGGCCTTGATTGCGGTCCGAGGTTGGTAAGATATGTCATGTTGACTCAGCTCGATCGACCACTTCATCAGACGCCCGAAGGTTTCGGGCTTGTGTAGAACTTGTTTGAGCGGCTGGTCGGTAAGGACGACCACCGAGTGGGATTAAAAATATGGGCAGAGCTTCCTGGCTGCCATAACCAAGGCGTATGCTATCTTCTCTAATCTCGGATAGCGGAGCTCAGCATCCCGAAGTACCTTTCTCACGTAATAGATAGGCTTCTGAGCCTTGTCACTAGAACAGCACTGAGGGTTTGCTCGGAGACAGCTAGGTAGAGGTAGAGTGTTTCCCTGGGGATAGGCTTGGTGAGGAGAGGGGGATTGACCAGATAGGCCTTTAGCTGATTGAACGATTCTTGCTGCTGTTGGACCCACTCAAAGCCCTTAGCCCCCCTGAGGGCCTTGAAGAACGGAAGACACTTTTCTCCCGACTTAGACAGGAATTGCCCTATGGCTGCGAGGTGCCCCGTGAGCTTCTGAACCTCTTTCACACTTGTAGGAGGTGCCATGTCCAGTATGGCTTTGATCTTCTCGGGGTTGGCTTTGATTCCTCTTTGGCTGACTATGAAGCCTAGGAACTTTCCCGACGAGACTCCGAACGCACATTTGTTCGGGTTGAGCCTCATATCATGCTTCCTCAAGACATCGAATGCTTCTTGGAGATCGGCAACATGGTCGGTCCCATGGATGCTTTTAACTAGCATATCATCAACATACACTTCCATATTTCGGCCGATCTGATTCTGGAAGACCTTGTTGACGAGGTGCTGGTAGGTTGCACCGACATTTTTCAGCCCGAAGGGCATTACCCTGTAACAATAGATTCCTTGATCGGTGACGAAGGAGGTCTTCGGGAGATCCGAGGGGAACATTCTGATCTGGTTATATCCGGAGAAGGCATCCATGAAGCTCAGCAACTCATGGCCCGAAGTAGTTTCGATCAAGGTGTCGATGCTAGAGAGAGGAAATGGATCTTTAGGGCATGCTTTGTTCAGGTCCGTGAAGTCGATGCAAATTCTCCAACTTCTGTTGGCCTTCTTAACCATAATAACATTAGAGAGCCATTCGGGATAGTTGACTTCTTGTATGAACCGGGCTTTGAGAAGCTTGTCCACTTCTTGTATGAACCGAGCTTTAAGAAGCTTGTCCACTTCTTGTATGAACCGGGCTTTGAGAAGCTTGCGCCTCTTCTGCTGGACCGGTTTGGACTCCGGAGCAACGCTTAGGTGGTGGACGAGGAGCTCCTCGAAAATTCCTGGCATATCGGTAGCCGACCAGGCAAAGAGGTCATGGTTCTCCCTGATGCATTGGACTACATCAGAATAGAGGGCAGGTGGGAGGGTCTTGCTGATGAAGAACTTGCAGTTCGGATCTTTCTCAGAAAAGAGCACTTCCTCTAGCTCGTCCACTGGTTCGGACATAGATTGGGCATTCCCCTGGGGAATCTCAAGAGTCTCGAGGGAGAGGACAGGTCCCCCGGTGGAGGTCATGTAACACTTGCGGGCCATCTCTTGACTACCCTTTATTTTCTCTACACCTTACTTGGTGGGGAACTTTATTTTAAGATGATAAGCCGACGGGACGACCTCTAAAGCAGCTAGGCCAGTTCGGCCTAGAATCACATTGTAAGCAGCTGGGATGTCGACGACTATGAAATCCATTGGCTCCGTTCGGGTAGTAGGAGTTTTGCCAGCGGTTACGTTGAGGGTTATTACCCCCCTTCGATAGTCACTGGCACTCCCGTGAACCCATGAAGCGTGTAGCCGGCTGGCTTGAGCCTATCCCACGATAACTTGAGTCCTCGGAAGGCCGCCAGGAAGAGGATGTTGACAGAGCTACCATTGTCCACCAGAATCCTCTCCACTTTGAAGTTGGCCATGTGGAGGTTGATTACTAATGCATCGCAATGGGGGGTTCAGACTCCCTCCAGGTCTTCATCTGAGAAAGTGACCGGGACTCCGAGGCCTTTGGGAGGGGGTATGCCATGAACCGAATTGGTTTCTCGTATGAAAGCCTTCCGGAAAGAGTTGGAGGTTCCTCCCATGGGACCTCCATGAATGAGATGCAAGATGCATTCCTCTTCAAACTCGGGAGTCTCATCGCGCCTCTCGGGATGCTTGTTAGCCCCCCTGGGAGGTGGAGGAAGATCAATTCGGTCCTTTCTCACAAACTTAGATAGCTGCCCTTTCTGGATGAGGGTCTCAATTTCATTCTTCAGGGCCCGACAGTCGTTGGTGTCGTGGCCGTGGTCTCGATGATATCGGCACCACTTTTCCTTGTCCCTCTTCTTGCCGGTGGTATTCATCTTTGGGGCAGGAGGCAGAACTTCTTCCTTCTCAACCTCCATTAGAATAATGGAAATGTTGGCATTAAGAGGGGTAAACTTCTCAAATCTAGGAGGCGGGCGGTGCTGGCCCCCGTTGTCCTTCTGGAGCTTCTTAGCTCCCTCTTCTTCAGCTGCCTTTCTCTTGTTCCCGGAGGAAGACCCCTCAAAAAAGGGGCAATGTTCAGCTTCCTCAGCCCGGATATACTTCTTGCTTCTAGAAGAAGGTCGGAGAAGTTTTGCAGGGGATTTTTGGCTAGGGAGGACCGAAGGCTTGAGTTGAGGATATTTGATGGGAAGGCTGCTGCAGCGACCGATTGGTCGAGAGAGGCAATGGACCTAGCTTCCGTGGTAAACCGCTTCACATAATCTCTCAACTTGTCGCCCTTCTTCTGGCTGAGGTAGAGTAGCGAGATACTAGTCTTCTCGGTGCGACGGCTACTTACGAAGTGGGTGATGAAAAGGGTTTCAAATTGTTCAAAAGAGAAGATGGAGGACGGGATGAGGCGAGAGTACCATTCCCGAGCCGGTCCCTTGAGAGTAGCTGGGAAGGTCTTGCATAGTAGAGCATCGGAAGCCTAGTGGATCATCATGAGAGTTTTGAAACTCTCGATGTGATCCACGGGATTGGACTCCCCAGTATATGTTTCAAACTGCGGGGGCTTGAAGTTTGGAGGAACGGGTGCTTCCATGATAGTTCGGGAGAAGGGAGGTCGGCTCGGACGGAGGGTCCTTCCTCTCAGCTCCTCTTCCCTGTCTAGTTGGCCGAAGTGCCTCTCCTTCTCGTGGAGATGACGATGGACAGCATCATCCCTCTGACGATAGCCAAGTGAGTCTCTGGACTTGTCTTCGTACGAAAGGGAGTGGGGGCTACGGCGACGGTAGCTCAGGGAATGGTGGTAGCTCGGAGTTTGAGGAGGAATTAGGGACCGATGGCGAGGACTTTGGACCGGAGGAGGAGTGGGGACCCTCTGAGCATTGTTGTTTTTCGGTCGGAGGTTGAGGGCCTGCAGGATTGTAGCCTGGAACTCTTGGAATTCGGCTCGGGTGATAGGTTTGTTATCGTCCCTCGGTGGCTGCCGACCAGCGGGAGAACGATGTCTTCTTCGATGGTACTCAGGAGACTCTCTCTGCCCCCTACGAGGAGGGGACCTCCTGTGGTCGCGGCGACTAGGAGATCGCTTATTTGGACGTTCCGGCCAGGAGGCTCCCTCATGGGCCCGCCTTTCATCCAAACGATGGTGAAGGTCCTCTTCTATCTGCCGGTTGAGGAGGGTATTGCGGAGGTCTTCGGAAGGCCGGGGGTTGTGAGATGCTATTGAATCGGTAGAAGGGTTGTGTACGGAGATGCAGTCTCGATGAGGAGGATGCTTCTGAGGGTTAGGACGAGAGGCCCCTGCACCGGCATTCTAGGGCCCGAGCGGAGCCCTTTGGGATTGAAGGTTCTGAAGAGGAGGTTGGTCCTACTGTGGGGGCTGATCAGGTTGTGGTGGGAGTTGCCCCTGTGGCTGGACGGTTTGGAGGGGGACCTTCTGTTGTGGTTGAGGAGGAGTGGGTCCACGGTTGGACCCTTTGGATCTCAGTTTTTGGGGAAGCATGGCTGGAGGTGATCTTAACCAAGGGAAGATGAAGGATTGCTATTCGTGGGTTCCCACAGACGGTGCCAATCTGTTACCGCTAAATCTAGTGTGTGGGCAAACAGATAGAATTTGTGGATTCTTTGGGATGTTGAATTGTCAAACCTGAAACCTTTCCGTCGGAGTTTGACCGTGATCTTCTGCCGTTCACCTGTAAAAAGTATGAAACACCGAGGTTGATCCCAGCGACGCACCCTCCGACGCTCAAGTCAGTAATCAGAAAGATTATGAATGAGCTTTGATTGGCAAAAGATTGATTACCTGTTAACAGTGCGGGATGGGGGGTATTTATAGCCGCCTTAGGGACCAGTTTCGGGATAAGATCTAATCCCTACTTCGCAGTGAATGGATAGAAGTGAATCAGGACCGTTGATTAGGTATAATCATAAACCCTAATTCTACCTAGCTGGACCGGGTTTCTTGACGATTGAAACCTGCACCCAGTTGAGATGGATCCATTCGTGGGTTCTTGGGCTTTTGGAAAAAAGACCCAGTACCTACTTGAGACCCGTTTGTAGGTGAAATTACCATTTTACCCCTGATCTTTAAGATCTGCACCCGATTTGGATGGTTCCGATTTAACCTTATTTTTAGCCATATCATTAGCGAAGCTCGATCGCTTCTTTGTTTCTCAGGACTGGATTTCCTCCTTCCATAACTCCTTCTCCTGCGCTCTTCCGAACCCCTCTTCAGACCATGTTCCTATTTCCCTTCACTCTAACTTTAACTTCGCGAAAAACTTCAAATTTCGCTTTGAAAAATTCTGGTTGCAAGATCAGATTTTTGTCATCATGATCTCCGAGTGTCTTTCTGCCATCACCGGCTCTCATGGGCTTGGGAGATTGCTTCTTAAACTTCATGCTGTCAAGCATGGGTGCAAAATCTGGTGTAAAGAACGTTTTGCTAATGCGAACGCTCTTAAAAATCATTTCTTATCTTCTATTTCTGCCATTGATACCCTGGAAGAGCAGGGTCCTATTTCTGATCCCCTCCATTCTGAGCGGGAGTATTGCAGGCAGGAATTTGCGGCCTTACTTCCAAATGATCACATCAAATGGCTTCATCGGGCCAAAATCTGGTGGCTTAAAGAGGGTGATGCCAATACCTCTTTCTTTCACAACTTTGCTTCTCATCGGTAATAATGTAATTGTATTTCTTCCATTGTTGACAATGGCATGGAGCTCAACTCTAACGAGGAGTTTAACGCCACCTTTCTTAACTTCTTCAAAAATATTATGGGTTGCTCTAAACCTCGCAACATCCACCTTGACTGGGCTCAACTTTACGGTATTGATCAACATGACCTGTCCCCCTTAGAAGCCCCCTTTTCCTCTGAGAAAATTAAAGCGGCAGTGTTTTCTTTAAAGAGTGATTCCGCTCCAGGCCCTGATGGTTTCCCTACTTTCTTCTACCAAAAATTTTGGGATTTTCTTAAAGATGACCTTTTCGCAATGTTTTGTGATCTCCACCATGGCCTCTTCTCTTTCGACCGTATTAACTACAAGCACATTGTTCTAATACCTAAAATATTGGGCGCCAACTCGGTTGCCTCTTTTCGTCCGATTAGCCTCCTCAATTCCTCTTTAAGATCATTATGAAAGTCATTTCCTCCCGTCTCAGTTTAGTCATCCCTTCTCTTATTGATCTGGCTCAATTCGGATTTATTAAAGATCGGTTCATCCTCGATAGTGTGGCTAGTGCTCAAGAAATGATTTCCAACTGTCATAGATCCAATTCTGAGGTTATCTTGTTAAAACTTGATTTCCAAAAAGCTTACGATAATGTGAGTTGGGATTTCCTCCTCGACATCTTTCTCCATCGAGGTTTCGGTCCGAAATGGAACGCTTGGATCAAGTCCAACCTTTTTGCAGGAACCTCCTCTATTATCATTAATGACACCGAGGGCCACAAATTCAAATGCAGATGTGGCCTCCGGCAGAGGACCCTATCTCTTCCCTCTTGTTCGCTCTCGTTGCTGATGTGTTTAGCAAGCTTCTTCGTAACGCTTGAGCTTCTAACGCTATAGAAGGATTATGTGGCTCTCAAAGTTTCAGGGGTATTCTCAATCTGCAATATGTGAATGACACCGTTATTTTTGCCAAACCCAATGGGTACACACTTAGGAATTTGAAACTTCTCCTCTATATCTTTGAAAAGGCCTCTGGGCTATCAATTAATTTTCAGAAATCTTTGGTTCTTTCGTTAGGCGGTTCTAACAAATGCCAACATGAAATCGCTCAGTTTTTCAATTGTGCCTCTGCTAATTTTCCAATTACTTATCTGGGCATTCCTCTCAGATGGGGAAAGTTGCATACATCTGACTAGATTTTGATGATTGAAAAAGTGGAAAGCAGACTTAATAAGTGGTATGGTAGACAACTCTCTCGCGAAGGTCGACTGATCTTGGTGAACTCCATTCCCTTCTCTATTCCTTTATATATGATATCGTTTTTCTATGTTCCTTCCTGGGTCATTAAGTGTATCAACCAGATCAGAAGGAATTTTTTTTGGTCTGGCTCCGACACTTAATTGGAAGATTGTTTGCTCGTCTAAGGCAGCTAGTGGGTTGGGTATCCTAGATATGAGGAACCAAAATCTAGCCTTGCTAGGCAAATGGTTATGGAGAATGCTTAAAGATGAAGAATTGCCTTGGGCCCGCTTAATTTCTAAAAAATGCCACTCTCGACGCAAGGTGTGGGAGTTTCACCCGTCCCTATCTCAAGCAGCTTCTCCTTTCTGGAAAGGTGTTTGGAAAGCTGTTACCCCATTCTAGTGGAACCTTGTTAATGGGTGTGCTGATGGCTCTAAGACTAAGTTCTAGTCTGACTTTTGGATTGGTAATTACAAATTGCGCATGCCTTCCCAGGTCTCTTTCGCATCGCCTCTAACCCTAATGCCTCAGTGGCCGATTATCATTCTAATCTCAATGGCCATAGAGATTGGCATATCTCTTTCTTTACTGTTCTCTCCCCACCCTTTATGCATGAGTTCGCCATCCTTCTTAGATGTTTATCTAATTACTCTTGGCATCCTAAAGATGATTTTGTATGGAGATGGATCCCTTCAGGCGCTTTCTCTATCAAATCTTTTTATAACTTTCTCAATCACGGGGGTGTCTATTCCCCCTTTGCTAAATTTGTCTGGGATGCTGTGCCCCGTTGAAAGTTAAAATTCTCACCTGGTTGGCTATTAACAACAAGCTTTTAACTGTTGAGATTCTCAACAAAATGAACCTTGCCCTTGGCCAAGTGTGCTCCTTCTGTCTTATTGCCGATGAAGATGTTAATCATTTGTTTGTTCACTGTGTTGCCATTCGTCCTCTTTGGCAGATTTGTCTCTATGTGTGGCATGTTCAGAAGTTCCCTCCCTCCATTCTGCCTTGCTGGACAGATTGGAGGCGCGAATGTGTTAGGAAGAATTTTTGTTCCTCCTGGGATCTTTCCATTATGATCATAATTTGGATCATCTGGAAAGAAAGAAACACACGTATTTTCTCCCACACTTCTCTTACCATGGATAGTCTTATAGATGATTTGATTTTCTTCTCTAAGTTTTGGTCCTCCTCTTTATCTCAAGACAAAGTTGAAGTGCTCAACCTTCAACGTCTTAATGAGGGGGCTACTTTTTATCGCCTTGATAATTTTCTACCTCCTTAATTCTACATCTTCTCTGTTGCTCGCTTATTATTTTTGGTGTTTTTTTTCTTTTCAGGCTACAATGTAACGCTTCTCCTTGGTTGCCTCCCCTCTTTTGTGCTCCCCACTCTAGCGGAGTCTGGCTTCGGCCTTTTGGATGTGTTTATTTGGGCTGCTTGTTATTTTGGTTTTTTTTCTTCTAAACAGTTGATGCTCTTACTTTCTTCTCTGTGTTTGCTTACTTGGGTTTTATTCCTACTGGAAATTTAGCGTTCTGATGCTAGTATAGCTTCTTGTGTATGGGTACTCTTCTTTTGTTTTTGGCTAAGTTGCAGGGATCTTTCCCTTTTATGGTAGCTCGGTTTTGTCGGTCTGCCTGTGTGCGATGCTTCTTTTCTGCTGCTTCATGTTGGTGTGTATTTGTCATGGGCATTTCAGTTGTGGGGATTTTTGTTGTTTTTCACCCTACGGTGCTTTCTGCTTCTTCCTTTGGATATGTTTGTATTTCTTTTCTATGGCTTTATTTGCTTGGCCATGGCTGACCTTAGCTTGCCTAGCTGCGTCCTCAATGGACATTATTTGGCTTTGGCCTATTGCTGCTAACATTTTTTTTTTCCATCTGCACTCTATAGGTGATTTGTTCTTGGACAATTTGTGGACCTCTGGCGATGTTTTGGTATTGCATCGCGGTCTACTCATGAGTTACTGGTTGTCTTTTTTCTCTTATGCTCTTTTTTGCTTGTTTTTTATTCTCGGCCTTGCCAATCTGTGTTTGGATGCTATATTGGCATTTGAAGGTTATGTTCAACTCCTGTGTGTTTGATACAATGCTATATTGCTTGGTTGCTTGGAGGTGTGTTTCTGTGTTTTGCTCTTTTTTTCAGCGGTGTGGTTGTCCTGTGGAGGCTTTGGTAGAGCCTGTTGAGTCCCATCTTGGTTGATTGAGGATTGTTCTGCTCTGGTATTGGCTGCTGCCTCCTACGGGTCTCCAGCATCTTGGTGAAGGCTGTGCTGCTTCATCCTTTTTCGCAGCTCCTCTGTCTGTCTCTGCTTGATCTGGCCGCTTCTGGTCTTTTGGCTATCGCTGGCGTGTTTCCTGCCTTTGTTTCCTTTGGCCTTTAGCGGCTGGGCAATGAACTCCATTGCTTGATGTTTTTTTTGGGGTTATTTATTGATTTTTGACCCTCTTGTTGTATTTGGGCATACTTTACCCCTCGTAAAATTTGGGCTGCGTTTTGATCTTGTCTCTGTTTGACTTATTTTTATATATCTATTGTTTGGGCTGGAGTCTTTTGACTCTATCCGATTCATCAAAAAAAAAAAAAGATATTAGCATGTAGCTAAGATGATAGGAAAGGGATCATCCTGGCCAAAACAGAGGATCACCCCAGTGCATTAGAAAGAAGCTCTAAACATATTGTCAATGTTTTTTTAAAAAACCGATTGTCAGTCTTCACGCAATTGACTGGCCTCTACTACTCCTGCTCTAGCTGCATTTTTTGGAGCACTTAGGCCTCTACTACGTCTGCTCTAACTGCATTTTTTGGAGCACTTAGTGCTTGTTTTGTTCAGTTAACTGTAGTTACTTTTCTGTTCTGGTCCTGTTTTAACTCTACTATTGTAACCTTTAGTTTGTCATTCTGTTAGGTTTCGGGCACACCTTTTGTGGGGAGGGGGATATGAGCTTACTTAACTGTAGAGCAAGGTTGAGGTATAAGACAATAGTCCTTTATCTTCTCTTCGCCCTAGGCTTGAGCGACATTCCATCCACTCTCTCTGCCTCTCCTGTTCTCCGGTCCTCTTTCTGTTGTGCCAACCTATGCTTATACATATTTTACCTTAGTTTATATTAATATATTTTACCCCTACCTTTCCTTGTTCAAAAAAATCTTAAAAACAAGAGTTTTTGCTGCCAAATTAAAAAAAGGAGAATATTGTCTCACCAAATTTTCAAACCCACTAAAGTTTTTTGCATTCCACCACTTTCACCCTCCAAAACATTTAGAAAAAAAAACCCTACTCCCAAAATAATTACAGGAACCCCCTAGATATATACACCAAAAGTATATAAATTATCTTTTATACATGCAATGCACGTGTAAATAATATAACTCCAGTTTACTGCACTTGAGGGAATAATCTAATTCATCTAAAAGTCAGGGAATAATCTAATTCATCTAAAAGTTAGTATTAAGTAGAAGCTGGAGTTACACCCATCTGACTCCCTTCCAAAACTGTTTGAGTTGCTGTTCCCCAAACTTATCTACTGCCAACTCTACTCTCCCTTCTGTTATTTAATTCATACAGTTACGCCAAAAATCAATTACAAACAAAAATAAAAAGCAAAACACATTAATGCAGCTTGAAAACTCAAGGTTGTAAGTTGTAACGCTCACCGAAAAAAGAACTAAGTGCAGAAGACACAGCGTAATCTTCAGTTTCATATGGCAATGAAAGCACCTGTGTGGCCCTGTCTTATCCCAAATTAATGTATCATTATCTCTTTAGTAACAAATTTGGGACCTCCTCGTTTCACTTGTTTTCAGATAAGAAGTGTTTGTTGTAAGAGCATGCAGAATGGTATTTCTTAAATATGATAATATGGCAAAATAGCATATAGCAAAAATTGCAACTTGTTGCACTCTTGAGTTGCTATAATTTGAGAACGACAGTACATCTTGTTTCGTCCTTTTTCTTTTTTTTATTTTTTTTACAGTTAATTAATTAATGATTATGTATAAAAATAGGTTAATTAAATAAATTAAATAATAAATTATAAACTAAAGTACTTAATTATAATACTAACCTACTATTTAACCTAGGCTAAACTAACCAAATGGGCTGGACGGGACATGTTGTTCCGTCCAAGCCAAAAATGGCTTCAAACGGGACAACATGTCCCGTTTGACGATTTACGGTATTTTTTTTATTTTTTATTTTTTATTTTTTTTTCAGACGGTACAACATGTACATGTACCGTCTGATCATTATAAAAAAAAGGGTCAGACGAAACAACATGTTTCATTTGATCCCATTAAAAAAAATTAGCGACGGAAAAACATGTTTTGTCCCCTATAATTTGAGAATCGTCAATTTCGTTTCTCAAATATGAGAAGCGACTGTATTTTTTTGCAAAAATATGGCAAAATAGCAAATGACTGCAGTCGCTCATTTCTCATAAAATGAGAAAATGGCAAAAATAGCAAACGACTGTGGATGCTCTAAGTAACTCAAAAACAAGGATAAAGGATTGATGGCTTGAAGCGTTATGCACACATCTTGATGCATGTTAGTCGTACGACCATTAATGTGTATTGATGTTTGTGTGACCGACTATGAAGCATGTGAACTTCTATTATGAAGTTGTTGCTGACCCTATGTCTGATGCGTACAAAATATGACATATTATTTATAAAAAAAAATTAAAATTTTTTTATACCGAAAAATGTAGAAAGTAATAAGATAAATTTCACAGTTAAAAAAAAAAAATTCAGCATCTAAAGATAAAGAAACAAATAAGAACACAAGAAAAAAGAATCATGCTCAATATAGATATACAGTCAAATCAGAAAAATTCAACAAGATGTGAAATCAACGAGAATCAATCATATTAAGAAATGATCTTTTTAATTCTTATTTTGGTGAGAATTTTTATGTAAACAGATTCTTGGCAAATGATAAGTTTGGAAAGATATATTTTTATTTTTAGAAAAATTATCTTCTCTGAACTAACAGTAGACCGCATGATTTGATAGTCGACTCTGCATCACACTCGACCGTCAAACCAAGTTGAAATTGGTTAAGGTCGACTCTTAATTTCTCTCGGCTTTCTCAAGATTTAATGGTCGACCGTTATATTTACGGTCAACCATAGTTAAAAAACAAAATGAATATTTTTTTTTGAAAATAAATATTCAGGTTTCTTATTTTTAGAGGGGAATTAATAGTATTTTTCTTTATCTCTTTTGACTTAATACTTTAGAATTTATCATTTGCTAAAGATGAAGAGAGAATGACACTTTTATTGTTTTCTTTGTCAAGACTACTGTCTTGCTTTTTCACTTTGGATCGATGCGGTTTACATGGCTTATATATATACAAATCATGTGGTTGTAATAGAAATCCTGGCCTGAATACCAAGAACTCACTGTGCGGGGTTTGAGTATAGTGGAACGCTTGCGGCAGAGAATTATTGTAGGTAAGGGGGTAGTGGATTAATCCTGGAGGCCGAACCACTTAAATCGATATGTCTCGCCTCTCTAATGAGATTACTTTCTCTAACTTTATCTCTTCACTTGATGCATTCATTTTAATTTTTTTATTTCTACACAATCTGTAACGCCCCAAATCCCAAATACACTGAATTCGAGATGTTCTACAGAATCTTTCCACTTCATTTAGTACAATTTTACAAGGAAATTTAAACTTTTCACTTTACATCAGAGTTTACATAAATTCATTACAATTTACACTACACAGCGGAAGTAAAATTACAACATTTAAATGAATGTACAACAATATTGAATAATCTTTAAGCATCTGTTCCTTTTTAATCTTTATCATGCCACTTACCTGCATATAAGACTATGGGTACGTCAGTTTATTCAACCGACGAACATTATACACGAACATCCTTTCTATGCCGGAAATAGTATAACTTATTTTCCATATTTAGCAAACACAAACTTGTCACATATCAAACTAAATGGACTACCCTATTGATGTCGTGTTGTGATTGTGCACTTAGTCCTTAATGCAGTTATTTATGTTACATGACACTAATGCGCACTTGTTCGAATTCTATGCATCCCATACTACATAGGTCCGAGGGCAAGCCTCTTAATCGTTCTTCATCTTTGTAGGGTTCAATCCCTCGCCTATGACTTAATCTACTACTGTAACTACGGTGAGTATCCTAGATGATCTATAGTACAAGCTTGTATACAGAAAACCTGGAGGGAAACCCAACGCCATGTCATGACTCGTCAAGCATGCATTCTGTGGCAATTCAGCCTCCTTCATGGCACACGATCCTCTTGCAGTCACCAAACATCCCACAAGCGTGGCTAAAGTCCGATCATTACTGAGTTGTGCCCACGCCATGTCTTGACTCATCAAGCATGCATTCTGTGGCTCACACACCCGCACCGTAAACTCTAGTTCTCATACTCGTGTTTTTCTCTCACTTTCATCACGTCTTCACTATGCACTAATCCTTAGTTTTTATTAGAATCATGAACAAAATCAAAGCTCTATAGTTAGCCTCTCCACTAAACCGGACTTATTTATTTATTCAAACATGACCAACCTTGGTCTTTGATTTCAATATTTCATTTCATTTCTTTCCAAATACCGGGGGAGACTTAGCTACTCTTTGTTTCAATTTCAATTCACAATTTCCAAATTGAGCATTTCTAACTCATAAATTCATATTCATAATCATAACAGATTTCTCTTTCACTAGCATGATCTTTAAATTGTTCAATAGTCCATAATCATACATGGAATTATATACTTCATCAATTATCAACTTCACATTAAAATTCACATCACTACGAATATTCACATTTAATATCTTTCACACTATTCACATATGAGAATAATTCACATCCATCACATAATATAATTTCTTACATTAACCTTCCAATCCTTCATTTCAATTTCTTTTTGCAAGTTATAATTTTCACACAAAAAAATATACATATAGAACCATAGTTCTATTTACATATTTTATTCTCAAATCATACTTTATTTCATGCAAATAATTTCCAGATTATTTTTATAAATTCCTACATATTTTTAGAAGAATAGTCATATTTTTCTCATAATTTTTTGATAACTAAAACACCCAAAAATATATTTTTTTCAATCTTGCCGACGGTAAGATTCGAACCCAGCACCACAGAGAACACAGCCGAAGCACAGACCACTAGGCCGAAGGCTGCTGTCGTTAGAAGAAAGCGCTGAGAGCACTAAATGCTCTCGACCTGCTGTTCTTTCATTTCGTGTCAAAAATACAAAAACTATGATACTAAGGGGATTCGAACCAGTGACTCACCGACCCACTGTAGCGATTAGGATCGTGCCGACCACTTGAGCTATACGCTCATGTTGTCGTAATTCCAACAGTAGTCTAGTTAAATCTATTCTCTTTGTTATTTAAAACATTTCGATGTTCAACGAATTTTCATTTCAATTTGCTTTTATAGAATTTACTGTAAATTTTCCAGATTGGCTATTCTCAACATAAATTATATTCCAATATAATAAAGAATAATTTTTTCAATAATTAATACATATTTTCATACAACTAATTCGAAATATGAACTATCACTACCACATTTTCTTCTCTTTCCGACATTTCTTAGTAATTAGCATTCTAATCTCTTTATCAACAAATTTCACATTAATTCTTTGCCTTTAATCATTTACCCAACATACAAACTCATATTTTAAATTATTCATGCCCACATTAACACAAAAGATCTATTTAACACTTGAAATAGCATTATCAATCTACTAACTTTTGTATGTAATTCTTGATGGTAATAAATGTGTTTTCTTTAATCAATCCATGATCCTAATCAGTTCACATACAACTTAAATAATAGAACCACATACAAATTTGCATATCCACATTTCAATCATTCAAGAGGTTATTTTTCCTAATTAAAGTGTACCCTTCTTAATCTTTTTCATGCTTCATTCATTCATTTCTAACATGCATTTCTAATTTAGAAATATGGAGAATTTACCCACCTTATTGGAGAGAAAAATACAACTAGCAACCTCCTAGACAAATGTCCTTGCAAACGAATGCTCCTCCTCCTTGTACACGCGCGCACAAGCCTCCAAGCACACAACCGAGAGCTCCCCTTCTTGATGAAACCGGCCTCCCCTCCTTGTTGCAAGCACACTCCCACACACAACTCAATCTTTTAACTCACAAAATAACTACTAGATAAAGTATTTTAGACTATAGATTTGGAGGAATTATTTAGCACAAGAATAACTAGCCATGGAGGGGGGGTATTTATACTAAAAATCAAGGAGAATGGATGGCTAAGATTGAAGTAGGAGTTAGGATTAAATGATTGAGATTTAAGGGGAGTTATACTAACCACCCATAATCAAGTAACCACCTACATCATGATCCCATTCAAATTTTTGGTTTTCCCTACAAAGAAGCAATCCGGCCAAGAATGGGGAGTGCACTTTGCACGTGTACGTGCAATGCACGTGCATGCATCTTGGTCTCCAAAATTTTGTACATTTTAGTTTTGTATAAAAATAAACTGTAATTTGTATCATACATGACAAGTTGTATTTAAAATAAATTAACTCATGGTCTTTAGTTTATGGGCCAAAATAATTATTATAAAATAATAAATTAAATTAACTTTGGGCTTTTAAAAGAAAAAGCTTTTTGTCTAATTGAAAGAATGCTTTGTAAAAATAATTACAAGCACATATTAAAAAAATCTATACTCATCATAATGAAAATAATCATAACATTTAATTCAACCAAAAATATTGCACGTGCACACTACGTTCAAAATAAAATAATTTTTCATAAATGAAAAAATCGGGGCATTACACAATCACCCTATTCCCCCCCCCCCCCACCCCCACTGCGGCCACCCAGGTGATTAACAGTGGTATCAGAGCGGGGTGCTCATTATTGGCTTAAAAGGTAGAGCAAAAGGTCTATTGGCCGAAACTCATCCGAGTCATCCAACTCCAACGGGTCAAATATTACACGCTCACCTTACTTTGATGGAAATTGCTATGATGTGTGGAACGTCTGTATGTCTCATTTTTTGTAGATACTTGAGGAAGAAGTATGAAATGTCCACATCAGTAAAATAGTTATTCCCTTCAGTGATGGAAATAAGTCCTTTATCAAAGCAGAACTTTCACTAAACAATGCAAACTCCAAAGCCATGACCGCACTATATGCAGGCTTGAATCATGAAGAATTCATGTGAAGTGGACATAACTGTAAAACTACATACGAGATCTGGAACAACTTACAGAGGCATCATGAGGGAACCATTATGGAGATAAAAATAAAAGTTACTTTATGTTATTATAAGTTTGATGCATTTCATGCTTCTATGTGAAATTATAGATCAGATGTTAGCTCATTTTGATACAATTGCTCATGAACTTGAAATCTTAGGTAAGGGCATGGACGATAACCGGAAGGTAGGAAAATCATAAGCTGTCTCTTACCAGAATGAGATATCAAAGCTGCAGCCATAAGAAAAATACATGAAGAAAAGATGTGTTCGATTACTACACCTTTCAGGGGAAACTTGTAATATCCCGGTTGGATATTATATTTGTAATATAATTATTTTTAAAATTAAAATATTTTTTATGGAAATTACTTAGTTTACTAATAAAAAGTTATATATATATATATATATATATATATATATATATATATATATATATATATATATATATATATATATATATATATATATATATATTGTATCGGTTTTGTGCACTTGTACAAAATCAGGTAATATGCGTTTTTTGCAAAATATCTGTAATATTTGGGTATGATATTAAAAATTATTATTTTATTATTATTTTATTATTATTTTCAGAACTGAAATATTTTTTATGGATATTACCGGTTTTATTATCAAACATTATATATATATATATATATGTCTGTATACATCTGTATTGTATCAAATTGGTACTGAAATCTTCCGAGCCGATAATAAAATTATTTTTATTTTTATTTTATTTTCCGAATTAAATTATTTTTATACAGATTGATGGGTTTTGACGAATAAAAACTATCTATATATATAGACGTATGTACGCATATGTACTGTATCGATTTCATACATTTATACAAAATTAAGTAGTGTGATTTCAAAAAATTAATTATTACTTTGATCAATCATGATCAAATTGGAGGGCTAGGATTGGATTGGGTGTGGATTACAATATATATTTGCAAATTAATCTCAAATTTGTTGAGCCACAAAAGAGAGAGACATATGGCTCTCTCTCTGCCACATCTCTCTCTCTCTCCCACTCTTATATTTGGCGGCCACACCCTTGGGCAAAGCCACATTTTCATTCTTTGTTCCTCCATCTCATCTCACATCCTCTCTTCTTCTCTTAAATTTTATTTTACTTATTTTAAACATAGAAAAAATTGAGAAGAAAAGAAAAGAAAGAAAGATCAAATTCATGAGTTAATTGGCTTGGAGTTGTTCTTGAAGAGGAGCAAGAACAAGGAGGAGAAGAGCAATGCAAGTTCTTTCTACACTTTTGGGTGGGGGTTTCTCAACCTTTTTGTTGTTATTGTTATTATAGTTGTTATATGTTTAAATTAAAAACTTGGACTAAAGAATCATGTGCATTTGAATGGTTGTGAATAAAAAAAAGATCACATAAAAGGATTGAAGGGATAGAACTTAACAAGAACACTAAAGATTCAACTCTTAATAACTTGTAGTTTTGATGGTTAGAATTAATTACTTGTGTTAAAGTTGGAATTTTGACTCCAAATTAATATGAGATGCTCTCATACATGTTATTACCATGCCCTAATTTTTTAGATTTATCTGGGTTAGTTTGATAGTTTAAATAGATCGTTTCTGCAAAACAGTGAGTTTTTTGCAAAAAAACAGCAAAACTGTTGTTTTTGGGTTAAATTGAATTGAGTTTAAAGAGCTGGATTTTGAGTTTCATACGGAATCTGAAAAAGTTGTTAACTAGAAAGTTGTAGTAGTTGTAATTATCTTTCCAAGAAGTCCAATTTTGTTAGATTCCGACAAGTATAGCAAAAGTTATGAGCTTTACAAGTTTCAGCCTTTTGCTGTCATTGTTGTTCTTTGAATTGTGTTTAAAGAACTGGATTTTGAGTTCCATACAGAATTTGAGAAAGTTGTTAACTAGAAAGTTGTATTAGTTGTTCTTAGCTTTTCAAGAAGCCCAATTTTTTTAGATTCCGACAATTATAGCAAAAGTTATGAGGTTTACAAGTTTCTGCCTTTTGCTGTCTTTATTGTTCTTTGAATTGTGTTTAAAGAGCTGGATTTTGAGTTCCATATGGAATCTAAGAAAGTTGTTAACTAGAAAGTTGTAATATTTTTTCTTAGCTTTCCAAGAAGCCTAATTTTGTTAGATTCTGACAAGTATAGAAAAAGTTATGAGCTTTACAAGTTTTAGCCAATCTGTTGTCTTTTGTTGTTCTTAAAATGTGTTTAAGGAGCTGGATTTTGAGTTCTATACTGAATCTAAGAAAGTTGTTAACTAGAGAGTTGTAGTAGATGTTCTTAGCTTTCCGAAAAGTCCATTTTTGTTAGATTCCGATAAGTATAGCACCATTTATGAGCTTTACAAGTTTCAGCCAATCTGCTATCTTTTGTTGTTCTTAAAATGCATTTAAGGAGCTGGATTTTGAGTTCTATACTGAATCTAAAAAACTGTCAACTTGAGAGTTGTACTAGATGTTCTTAGCTTTTCAAAAAGTCCAATTTCGTTAGATTCCGATAAACGGAGCTTGAGTTATGACCTTTACAAGTCACAGCAACTAGCCTGTCGGTTGAAGCTTCGCTATTTAGAGTGTTCGAAGTTCTTCTACCTCTTATTGACTGAATCTGAGAAAGTTTTCAACTTGAGAGTTCTAGTATATGTTCTTAGCTTTCCAAAAAGTCCAATTTCGTTGGATTCCGATAAACGGAGCATGAGTTATGATATTTACAAGTCACAGCAGCTAGCCTTCCGGCTGAAGCTTCGCTGTTTAAAGTGTTCGAAGTTTTTCTACTTCTTATTGATTGAATCTGAGAAGGTTGTCAACTAGAGAGTTGTAGTAGATGTTCTTACCTACCTAAAAAGTCTAATTTTGTTGAATTCCGATAAGAATAGCATGTTTAATTGCTTCTAGGTTGTTAGAAGGCTTTTTATGTGCTTTTGTGTATAAAAGATCAAGATTTGTTAGTAAGCTTATACATGAAATTCTAGTTCATGTTAACTAGAGTTGTCGTAAATTGTTAGTATTTTGAATCATGTACTTGATTATGAGTAGTAAATGTTCCTTGTGCTCATAATTCATGTAATAACATATTTATGTTGGGAAATAGTTCGTGCTAATTATTAGCATTTGTTTGTCTCATACGACTCAATGGGCTGGTAGTAGTAATTATCTTGAATAGATAGGTGATGAGTGGATCTGAGAAGATCTTGTGAAGTCTAGGTTGAGACTTGGTAGATTTTGTCAACAATTGTTATACTCTCTTGAAGAGGGACACATGCGGTGCTTTTTCATGATAAGTTGGAAGCACAGTGGCATGTCTCGCTTGTTTGAATCTTTTGGTGCCGTCTCATGGCAAGTTGAGAGTAAGACTCTAGGTTGAGAGTACCTTGTAGCACGTAGGGCTCCATTTGATTGGTTAGGGTTAGTGACATCGTTAGGGTAGTAACTGTTAACCATTTTTTATCTATGAATTGCCGAAGAGTGAGAGTTGGTGTTAGGGGCGATACCTTATAATCCGACTTCTCCTATAGGCCGACACTAGGTGGTGTTATTGGGATGTATCTCCTGTCAAAGTGATACAAGTGGTGCTTTTTCATGATTAGTTGGGAGCACGGGATCCGTATCTCGGCTGTTAATTCCTAAAGTGCCATGATAAGAACGGGAGGTTTTCGTAGGAAAATAGACCCTATAATTCCGTCAGGTTCTGTGGCTTCTCATGACGAGTTGAGAGCACGGCTTAAGGTTGGCTAGTATCTTGTGGTTCGTGTTGGCTTTTGAGTGAGGTCCGGTTCACCGAGTAAAATAGTGACAAACATAGATACCATTATTGTATCGTAGTAGCGGAACTAGACCGTATCTGCAACCTCATCAGTCATGTAGTATTGTGTCAGGAACAGGATGTGTACAAGAGTAGGATTCATGATGCGGGTTCAAATCCCCAAATATGGAGAAACGACTTGATATGGACGTATGTAGTATGGGCTGCATACTATTCTAGAGTCTCTTTTGCATTAGAATAAGTGCATCATTTCATTAGTTAACCCTACATTAGATTCTAAGTCATAGCATATACTGACATATCAAAATTATGTATACACGTTTCTCTTTTCATTAATCTGTTTGTTTAAGTTGAGATTCGCTGCTAGTCATCAGCCTTAAAGCGACAGTATATGTACTGACGTCCCCACTTTAATAGGTACTGGATTGCAAAACTACAGGTACATGATTCAGAAGGACTCAAGGCAAGAGAAGCAAAGTGTTGATTCTTATTTTCAATTGTAACATCGATTGTAATTTATTTTATGTTGAGAAGCATCCAAGTAAAGTACCAAGTGTTATATATTATTCATTGTACTCTGATGTAAGTTTATTGAAGGTTTGTAACACTTGGGCTTGTAAGGTACTATTGTAACACTGATGTAATATATTGCAATTTTATAACATTCGAACTTGTAATATATTGGTGTTAAATAAAAAGTTTTAAATTTTCTCGTTTTTCTGTGTATTGTGGTTAATTGAAGGAAAAGACTCTTGCTTGTGTCACGGTTTCCCAGTGTATGAAAATCGGGGCATTACAAAACTCAAGACCTACGAAATGGAGATGACAGAGACAAAAAGGTATAGACAGAATATTGGAATCATTCCCAACACTCAAGAGAAAACCAATGCTTTGAAAGATGTTGCACCACACAACTCAAACTCAGATTCGGACAAGACTCATCCGACGAAGATATCACGCTCTTAACCAAGAAATTTAGTAAATTTCTCAAAAACAATAAAATATGGCTGGTATTAAGGAGGAAGAGACAAAGTTAAAGATGAAGCATGTTACAATTACAACAAGTCAGGACACATTTGTGCAAACTGCCCTCTCAATCAAGAAACAACCAAGTCACATAATGCAAACTCATACTACATAAAGAAGACATTGAATGCAACTTGGCTTGAATCGGATTGAATGCAACTTTGCTTGGCTCCGATTCAAGCGACATTGAAGATGATCAATATAAGCGAGTAAACATGAGACTCACATTTATTGGCTTTTGGAGATGATGATGGGCAATTATCACTTCAAGAATATGTAATCAAGAAGTCACTTATGATGAATTGTATGAAGTTTCTACTGATTAAAATAAATATGCTAAAAAGGTTACTCGTGAAATTAAACAATATAAACGAATGTCTAACAGATCATATGACTCATGAACTGCTTATAATGAGAAAATCTTGGTAATTGAAAAACTTGAGTCATTTAGAAAAGATCATGATTTGTTGGTAAAAGAAAATGAATGTTTGAAAGAACAAATTCAAAAATTTATATAAACAAATAATGATAATTTGAAAGTGATCCATGAGAAAACCGCTCATATTGCTAAGCTTACTACTAAACTTGATGACTTCAAAATGAAACTTGATGAATTAGCAGAAGGTTGTGAAGAAGCCCTTGAAAAAAATAGACAACTTGATAGTGCACTCGATAATCTTTGTTGGGACACCAAAGATGATGATGGTACAAGAAAAAAAAATTGTTGTAAAATAATTGCGCTCAAAGTTGCTATTGAAAAATACGAAATGGGGCCTACTTATTTTATGACAAAACAAGCAACTTCCTAAGCATGCTTCTCATACTAAAAATCACCAAAACACCAAATCACCAAAACATCAAATCACCAAATTCCTAAGCATGCTTCTCATACATATATGCATGATTAATCTGATGTGCATGATTCAAGGTATAGTCACATTACCTACAACTAATGTAGTAAATTATGACATATTTCTTATCATTGTGCTTTACAAAGGAATACTAACTATGTTTAGATGAGAAAGACTGGCATTGCAGGTTCTTCACGAACATGGGCACCAAAAGTCACACCTAATAATCTTAATGTGGTGCGTCAACTTGTCAAGTATAAAGATCGATGTTACCTTGATGTGTATGCTAAAATCACTTGACCGGAAATAGCAAATACTTTGCATCACTATCAAGAAAAAAATGGAAGGACATTATCTTCGGAGATAATAACATAGCAAAACCATTGGTAAAAGTAAATTTATTTTTGGTTCATCTTGCTCCGTTGAGAATGTTCTTTTGGTAAATGACTTAAAACATAATCTGCTTAGTATTAGTCAATTGTGTGATAGAGACTATACTGTTACATTCAGTAAGCATGCATGTATAGTAATAATTCTTGCTTGCTTTCTGCTAATAATTGCATTTATGTTTATGTCATCAATACTAATGATCTATCAAAAGAAAACATGAAGATTTTGTAGCTAGAAATGAGGACGGATGACTATAGCATTGACTGCTTGGACATACAACTATGGATAATCTCAATAAGTTTGTAAATAAAGAACTTGGAAGAGGTATTCCAGAAATCGAATTTGAGAAAGACAAGCCATGTGATTCATGTCAGTTTGGTAAGCAAACCCAGAGTTAAAAAAAAAATGGGTATCAACTTTCGACCTCTTCATATTTTTCATATGAACCTATATGGTCCAACTCGTACATGTAGTATTCGAGGTGCATAGTATGGCTTTGAAATTGTGGATGATTTTAGCTGTTTTATTTAGGTGGGTTTTTTTTTAAATACAAAAAGACTAAACTCCTAGCATTTCAAAAATTTTGACATCGAGTTGAAAATGAGAAAAGCCTTATCATCATAACTATTCATAGTGATCATGGTGGAGAGTTTCTAAACAAATTCTTCACAACTATTTGCGATGAAAAAGGACTAAAGCATGA
Source organism: Hemerocallis citrina (assembly GCA_017893485.1). Taxonomy (NCBI): domain Eukaryota; kingdom Viridiplantae; phylum Streptophyta; class Magnoliopsida; order Asparagales; family Asphodelaceae; genus Hemerocallis; species Hemerocallis citrina. Next base: position 406,555,015 of record CM030358.1, read on the forward strand.
GTTCTCTTGTCCTCGCGCTCCTTAAAATAATGGGGTTGCTGAGAGGAAGAATAAATCTCTTCAAGAAATGACTCATACTATTCTTAGTGAACATAACCTACCTAAATCTTTTTGGGTTGAAGCTATCAATACATCATGTTACACTATAAACCAAGTAATTATTAGAAAACATCTAGACAAAACACCTTTTGAACTATACTATGAAAAATGTCCAAATCTAAAGTTATTTTCAAATCTTTGGATGTAAAGTTTTTATTTTAAACACTCAAGATGACAAGGGAAGTTTGAAAGTAAAAGTAATAAAGGTATATTCTTAGGATATTTTCTAACTAGTAAGGCATATTGTGTCTTCAATAAAAGAACACTCATAATTCAAGAATCTATTAGTATTATTTTTTATGAGACTAATCATCTTGCAAAAGAGATATTGCATGTTGTTGATGATGATAAGACATGTGTTCGCATGGAGACAAAACAAATCCAAAACTGATAAGGAGTTGCAAGAAGGAGGACAAAATAATATCAAAAACTCAACTCCTCATGTCGATTCACCTCTATAACAAGAAGGCACTAAGAACTTCAATGTGCAACCAATATAAGAGGTGGAACCATTAGAAAATGAACATGTTGAAGAAGATGACTAACAAATAAATATTTCCACTCCAACTCATACTGAAGAAAAATGTCCTGCATGGAAAATTATGCCTAGTCACCCTCCTAAATTAATACGAAGAAGGGGGTAACTACTCATACTTAAGCAAATAATTGTATGTGTTTTCCTACATTTGTTTCGATAATTGAACCTAAAAATATTAGGAAAGCCTTGCAAGACAATGACTAGTTCGTTGCCATGTAGGAAGAACTTAATCAATTTGAATGGAATCAAGTATGGACACTTGTTCCTAGACCCGTAGTAGAACCGTTCTTAGAACGAAATGAGTGTTTATAAACGAATTCGATGAATCCAGAGATTGTTAAAAATAAAGTCGACTTGTTGCACAAGGTTATAACCAACTAGAAGGGATTAATTTTGATGAAACATTTGCTCTGGTTGCACAGCTTAAAGTCATTCGCATTTTACTTGCTTTTACATCATATATGGATTTTATGCTTTTTCAAATAGATGTCAGAAGTGCTTTTCTAAATGGTTATATTTCTGAAGAAGTTTATGTTGAATAACCACCAGTGTTCACTGCCCTGATACCCAAACCGTGTATTTCGTCTTGATAAAAATTTATATGATTTGAAGCAAGCAGCAAAAGCTTGGTATGAGTGGTTAAGCTCGTTTCTTATTGACCTATGTTTCTCAAAAGGGCAAGTGGACACTACACTTTTCATTAAGCACCATTTTAAAGATATTTTGAGCATTCAAATTTATGTTGATGATATTATTTTTGGGTCTACTAAAGAAAATATGTGCAAGAAATTTTCAAAGCAAATGCAGGATGAATTTGAGATGAGCATGATGGGTGAGTTGAACTACTTCCTTGGTCTTCAAGTATAACAAAGTAAAGTCGGAAACTTCATAAATCAATCTAAATAGGGAAAAAAAAATTGTTAGAAGTTTGGATTGGAAAGTGCAAAACCATAGAAAATGTTAACGACAACTACTACAAAACTCTGAAGGACAAAAATAGTAAAAGCTTTGATATTTCTACATTTCATGGTATGATAGGTAGCTTATATTTGGTTTTTGTTTATGTGCCCGTTTCCAATTGTGTCCCAAACATTCACATTTGGTTTTCATTAAACGTATCATTCGATGCCTTAAAGGTCAAACATGGGACTTTGGTATCCGAAAAACAGAAAATTTTCTCTTGTGGGATACTCAAATGCAGATTATGCTGCAAATTTGACTGACAGAAAAAGTAAAAGTGGCACATGTCTTTTTTATAGGAATTTTCTAGTATCATGGACCTCAAAGAAGCAAAACTCTGTCACATTATCTACTACAAAAGCCGAATACATAGTTGCAGGATCATGTTGTGCACATGTATTATTAATGAAACACACTTTGGAGGACTATACGGTATTTCTCAATCATATTCCAATTAAGTGTGATATTATTAGTACTGTTTACATGAATAAGGTTAAGGTGACATCATACTTGAATATGTTCTTAATGATTTGCAGTTAACTAATATTTTTATTAAACCACTATATGAAAAACGTTTTCATTATTTACGAGGTGAATTGAATGTTATTGATATAACAGCTTGATTTTTGGAATTCTTGTGTTTTATTGGTAATATTTTTCTACAAAAAAATATTTTTTGTTAAAAAGGAAGGGGGGAAAATATTCACGGTCGACTGTTCATTATAACAGTCAAATTTATCTCTAAATTGATAGACGACTGTGTTGCTTTTTAATTTTTGTCGAATGTTTTGGACGGTAGGTTGCTGCCCCACATAGCCAACCGTTTGGTCCTAATTTTTTGTTATTGTTTTCAGCATTCTATGAAATTGGACCCCACTTCTTGTTTTAACACTCATTTCCCTTTCTCGTTTTTGGATACAACTCCTTTCTCTCTTCATCTTCCCCCACGATCACCCAAAACCTTAGTTTTTCTACGCTATAAATTTCAACTTTTTGGGTTCTTTTTAAAGCTTTCTCCTATACTTTGGGTCTATGGCTCCCAAAACATGTTGCAAAATGTGTTCTCTTCATTTTCCCAATCTAAGGGTAAGCATCCTTCCACCTCCTCCTATGGTCTTGTAAATGGAACCCCCTTTATTGATGAGATTAGTGCATGGTTTCCACTATGTTTTTGGATTTCACTGAATTGGAAAGTTCGTTTCGTAGGTTGTATGAGAGATTTTTAGAGTTTGGGTGGAAGAAATATTTGTCCATTGAGAGTATCCATTCACCATTCCTTACTCGCCAATTTTATGGGAATTTAGAATTCGTAGAAGAAAATCTTGAAATTCATTACAAGATAGAGGGCAACAACTAGTTATTTCCCGAGAATATTAAAAAAATTGCTATGTTTTAGTTGATGGAACTTTGATGCTAATCCTTTCAATCTTGCTACTTTTGAATTTCCAGAAAGAGGAGACCAATTAACCACCTTCGCTTCTCTCTTGAATCCCGATTTTGTCTTCATGGGCTATAACTCTCCAAATGACTTTTTCTCTTGAAGCCTGTATCCTCAATAACATTGTAAATGCTAGTATTTGGCCTAAAGAAAATGACAAATCAGCTTTCAGGGATGACCAAAGCTTCTTCTCTAGTTGATTATTTTGGGAAAAACTTTCGACTTACCAACATTTATTATTTGAAACATATATAATGCCTCATTCAACAAACAAGCTCTTCCTTTTAACACTCTCATCTTTAACCTTGCCTGGGATAACAATATTTTGATTCCCAATCCCTACAAGGCACACCCACCGATCCTATTGCACCTAATTTGATGGAAGACGGTCCCACAAAGAAGGGTAACCCCACAAACCCTGTGTTGATGAGGATGACTCTTCCATGAAGGAGCTACTATCAACCCAATTTGGCTTTCTCCATGATCGCTTAGACTCCATGGAAACCACCTTTCATGATCAACTTTATATTTACTACTCCAACACCAGTGATTACTATGATTATGAGGAGGGAGATGAATGACAAGGTACTCTTTGTGTTTGTTCCAAAAAACTGGAGAAGACTTGGAGCTTACATGAAGTAAACTCTTTTGAAATTGAGAAATTATCTTAATTTTAATTTGCTTTGCACTTTATAGTTTTTTCTTTTAAACTTGTGAGTTAACTTTTGAGTATTTTATGTATCTTTTTCTCTGTGACATTTATTGAATTTATTTAGTATCAAACAAGTATTTCTTGATTCTTGTCATATTGGAATTCTTTGTATCGATTAAATGTGCTATGGTTGTCTTGTTTGTATTCTCTTTAAACAATCTTCATACACACACTTATGCATGGATTAAGGGAAAGCATGATTTAAATTCTCAAAATGTTTTGTCCACACAAAAAATGGGAGATTGTTGACTCTATGTTGGATGCGTACAAAATATGCACATATTATTTAACATGTTCATCTGAGATTTTTTTACAGGAAAATATAAAAATGAATAAGATGAAATTCATAGTTCAAAACAAAGATATTTCAGCACCGAATGATAAAGAAAGAAATAAGAACACAAGGAGAAACAATCATGCACAATATAGAAAGGCGATTAAATCAGAAGAATTCCACAAGAGAAAGAAATGTGCAAATAATCAAGAATCAAGCATATCAAGAAATGATTTTTTTAATTCTTATTTTAATGAAATTTATTATGTAAATAGATTCTTGACAAATGATAAGTTCAGAAAGATATGTTTTCGATTTCCCGCAAAATTAATTTTCTGGACTAATAGTCGACCGCATGGACAGTCAAACCATATTGAGATTGGTTAAGGTCGACTGTCAATTTCTCTCGACTTTCTCGAGATTAATTAACGGTCGACTGTCAATAATTACGGTCAACCACCAGTTTAAAAACATAATGAATATTTTTCCTTTGGAAATAAATATTCTGAAATCTTATCTATAGAGGGCGATCAATAGTATTTTTGTTTATCTCTTTTGACTCAATATTTTAGAACTCATCATTTGCTAAAGGTCAAGAGAGAAGATCATTTTTTTTGTTTTCTCTATCAAGACTACAGTCTTGTTTTTTTCACTTTCTTTTTTATTCAGGTTGAGACGGTTTACATGGCTTATATATAGAAGTCATGTTGTTGTAATATGAATCTTGGCCTGAGTATCAAGAACATACTGTAAGGGGTTTGAATGTAGTGGAACACCTACTGCGGAGAGTTGCTGCAAGTAAGGGAGTAGTGGATTAAGCTTGGGGGCCAAACCACTTAAATCCTGTGTCTCGCCTCTATATTGAGTTAGCTTGCTCTTATTTTATCTCTTTACATTATGCATTCATTTTAAATGTTTTATTTCTGCACAATCACCGTATTCAAACCCCCCCTCCTCTCCCCCCCTCCCCGGACCGCCCCGTGCATAAGCTTTGATAGTTGAGAAGATACATAGTATTACAATCGCACCAAGAACCTATCTATCTATTAAGCCTGACTAGAAGATAATCAGCTGTTTATAATGGAGAACTCTCTCAATTTTTCTTTACAATGAAGTACTCTTCTTGCATCTCAAGGAGGTCATTATAAGCCCTAAGTTGTAGTCATGATACATTATCCATCCGATATATTCGGAATATAGAGACACACGATAGGAACCGTACACTCTATGTTGGAGAAGAAGAAATACCTGAAACAGATAGTACAGTTTGGAGTTGAGCGCAGCTGACGGTCAACTGCCCTAGGGGGTGGTCCACCACACTACCCTCAATCCCAAATAGAGGGTTTAGGTGGTCGACTGTCCCTAAGGATAGTCGACCATCAAATACCTGTTGCTATGCTGCTGCTTCTTCTTACAACGATGCTTTGACCTCTTCTTGCTTCATCATCTTCTTCTCATCAATCTCAATGGTATGGAAGACACACCTTGGATTGTATATGCATGCTATCAACACTATGTGATCAAACTCATCTAGACTCTTTCATTCTCCATCTTCAAATGAACTCGGTTCAGTGGCTTATTCTGCTAGTTGAAACTATCTACTTCCTTTTTCTACATTCAGTATGCTCCTTCAAGGGAAAACCTTAATAGGTGTCAACACGGAGGTGCCACCCTTGTAACACCCCACAAAATTGAGTAATGAAAATTTTGCTCCTCGTGAGTTACGCATGTATATTTGTACCGTTACGGGTAACATTCGCAGCATATTTTAATTTAAATATCATACGTGATATGGCTAAAAATAGGATTAAATCGGGACCATTCATATCGGACACGAATCTTAAAGCTCAGGGGTAAAACGGTAATTTCACCTACTAACGGGTCTGGAATGGGAACTGGGTCTTTCTTCAAGACCCAATAACCCACGAACGGATCCACCTCAACTGGGTACGGGTCCCAACCTGAAATGAACCCGATCCAGCAGAATAGAATTAGGGTTCCTGATTAATAATAATCAACGGCCCTGATTCACATCTATCCTTTCACTGGGAATTAGGGATTACATTCCTAATCTGATAACAGGGATTACATTCCTTATCTGATCAGAGGGATTACATTCCTAATCTGATCCCTAAGGCGACTATAAATACCCCCCATCCATCACCATTAAGAGGTAATCAATTTTTTGCCAATTTACGCTCTTTCATAATCATTCCTGATTACTGACTTGAGCGTCGGAGGGTGCGTCGCCGGGATCAACCCTGGTGTCTCGCACTTTTTGCAGGTGAACGGCGGGAGTCAATGGTCAAATTCCGGCGGAACAGGTTCAGGTTTGCTATTCAAGTTTTCCAAGAATCGATAAATACTATCTGTTTACCCCCACACCAGATTTAGCGGTAACAGATTGGCGCCGTCTGTGGGAAACACCACGAATAGCAGCCTTCCTCTTCCCGTAGGTCAGACCTTCCCCCGTCATGCCTCCAAGGAAACTTAGATCCAGGGGGTCCAACCATGGGCCTACCCCTCCTCTGTAATACCCCGTATTTCTGAAATATATATATATGGTTTAAAATATATATAATGAAAAAGAATTTGACTTTGTCCTATGGAATTATTCTATAGGAGGATTTGTATAAAGAATTAATTGATTTGAAATATATAAGGGGTTCATTAAGAATCCGGATTTGTGTGAGTGGTGGGGGGCCCACCGGGTGTGCTAAGGAACAGCACAATGCTGTGTTGTGAGAAGTATTCCTCCCACGTGATTACGTGGGGAGAAGTAAAAAGTATTATTCGGATTGGCTTTGAGAAATGGTGAAGGGATTTAATCCCATACCGATGGTTTCAAATAATAAAATATTATATAAATAATAAATGCCAAGGATCAAGAGTCACCAATTCGGTTAACCACCTTTTGAGAGGCAGCCTGTGGTGGGCAGTTGTACTACATAGTATTTAATTTGTCTTGTAAATTGTATAAATTGTCCGAGCTCGGGGCAGGGGTGTTACAAATGGTATCAGAGCCGACTTTCGACACCGAGTGTGGGAGAGCAGTGAGTTATGGACTCCAGGATGATCGGCGGAGTGAGACAGACAATCCCCAGAAGTCTGGGACGATGGACAGAGATCCACAGAATGATCCGCAGAGTGGGATTGGTCCCCAGAATTCCAAAGACGAGAGTGACGCTCACAGAAATGCTCTGCATCGGCTAGAAAGTAGATCCTGCACTAGATTGTGCATGCCCCGTGCTCATCAGCCCCGTGCTCATCAACGAGGACGCTGATTTCTAAAGGGGGGGTGTATGTAATACCCCGTATTTCTGAAATATGTATATATGGTTTGAAATATATATAATGAAAAAGAATTTGACTTTGTCCTATGGAATTATTCTATAGGAGGATTTGTATAAAGAATTAATTGATTTGAAATATATAAGGGGTTCATTAAGAATCCGGATTTGTGTGAGTGGTGGGGGGCCCACCGGGTGTGCTAAGGAACAGCACAATGCTGTGTTGTGAGAAGTATTCCTCCCACGTGATGACGTAGGGAGAAGTAAAAAGTATTATTCGGATTGGCTTTGAGAAATGGTGAAGGGATTTAATCCCATACCGATGGTTTCAAATAATAAAATATTATATAAATAATAAATGCCAAGGATCAAGAGTCACCAATTCGGTTAACCACCTTTTGGGAGGCAGCCTGTGGTGGGCAGTTGTACTACATAGTATTTAATTTGTCATGTAAATTGTATAAATTGTCCGAGCTCGGGGCAGGGGTGTTACATCCTCAACCACAACAGGAGGTCCCCCTCCAACCCGTTCAGCAGCAGGGGCAACTTCCTCCTCAGGCAGAGGACCCCCTGCAGCTGGACCAACTCCCTCCTCAGAATCTTCAGCCCCCCCCCCCCCCCCGAGATCCAACTCGGCCTCAGAATGCTGGCGCGGGGGGCTCGCGTCCCAATCCTCAGAAGCAACCTCTCCAACAGAACCGCATCCCAATACACAACCCCTCTTCCGACTCTATGGCATCCCATAATCCCCGAGCTTCCGACCTTCGAAATACCATCCTCAATCGGCAGAAGAAAGAGGATCTTCGAAGCCGTTTGGATGAAAGGCAGGCCTGAGAGGGAGCCTCCCGCCAACAACGTCCAAATGAGCGATCTCCTCATCGCCGAGACTACAGAAGGTCCCCTACTCAAAGAGGGCGAAGGGAGTCCCCTCAGCGTCATCGGCAGAGAACTCATTCTCCAGTAAGCCGAGCCACACATAGGGACCGCCAAGCTGGAGAGGCCCCAGTCACAAGGGCATATCTTCAAGACTTCCAAGTGACAGTTTTACGGGCCCTCAATATCACTCTAAAGAACGACCAGAGGCCACCTACTCATGAGCCAACTAGGAGCCATCGCCTTCACACTCTCAGTCCTCGTCCATCTCCAAGCTACCATCGTTGCAGCCCCAGTCCACCCTCGTACGAAGATGAGTCCCGGGGCTCCGCAAGGTATGATCAAAGAGAAGACTCGGTCTACCGCCGTCTCCACGAGATGGAGAGGTGCCTCGGCCGAATTGACAAAGAAGAAGAGCAACGAGCGATAAACCTCCGCCCGAGCAGACCTCCATTCTCCTGCACCATCATGGAGACCCCCATCCCAGAGAACTTCAAGTTGCCTCACTTCGAGTCGTATACCGGGGAGTCAGACCCCGCGGATCACATAGAGAGTTTTAAAACTCTCATGATGATCCACTATGCTTCAGATGCCCTCCTCTGCAAGATCTTTCCTGCCACTTTGAAGGGGCCTCTAAGAGAATGGTACTCTCGACTCACCACGGCCTCTATCTTTTCATTCGATCAGTTCGAAGGGCTCTTCCTTACTCATTTCGTGGGTAGCCGTTGGGCCGAGAAAACAAGTGTATCCCTGGTGACCCTCGACCAAGAAAAGGGTGAACGCCTAAGGGATTACCTTCGACGCTTCACCGCCGAAGCCCGGTCCATTCCCTCCCTCAACCAATCAGTAGCCTCTGCAGCATTCGAGTGTAACGTCACTAATGCCAACCTCAGGACGTCCCTTGCCAAGAAGCCTCCTCGGGACTTCTCAGAACTCCTACTTATGGTGGAGAAGTACATACGTGCGGAAGAGGCTCTCAACCCCCTTACTCTTGAGGAGACATCTTCCGGGAACAAATGGAAGAACACAAGCGAAAGGGGGTCCCAAAAATCCCAGAAGGACGGCAATGGCCAGCGCCGCCCGACTCCTCGTTTTGAAAAGTTCACCCCCTCATTACCAATATATCAGAAGTTCTTATGGAGGTGGACAAGGAAGGGCTACTCTGTGCTCCTCCTAGAATGAATACACCTGGCAAGAAGAGGAACAAGGATAAGTGGTGCCGCTTTCACAGGGACCACGGCCACGACACGGATGATTGTCGGTCTCTCAAGGAGGAGATTGAAGAACTCATACAGCGGGGGCACCTAACCAAGTCCGTCCAAAATGAGGGAGCCAAACGAACGGAAAGGCCCGCCGAGCTTCAAGACTCGAAACCTCCCAGCTACTCCCAAGAGGTCTTCACCTTATCGTAGAAGTAGGATTTTGATTTTCAATAAGGCCGATGCTTGTAACCCGGCCAATAGCATGTAATAATGGCTCGCCCTGTTGAAGCAGCCACTTAGTTTATTTCAATAAAATTTTACGTTTTTTCATTAGAAATTGTTGCTCTTGCTTCATCTCAATCTCTCCGAGTCATGACTCGCTAAATGGTGAGTTCGGAGTCCAGCTTCTTCTACATGGCTGCTCCCGTAACTTACTAAGCTCTAACGACGAGTTCGGAGTCCAACCTTGGCTCGATTCTGCTTCAAATAACTTGTTCTTAAGCGAGCTAGAAGTGGTTCGCCATTTGGAATTGCTCCCACAACCGTTGAACAAACTCTAACGACGAGTTCGGAGTCCAACACTTGGCTCGATTCCGCTTCAAATAACTTGCTCGTAAGCGAGTTAGAAGTGGTCCGCCATTCAGAACTGCTCCCACGACCGTTGATTCTCTCACTTAAACAGCGAGTTCGAGGCACAACTCTCTCCTAGAGTTCCTCCTCATGCTCGTCTCCCAAATGGCTCTCTCCTAGAGTCAAGCGCTTCGCTCCGCTCATCTCCAAGGCGGACCTCTTCTCAACGAGTTTGGAGCTCACAACTCTCTCCTAGAGTTGCTCCTCAAACTCGTCTCCCAAATGACTCTCCACGTCCCTCGGAACCAAGATCCGAGCGACAGGCGATCCGACCTCAACAACCAAGAGGATAGCTTGGATTTCGAGCAAGTGCCAATCCGAGCTGCGAATTGGAGAAAAACGACTTTCCCCACAAAATTCGCATAAGATTTCGATCGGACGGTCCAGATCGTGCCAGCACCACTACACGACAAGATAGTGTTTTCTTGGGAACCGTGCCCGCCTCAAGATTCACGCCAAGATCCGACGGCTCAGATCGCTCCACGAAGCTCGGTAGTCCGAGCCGAGCAACTGGCGATCCGAGCCAACAGTTGGGCCACCGAGCTATACGCTCGGTCCCGAGCTAACAGTTCGGCCACCGAGCTATACACTCGGCCACCGAGCTAACAGTTCGGCCACCGAGCTGTACGATCGGCTACCGAGCTACATCGCTCGGAGACCGAGCAAGTGCCAATCCGACCCGCAAAAGTGAAGAAAAACCCTGCCGAGCGTCTCCAACCGTTGGATCATTGCAAAAATCGCACCTGAGATGATGGACGGTCCAGATTACGCCACGTCCACTAAACGACAAGATAGCATTTTCTTGGGAACCGAGCCTACCTCGAGATCCGTGCTGAGATCCAACGGTTCAGATCGAGCTCGCGACTCTCTCCTAGAGTTCCTCCTTACACTTGTCTCACAAATGGCTCTCTCCTTAGAGCCGAGCCCTTCACTCCGCTCGCCTCCAAAGCAGGCCTCTTCTAAGCAAGATCGGAGCTCAAAACTCTCCTACAGAGTTGCTCCTTGCACTCACCTTAAAGAATGGGTCTTCTAATGGCTCTTACGAGGGTCTTCCTAGCACATCGTCTCCGCCCCTAGGAGTGGAGCTCCTCTTCAAAAACCCCAAGACCAAAATACTCCTCAACTTCATGAAGACAAGGATGTTGCGGGGCTATTTTGACCATGAAGGAGGGTGAATCTTCATCCCACTCCTAAAGAGAAGCTGTAGATCTTCGAGTTAGCTTCGAAACGAGGGGTTGCACGCCCCGATCAGGACCTCCGTAGCACCGAAAAAGTGGATCGCAATATAGCTGTGCCGAATGACTAGCAACCCGAGCCGACCCACTCAAGTAAGACGCTCAGAATCCGAGCAAAGGGCAATCCGAGCTCCACACTTTAAGAAAAACGATACCGAGCAACTCCAACCGTTGGATCTTTGCGAAAATCACGCAAAAGGTGATGAACGGCTCAGATCGCGCCACGTCTCCACAAAACGACAAGATAACGTTTTCTCAAAATTTGAGCCTCTTGTCTCGTGATTCGCGCCACGATCGTGATCAACGGTCTAGATCGAGCCACGTAGCTCAGATCTACAATCCGAGCTACTGTCCTACCAAGCTACAAAATAAGAGAAAATTCTACCTCAAAATTCGTGCTCGGATTCGCCGAACAAGCAAGCAAAACATAAAGAAAAAAGGGAGAGAATTCAATTGAGTTTAAGGGGTTAACGGGTCGGATTCCGACCCGTTACCCAAAACCCGAACACATGTCTCCTCCCCCTTCTTCTTCTTCAGCCATTTTGGCGCCAAAACCAAACAAGAATAGAGCCCAACATCTCCATCACCGAAGTCCCAACTCCTCCCTCATCTTCGATCTCCAGACCAACCGCCTCCGACGAGCTTCTCCTCGCTGAAGCTCAGGCGCCCCCTAATCTTCACCAAGCTCGGCAGCCGAGCTTCTTCTCCAACCTCTCTCCCTTGCCGACCACCACACTGCGAATACCCGACGTCCAAGCTCGACCTCCTTCGTCGAAGCTCCGAGCTCCATTATCTCCGAGCTCGACCCATTATCAAGCTCCGACGAACTCCACCACCTCCATGACCGAGCTACTTTGTCGAAGCTATCCTTGGCTCCGAGCTCCGAACCCAATGACGAGCTCCGAACGCCACCGTCATGAGCTCCGTCGGCTCCCTCGAGCGAGCTCCGCCGACCACTGACGAGCTCACCACCTCCATGGCCGAGCTCCTTCGTCGAAGCTCTCTTCGGCTCCAAGCTACGAGCCCAATGACGAGCTCTGAACGCCACCGTCATGAGCTCCGTCGGCTCCATCGAGCAAGCTCCGCCGAAGACTGTCGAGCTCACCGCCTTCCCTCGTCGAGTTCCTTCATCGAAGCTCCGACCACCGTCCATGGCCGAGCTCCTTCCGCGCCCAAAATATGAGGCCCACGCCGAGCTCGAACCCACCGTTGAGCCCCACCGTGCTCTCGCCGAACTCTACTCTTCATCGAAACCCACCTTCGTCGACACTTTGTCAACAAACTCTCCTCCGAAGCTCCGATCTCCTCTCCTTCGGGCTCCACGTCGCCGAGCTCCATTCCCCTCGTCGTCGACCTCCTCGCGAGACGAAGTTGGAGAGGTGGACGGTTTGGAGGCGAGGCGGTAAAGTCGAAGAAGAATAGAGAAGACGAGGAGAAGAAGAACGATGGAAAGAAGAGAAGAAGTCGAAGAAGAACAGGGCGGGAGAAGGAGAAGAAAAGAAAAAAAAATTAATATCATTGTGCCACGTGGCTGCCACGTGGCAGCTCGAGGCGGTTCGGATTCCGAGCGGCGCGAAATCTGCACGAAGTTGCACGGATTCCTAGCAACATGCAATCCGAGCTCAAAATTGGAGAAAAATGCTGCCGACCTACACGCACCGTCAGATCATTTCAAAAATCGCGTCACGACACGATCAACGCTCAGAAACACGCCACGTGTCCAGAACGTGATCTGCTTCATGATGCGCGCACATCTGATCATGATCGACGCTCAGAAATGTGCCACATGTCCAGAACGTGATCTGCTTCACGATGCGCGCACATCTGATCATGTCGATGCTCAAAAATGCACCATGTGTCTAGGTAATATTTATTTAATTAATTTATTTATTTAATTGTTTTAATTATTTAAAAAATCCAAAAAAAATATTTAAAAAATCAAAAAAAAAAATAATTAAAAATTCTAAAAATAATTATTAAATTAGAATAATTAATTAATATTTCGATAATTAATTATTTAATTCGAAGAATGAATAAAAAATTCAAAAAAATGAGAAAAAATTCAGAAAAATTGGAAAAATCACGAAAAATCCAGAAAATTCTGAGGATATTTTTGGGTATTTTACAAGCCCAGAATAATACCGTTACACCCCAAGCATGATTCTAAACTCCCTTAAGAACACCGATAAAATCTCGTACGCCATTAGAACAACAAAACTACTCCTCGAAGACTGTAAAACTCAGTCTCCAGGAGTGGGGGGCTCATGATATGGCTAAAAATAGGATTAAATCGGGATCGTTCACATCGGACACGAATCTTAAAGCTCAGGGGTAAAACGGTAATTTCACCTACTAACGGGTCTAGAATGGAAACTGGGTCTTTCTTCAAGACCCAATAACCCACGAACGGATCCACCTCAACTAGGTACAGGTCCCAACCCGAAATGAACCCGGTCCAGCAGGATAAAATTAGGGTTTCTGATTAATAATAATCAACGGCCCTGATTCACATCTATCCTTTCATTGGGAATTAGGGATTACATTCCTAATCTGATCACAGGGATTACATTCCTTATCTGATCACAGAGATTACATTCCTAATCTGATCCCTAAGGTGACTATAAATACCCCCCATCCATCACCATTAAGAGGTAATCAATCTTTTGCCAATTTATGCTCTTTCATAATCATTCCTGATTACTGACTTGAGCGTCAGAGGGTGCGTCGCCGGGATCAACCCCGGTGTCTCGCACTTTTTGCAGGTGAACGGCGGGAGTCAACAGTCAAACTCCGGCAGAACAGGTTCAGGTTTGCTATTCAAGTTTTCCAAGAATCCACAAATACTGTCTGTTTACCCTCACACCAGATTTAGCGGTAACAATACGTATTTTTTATTTTGACTATTTATGCATTTCCGCCTTCTTAAAAATCATTTTTCATTCTATTTTAAGCCAACATATACATTTATTTTAATCCCTGTGTTTTACGTACATTGCACGTGCTTTCAATACACATGTCGATTACGTATATTTTCCGTTACGTGAAATATCTGTAACATTATTGTTCTGCGTATTTTGTATTTTGACTGTTTTCCTCCCAAATTAAATTTTTAATATTTTTATACATGCATTGCACATGTAAATTTCAAACAATTTTAATCCAAAAAGAATTTCCTAAGAATGATATCTATTCTCATTTTTATCTAAGTTATTATTTTGATTTTCAATCCATAGGCCTAAAGTCTCTTTTCAATCCCACTAGAAATTCATTAAAAAGAAAAAGCCCATTAATTTATTCTCCTTTAAATAAACACTTTTAAATCCTACACTTGTCATGTAACAAGTATATACATTTAGGTTATAAACAAATAATTAAACAAATGAATGAAAAGTGTGCACATGTGGGAAATCCAAGGGTTGGCCAATTCATGAAGGAATGAGAAGAGGTGGGGGTTTGTGTAGTAATGGTGAGTGGGTGATTAATTTTGTTAATGGGTATTTATTTTTGGGTAATGGGTGTCTATTCATTCACCCATTTAGCCCTATAAATAGCCCCTCCTATTTCATGAACAATGCAAACTAGAATCAAAAGAAAATAGAAGAAAAGAGAGAAAGAAAGAAAAGAAAGATAGTGAGAGCATTTTTGGTCTTTGGCAAAGAGAAGAGGGAAAGAAAAGAAAGAGAGAAAGAGAGAGTTCGGTATTTGTTCAAGAAGGCTAGGCTTGTGGCTTTGCTTAAGGAGGAGAAGGCTAGCATCTTATTGGAGTTAGGAGCAACATCAAAGGAGTTTTCATCCATTCTTCTTTCTTCAACTAAGGTGGGTGTCTTCTTGAACTTTTTAAAATTTAGTATCATGCATGTGTAGAAAATTGATATTTAAAATTGTTTATACATATGAGTAGTGGTTAATTTATGATGATGATATTTAAATGAAATGCATGCTAATTGAGAGATTATCTTGTAGATAAGTTGAAATGATATTGTTTGGGTACATGGTAATATATTATGATTATATTGAATGAATTGGATATAAATTTATACACAAAGTTGCTAAATCATGTAAAGAAAAGTTACTATTTTGAATTTTGTTTGCACATTAGAAAATTGTATTTAATAAAATAGTTAGAATCTAGAGCTAAGACTTTTTTGAGAGCATCTTGTATATGTCGGGAACATCCCTTTAAAATTTCATAAGATTTGTAGGTCGTTTACTATTTTAGTAAAATCTAAACTCAGAACTGGTTAGTACTTGACTTGTTGCTGGAAATTTGTACACATTTCGGTTTTTGATCAATTCATCATTGTAAATGAAATAATTTGAGAAAAGTCAGAACTAAGAAATTATAGTAGACTCGTTAGCCTTTCCTAAAAGTCTAAGAAATCAAAGTTTTACAAAGAATTGAATTTTATATGAATTTTACAAGACTGTACAGTGGCAGTATTTCAGTATTTCGACCCTACTGTATATTTCGAAGAATTCGGGATTATAGATACAGTATTTTGAGGAAACTTATAACTAATAAATTGTATTAGACTTGTAAACCTCTATTTTTATATAAATAACGCAAAGTTTCGTGAAGTATATAATTTTATATGATTTTTACAAATAGCATGAAATGCAGTTTCTAAGTTTGAATTTACTGTTTTGCAAATGATACTTAAATGAGGTGATTGAAAATATATTCTCGCTGTTTTAAGTTATATTTTGAGAAAATTAAGATTATATTCATGCTTAGATGAAATGTGAACCCAAGAGAAATATATATATGATTAAAGATGTTAGGATTGATTCAAAATAAATCAAAGAAAAATAATAAGATGAATTTTTAATGATGAATTTTTAAGTGATTATGCTTTAATCTTGATTAACTTGTATTGAGAAAGTTTTGATGAATATGAAAAGTGTATTGTGAAGATGAATAGTTTGATATTGAATTTATTGATGAATAAATCAGAATAAATGAGAATTTGAATGAAATATGAATACATGAAAATTGAGAACATGAGTAACAAGGGGATGAGTACCCCAAGTTGTTAAACATAAAAAGATGTTGATTCTAGAGGCGTAGTGAGACCCAGGTACCGGTAAAGAAATGAAAATGAAAAACTGATTTTGGGAAGTAACCAGTATGGGTTGACTGGCTCAATATTTTGTTTAAGATCGGTGGGTAAGCTAAACTTTAGTTTTTAATAACTATAACTTAAACTTAAGGATATGCACTAGTTGGAGATATGATGAAATGAGTGCAAACATGAGTTATGGACTTCAGAATGATTCTTGGAGAGAGACTGTCCCCAGTATTCTGGGACGATGAATGTAAGGGCCACGAAATGATCCATGGAGTGGGAACGGTCTCCAGTATTCCGGGACAAGAGCGACGCTCATGGGATGCCTGTACAATGAGGGCTCCAGAATGACTTGCGGAGTGAGATGATCCATAGTATTTCGGGACGATGGACGTAAGGGCCACAGAATAATCCACAGAGAGGGATTGGTCTCCAATATTCCAAGGGCGAGAGCCAATACTTGCAAAGTGTCTAAAGCTTATAGTAGTCATCGTAGTAGGCTGCATGGCGAGGGATCTAACCCTACAATGTGAAGTACGTAGGTGCTTGCCCTCGGACCTATATAGTATGGGATGCATAGAATCCGAACAAGTATACATTAATGTCATTGTAGTATAACATATGCATTAGGCATTAAGTCATATCATACACTGGAATATTTAGGATAGTCACTCTTTACACTTTTATATGCATTCAAGTTTGTGTTTGTTAAAGTATTAAAGAATCGTTATATTACGGCATAGTGAGGATCGTTGTTTATAACATTGCGTCGGTTGTAAGAAACGGACGTGCCCACATATTTTCAGTGCAGGGCTTGATTGGATTGGCAAGAACTTAAAGACGGTTGATGATAAAGATTATATTCATGATTTAAGCTGCTGATATTAAAGTTGTATTTCTTGTTGTATTTTATTCTGCTGTGTAACTCTGTAATAAACATTGTTGTGTAATAAAAGAAAAGTTTTAATTTCCTTATAACATTGTACGAATTGAAGTAAAAGATCCTGTTGTACTACAAATAATCTGTAAATGGAATTCGGGGTGTTACAACCCTAGTAGGAACTCCACCTACCCTAAGGCCCTCCACCTCTCGATGGTGTTTGAATGTCGTGGTCCTGCTTCGAAGATTCTAGTGATGGCATACTAGATGACGCTTTATGGACACAAGGCATAAAAATACTTGGTCGAAAATTCTCGAAAATTCTCGATCTTATAAAGCTTGTAGAGGTTTTGCTAGACACCTATATTTCCCAACATCACCTTACGAAGACCTTCTAAAATTGATAGAATTCCACCTTTAGCTGTGTACCTGGAGCCTCGTGCTTCAAGAATTCCTAAGGATATAAGGTTCCGTTTCAACAAAGGAATATGCATGACATTCTCTAGTGTGTACCCCTTTCCATGTGGCTCTTACAACTAACCTGTTACCTCACCCGCTACTTCACAAAACTCACTAACCACCATTCTCACAAAACGATCTCTTATGAACTTGTAAGTTGAAAGCATCTTCCTCTCAGGGCATATATGATAATAACTCACCGAATCAAGAAATCGGCCTATATACACATCTATAGTATTTGAAATAAGAGTACAATCTAAAGCATCAAATGGTTTAGCGGTACTAGAAACACTAGCTATGTTGGCGCTTTCACGATTCAACAACTTTCGACAATCCCTCTTGTAATGCACAATACTTTTACAATGGTGGCGACATATCCTTTCCATACTAGAACTTTTTCTTCCACTCAAAATATCGTCCACCCTGATGTAACTTGTAGAAGTAGGTGCTGATCCCTCAGTCCCCCTCCTAAGTCCATCCTCCTCCAAGCCCTCAATCAACTCTGCCACTGAAATTTTTTCCTTGGTAGACATTCTGTCTAGTATGGTTGTTATCAAGTGCTTGTATGGATCTTGTAGTGAATTTATCAAAATGTAAACTTTAAGATCATCTGCGTTCGATGCCCTCAATTTAGATGACTCTAAATTGAATTCCTCTATATGATTTTGAAGAGCGGTACTTTCCTTCACTGAGTAAATAAACACTTTCCTCTTTTAGTACATCCGTTATTATAATAACGATTCTGCGTAGTCAGTTACGAGTCTTTCTAACAGACTCACTACACTTCTACACCTGACTTCGTTCCCCAAAAACCGTTCCCCAAAAACATCTGAATTAAACCAAAGGCTTCTAAATAAATCTTCAACCAAATCTCCTGATTTATGTCAAACGAATCCCCTGCTTGATCTTCGTAGAACTCTTATTTGTCATATTCTCCAAGAAAATCGAGCAACTCATGAATTGCAGAAGATTTATGACCTGATGCTTTCATACCATTTTATAGGATTTGTACAGAAGCTATGATACCTATAGTTAAGAATTCATTGTTGAGTTTAGTGACAATAGATCCATTGACAAATAATCACACAAGTAGATCAAACCAAGCACACAAAGTACACAATGATTTGTCCCGGTTTAGCTATGCTTAATTCGGGGGAGAAATAAGGGAAATATTATTCAACTAGAGACGATAAAAAGTATTGTACTCGCACCAAGAACCTATCTATCTCTCAAACATCTCTAGAAGATAGTTAGCACTTTACAATGGTGATCTATCTCAATTGCTCTTTACAATGAAGTAATCTCTCGCTTGCCTCTCAAGGAGGTCAATACAATTATTCATAGAGTTCTAGAGAAACCGTAGGTTGTAGTCTTGATACATTAGCCAGTTGATATTTCTTGAATAAAGAGACACACTGTAGGATTCGTACGATCTAACTTGGAGAAAAAAACTTAAAATAGATAGTCCAGACCTGACCTATTTGGAGTCGAGGGCCGATGACGGTCGACTGCCCTAGGTGGCATTCGACCGCAATGCGCTCAATCCCAAACAGTGGTTGAGGCGGTCGACTACCCATAGGGATTGTCGACTGTCATGCCCCGCTTCCCAAAAAGAATACGGAATAAGGATACACGACTTAACCCAGCGAATGATTTACATCATCCATAAGCTGTTCAGGAATCTTTACAATATCTCACAATATAATCAGAGTCGGAAGCAAAAGATTCAACCACACATGCATAATTGAATTAATAAACTAACAAAATTTACTTGAAACAAAACACATTAAGTCAAATAAATCAGAATCTGGACAAGACAAAATTCTGGGTCACATCGCCCAAATACAAAGAAATCATCAAGTACCCAAAATACATTATTCAAAGCAACAATAATAGTAATACTAATAAGAAAGAAATCCAGCACTAATATTTCATTTCGCCAATGCCGTCTAGTAGCTGACCATCCTGATCTGCAATTAATAATTGCAGGAGAAGGAAAGAGAAAACAAGTACCTGTCAAAGCAAGTTTCGGGCTACTTATAATGTAGGATACAAGTACATGGAATGATCAAATCTAAAATAACAGCGGAAATAAACATAGCATGGTATAATGCATCAACAGTAATAACTAGCATGAATCAGTAAAATAAGTTCAACTAGCATGGAATACTAACAGTACAAATGAATGTGTCAAGTATAGTGTCATATGGCAACTAACAGTGTCTAGTAACAGTAAGCTCAGTATATTAGTGTAACAGTATAACAGTATCAGTACAACAGTATCAGTCTTATGTTCTTACAGTCTTGTGTGTATTACTAGCTAGGTAGCACTTCATGCGCCCCAAAATACAATACATGGTTGCTACAACAAACATTTCCGCTTTTAGATTTCATAGTGGACCATAATGGGGCAGTGTACTCAGGTATCTGTAATAGTAGCAGTAGCAGTAAAAATAATTGTAACAGTAGCAGTAAAAGTAATAGTAACAGTATGGAACACTAGTTCCCTTTCAAGTACACGTTTCCATATTATCCACTACTAGATCTTCCCTTAAGAAACCCCGGCTTGATCATTTTTATTATGGTTATTAACAGACATGATAGTGCATGAAATAGTGTCAAACTAACATGATACAATCAGTATTAGGTTCAGGGAAACAAATAAACATGCATAGATGATATACGGTCACATAAACGAGCAAAACAGTGTTTGTTCATATTCAGGACAGCATGACAGTATAGTACTAAAATAGTGATTCCCGTTACTACAGAAATCCAAATCTGAATCCGTCGAAGAATCTGGAAAATAGACTTCCACACGAATCTAGCGACTATATATATAAGCCATATAGTATTTCACGAAATCATAACTCAAAACTGATTTGAATCCAGAAAATACGTTCAGCCAGAAATCAGTAAATCGTATTCAATGATAGGAAAACAGCATTAAAACTCTTCAAATAAATCCGGGAAAAATATGGGGTAATCCCCTATATGTCTAGTATCAGAATATAAAGTTTCATAATATTCCAGTAAAATTAGTTCAGTCAAAAAAATCAGAAAACATCAAAAAACGATAGTTTGGAAAATCTGGAATTCCCAACACTAGTGTACGAAAACTATAATTATCTCGCAAACCATGAAACGAAATCCAAATCCGTCAAAGGGAGATGAAAATAGAAAAAATAAGCTAACTTTCATATTTCATAAATATTTTCCATAAAGTAAAAGGAATTAGGGTGAAAATATAAATCTTTAGAGAACAGCAAGCAAAATATAGCAAGTATAGCTTTCATAAACAAGCATGAAAGCATGAAATGGCGTATAAAACTCATCAATAAAATCCACCAAAATTCTGGGTAATCCCTAGATAGGAATAGAAATACTGTGCAAAGTTTCAGATCAAAATAATATAATTAGGACTAGTATAAAAATAGTTTAATCATCAAAATCATCAAGAAACGAAATCTGGAAATAGAATACACCTCTATAGTAAAATAGCCATAACTCACTCACACGAAAACAAAATCGATCAAGGTCAGAGAGTTTGGAAAGAAGAAAGATTTCTCTACAATTTATTTTTTTTACAAAAATTAAGAATTCTGAACTTAATAGGGGTCTAAAATACAAATCAAAACGGATCATCGACAATTACAGATTTTCTCTTGAAAACAAAACCAACATAAACCACACGAAACTCATTCAATTACAATCAAACATGGTATAGAGTCTACTAAGTGTCCAAACATCATGAAATAGAGTATATAACATATTCACAACCATCATATCACATGGATCTTATCAAACACATAATTCTACATAATTATCTCACATATATGAATAGAACAAGAACGGTCAAATCTAGTTATTTTCATGTCGATTTTTGTGTCGTGAGGTCAAATAGCACTATAGAGACAAAACCCATCAAAAATAACACACACACGAGTTATCTCTAGAACCCAACTACACTATAAGAGGTATTTTTGACTTGTATCATACAAAGGAATTTGAGTACAAGTTACTTGCCTTAACCGAAGATGAAAACGAAGAACACCAAGAATAACGGAACGGATCCCGACAACGAACAGACCCACGGAAAAGAATCGCGAACCAAATGACGATCCACACGTGCAAACTCACGCACGTGCAACCCACAAAGCGAGATAGAGAGCAAGAGAGCGTCGGAACGTTAGGAGTGGCGGCGGCTGGCTTGCTGGCTGTCGCTGCTCCTGCGTCGCTGCTGCACGTCAGACGGCAGAAGACGGGGGGAGAGAGATGAGATGGTGGAGTACTCGGGTGTGGGTGATCGGCTAGGGCATCGGCAAAGGAGGGTCGAGGGTTAGGTTGTTCAGGATGGAAGGCGTCGGGGTGATGCAGGTCTGGGCTGGGGTGTGTTGGCGCGCACATGAAAGAGGTAAAAGGAGGCCGGGATGAGAGAGTTAGGGTTATGGTTTATGGAGAGAGAGAGTTGTATATATATATATAGGATTTTAGTTTAGGGTTTGGGTATGTGGGTATTTGGGTTGTTGGGTTGTGGGTAGTTTAGGAGTAGAAATAGGATTGGTTTAATTAGGATTTGATTAGGATAAATTTGTATAGGACTCAAAATAGGACTGTGGTTAATTTGGCTTTGGAAATCAATTAGGGATCAAAGCAATAGGATTAGATATAGGGTAACCAACCAAAACACCATGAACACCCAAGAGCAAAATAAAGAGAACAAGAATCCAATAAAGAGAAAAGAACAACAATTGATGAAGAACGAAGCAAAAGACGAACAAATCAACACAAAGATCTCAAAATGAAACAAAAATGAATATATATTGAAACAACTTCAATATACGGTCCAAGGAAAATACAAGAGAGTAAAAATACCCAAGAAGAAGAAAAAAATATATCAAAAATACGAAAAACGAAAAACAGGGGTTACATCGACCATCAAATACATGTTGTTGTGATGTTGTTGCTGCTTCTTCTTCTTCTTCTGACAATGACGCTTTGACCTCTTTTTTCTTCATGATCTTCTTCTCAACGAACTCAATATTATGCAAGACATAAAACCCAACAATCTTCACCTTGGATTGCATACACGTCTTTTAAAAATTGCATGATCAAATTCATCTAGACTCTTTCATTCTCCATCTTCAAACGAACTCGGTTCAGTAGCTTCATCAGCTAGTTGAAACTATCAACTACCTTTTTCTCCATGCAGTATGCCCCCTCAAGGGCAAACCCCAGTAGATGTTAACATGGAAGCGTAGCCCTTCGCACAAACTCCACGTACCAGAGGCACTCCACCTCTCGACTGTCGTGGCCCCGCTTTGAAGATTCTAGTGAGGACATGCTAGATGACACTTCATGTACATAGGGCATAGAAACGCTTGACCATGAATTCTCGATCTCACAAATCTTGTAGAGGTTGTGCGAGACATCTCTCTTTCCGAACATCACCTTACGACTACCTTCCCAAACTGAAGCTTCATACTTCAAGAGTTCCTAAGGATATAATGTTCCGTTTCAACAAAGGAATATGCATGATGTTCTCTAGTGTGTACCTCTTAATGTCTAGTGCTTCCATCTCGACTATTCCTTCATCCACTACTTCACAAATTTCACCAACCACCGTTCTCACATAACGATCTCTTGTGAAATTGTAAGTAGAAAGTATCTCCCTTTCGAAGCATATACGAGAAGAGTTTTTGGATCAAGAAACTATCCTGAATACACATCTATAGAATTTGAAACAAGAGTACAATCTAAAAGATCACCTGATTCAACAGCACTAGCAATACTAGCAATGTTGGCGCTTTCGTGTTTCGGCAACTTTCGACAATCCCTCTTGTAATCCCAAATTCTTTTGCAATGGTGGCAACAGATCTTTCCCCTATTTGATCTTTTTTCTTCCACTCGAAATACCATCTACCCCGATGAAACTCATAGAACTAGGCACCAATCAAGAGTACAATCTAAAATATCACCTAATTCAGCGGCACTAGAAACACTAGCTGTAACATCCCGTAATTTCTGAATAATATATAGTATATGTATATATATATGTATATAAATAGGAGATGGCATAAGTGGTAAATAAATGTGAATTGAGGGGGGAGGGGGCACCTGAAGAAATGCTGCTACCGCTGTTTAGCTGGCGTCAACGTATGGCTAACGTGGCATGACGTCAAGGGGGTCCCACAAGCTATTGAGTACAAAAAATCTGCTGCTTGGCCTACTGACGTCCTGATGATGTCAGCGAGGAGTGGGGGCCACTAGCAGTTGTACATGGGGTTTAAGAGAGGAAATGTGTTTGAGATTGTCCTATATCGGAGATTAGTGTAAATAATATAATAATAAATAATATAGCCTGTGATCAAGAGTCATCAATCCGGTAAACCACCTTTTGAGAAGCAACATGTGGTGGGCAGTTGTACTATATTATAAATAATTTGTTTGTTAAATTGTATAAATTTTTCGAGTTGGGACAGGGGCGTTACAAATGGTATTAGAGCCGACTTTCGACACCGAGTGTGGGAGAGCCGTCAGTTATGGACTCCAAAATGATCGGCAGAGTGAGATAATCTCTAGTATTCCGGGACGATAGATGTAAGGGCCACAGAATGATCCCCGGGATTGGTCTCCAGTATTCCAAAGACAAAATCAACACTCACGGACTGCTCCATAACGGCTAGAAAGTAGATCCTGCACTAGATTGTGCATGCCCCGTACTCAGCGAGGACACTGATTTCTAAAGGGAGGTGTATGTAACATCCCGTAATTTTTGAATAATATATAGTATATGTATATATATGTGTATAAATAGGAGATGGCATAAGTGGTAAATAAATGTGAATTGAGGGGGGCCCACCTGAAGAAATGTTGCTGCCGCTGTTCAGCTGGCGTCAGCATATGGCTGACGTGGCATGACATCAAGGGGGTCCCACGGGCTATTGAGTACTGCAAATCTACTGCTTGGCCTGCTGACGTCCTGATGACGTTAGTGAGGAGTGGGGGCCACTACACGGGGTTTAAGAGAGGAAATGTGTTTGAGATTGTCCCATATATATAGCCTATGATCAAGAGTCACCAATCCGGTTAACCACCTTTTGAGAGGCAGCCTGTGGTGGGCAGTTGTACAATACTATAAATAATTTGTTTGTTAAATTGTATAAATTGTCCGAGCAGGGGCTGGGGCGTTACACTAGCAATATTGGCGCTTTCGTGTTTTAGCAACTTTCGACTATCCCTCTTGTAATGCCGAATCCTTTTGCAATGGTGGCAACATATCCTTTTCCTACTTGCACTTTTTCTTCCATTCGAAATACCACCCACCCTGATGCAACTCATAGAACTAGGCACCAATCCTTGAGTCCCCCTTTTAAGTCCTTCTTCCAAGCTCTCGATCACCGCTACTACCGAAAATTTCTCCTTGGTAGACTTTTCGTCTAGCGTGATGGTTATAAGATGCTTGTATTGTTCTTGTAGTGAATTTATCAAGATGAAATCTTTAAGAGCATATGCGTTCGCTGCCCTCAATTCAGATGATCCTGAATTGGATTGCCCTATATGATCATGAAAAGCGGTACTTTCATTCATTGAGTAACTGACTCTCATCCAGTACATTAGTTCTTGTAACGACGATTCTACATAATCAATTAAGAGTCTTGCCTAGTGACTCGCCACACTTATACACCTGAATTTTTTGCCTAAAACATCCGAATTAAACTAAGGGCTTCCGAATAAATCTTCAACCAAATTACTAGCTTTATGTCAAACGAACTCCCCTGATTGATCATTGTAGAATTCTAATCTATCATCTTCGCCAAGGAAACTTGAGCAACTCTTGAAATGCAGAAGATTTCTGACCTAATGCTGTGATACCAATTGTTAAGATTTGCGCGGAATCTCTGATACCTTTTGGAATTTGTTGATGAGTTTAGCAACAATAAATCCAATGAAAAATAATCTAACAAGTAAATCTAACAAAGCACACAAAGCACGCAATAATTTGTCCCGGTTTAGCTATGCCTAATACAGAGGAGAAATAAGGAAAATACTATTCAACTAGAGACGATACAAAGAATTGCACTTGCACCAAGAACCTATCTGTTTATCAAGCATCTCTAGAAGGTAATCAGTTGTTTACAATAGAGAACTCTCTCATTTTTTTCTTTATAGTGAAGTATTCTCTCTCTTGCCTTTAAGGAGGTCAATACAATAATATATAGAGATCTAGAGAAATTCAAGATTGTAGTCTTGATAAATTTGTTGTCCGATAAAGAGACACAATATAGGAGTCGTACTAACTTGGAGAGGAAGATATACCCGAAATAGATAGTCCAGAGCCGACCTATTTGGAGTCGAGCGCCACTGACGGACAACTGACCTAGGGGGTGGTATACCCTAATGCGCTCAATCCCAAATAGAGGGTTGAGCGGTCGACTTTCCCTAGGGGACGGTCGACTGGAGAGGAAGATATACCCGAAATAGATAGTCCAGACCCGACCTATTTGGAGTCGAGCGCCGCTGACGGACAACTGCCCTAGGGGGTGGTATACACTAATGCGCTCAATCCCAAATAGAGGGTTGAGCGGTCGACTTCCCCTAGGGGACGGTCGAATGGAGAGGAAGATATACCTGAAATAGATAGTCCAGACCCGACCTATTTGGAGTCGAGCGCCGCTGACGGACAACTGCCCTAGGGGGTGGTATACCCTAATGCGCTCAATCCCAAATAGAGGGTTGAGCAGTCAACTTCACCTAGGGGACGGTCGACTGTTTATTACCTGTTGATGTGCTTCTGCTTCTTCTTACAACAACCGCCCAGGTAATTTACAGTTGTGTCGTATTTGATAAGCATTTTTTTATACAACACTTCTTGCAGCACGTGCAGTTTCTTTGTTTCGGTGCTTTTCTGTTCAACTTTGATGCACAACAGCCCATGTAACAACTATGGCCAGTGCCATCGGTTAGCGTCACTGACTGCCAGGGCTGGCCCCACCCTTGAGGTGGGTGAGGCGGCCGCCTCGGGGCCCCGACATTTTTCCGATTTTAGGGGCCTCCAAATTTGTAATTCCTTTGTAAATATAGGCACATATTTTGCGCGTTAAAAAAATACTGTTGTTATTAGGGGCCTCAAAAAATAATTATTTGAGCCTTTAATTTTTTTTAAAAAATTATTTGGGTTTAGGCTTGAAGACTTGAATTAAATTTGAGACTTTAAATTTGAGTGATTTAAAACAAATTTATATATTTTACATATTTTGCTTTCAACAATGTGCAAATTTTTTGTAACATGATTTGATTTTTTATTTTTATTTTATTTTTTTTGTGGTGTATGGAGGGCCCCATTTCGGGACTTCGTCTCGGGCCCCCGGAACTCAGGGCCGGCCCTGCTGACTGCCCCCATTTAGGCACACCCACAGCTCTCAGTCTCAGAGTTGTCATACCATGAACCTTTGTTACTATGCAGGAAAAAGGGATTATGCTTCAATGACCAAGGGTTTGGCGTGGTTGTGATGTCCTCAAATTTTAGAAGGAAAAAGAAAAGAGCTTACATGTTTATGTCATCTATAATGATTATCTTTCGATGGTTGTCTAATGGTGTCTAGATTATGATGTATGATGAATGAATTGATTCTTCACTATGATATATGCATGATGCAGCTCATGCATTCAATTTTTGAGGAAATAAGATTCGTCCATGAATCATGAAAAACCCAAGTGGACATAACAAAGATAGTTATTTATGAGATTATTAAAATTCCACTAACTAAATGAGTGAATTCTTATAATGTGCTAACTAAACAAATGAATCAAAACAACACTCAACCGCCAATACTGATGTTTATGTTTTTAAAATTATGAATACAGAATGAGATGTGCAGCTCATGCATTCATTTTTTTAAGGAAATAAGACATTAATTCGTCCATGAATCATTAAAAACCCAAGTGGACATAACAAAGATAGTTATTTTTGAGATTATTAAAATTCCACTAACTAAATGAGTGAATTCTTCTAATGTGGTAACTAAACAAGTGATTCAAAACAACAATCAACCGGCAATACTGAAGTTCATGTTTTTAAAGTTATGAATATAGAATGAGATGTAGTCATCACAGCGAGCTATTTCGTTACGATGAACTAGCTCAACAAGTTATTTGTTAACGATCAATGCAGTGTCTAATTATTCAAAAGACAATTTCAATTACTAATAATATATTATATTTCTGTCTCGCTTTTGTTTTTTTGTATATGTTGTGTTTTGTATATAAAATGAGAAGGTATAAAATTGTATACTGATATCAATCTTCCAATTTAGATGGTATTATTGAAATCCACAAATGCAAATTTAGTGCAGGTGTCGACATTGTCACAACAAATAATTACAAAAGAAAAAAAAAAGTTTAATTAAACTACCTGAAGTAAAGGTGGAAGGTAGTTTAATCACTTGTTAATATAATTTTCTAACGATCACTGCATCTCAGATCTATTCTAAAGATGTTTGTTTTTTCAAGGAAACATATCAATGTTTACTACTTCAATACCAGATAAGATATCAATTATAAAAAACTAGCTTAGAAAAAGTATAGAGGTAACAAATAATAAATAATAAATAATAAACAATAAATGATAAAATCTTCTGATATGCACATTAATTTGTTCTGTTGAAAAGATTGTCAATGTTGCAAAAGTATTAGAGTTGATTATTTTGCTAGGACAAAATTTGAAAATATTTGCAAAAAAGGGACAATGACCAAACTATTTGTAACTAAAGGATAGTTTTTAATTAATATTATATGCTTCCTATCCCATAGAATTTTTTATAGGATGTGTGATCTTTCTGCAAATTTAAAATTTATTTTTGTAATATTTTCTATTTCTCTTATCTAATCAATTTTTTAACAACTTAAATTGTACTAAATATTTTGAGAAAATCAGGTGAGAGTTACTTAGAAATAAGGCTCTGATACCAATATGAGTGAAGCGTTACAAGACTGGTTACATGATTGACTTTAACGCAGAAACAAATAAAAGTACATTAAGCAAACTCACAAGATTAACACGACATAAAGAAAGTAATACAGTACAATATGAAGTAAGTAGTACAGCTAGCATGCTGATTATGCTCATAAGTCTTCAAGTCACTTTCACCATTATTAGATTCCATCTTCAAGTCACTTTCACCATTATTAGGTTTCATTATTACATGCCATTTTCTTTGTCTCATTCTCCTTGGTTAGATTCCATTTCTTATTTTCCGTATCTTCATTATTTTCACAAATTAAATTCAAGTCCCTTACTTGCTTTCTTATTTATTCTTCTCTTCTTTCTTGTCTTCTTCTTCTTCATATGTATTTAGTATGCTCTGATACCAAAAACTGGGTTTCGTAGCAACGTAGCACCTGTAAATACAAGATGTATCTTCAAGATCTCTCATGGCTTCTGATTCTATTTCTGATTATTCTGGTGTGCTGTGTGACTGTATTAATAGAGTTGTAATTGTCTTCAAAAGAGAACAAAAGAATATCAAAAAACTTTAAAATAAAATCATGAGTAGGGAGAGATTTCTTAAGGATACCATAAAATTTAAAATAAAATGGCCCATCATGCTTTCGACATAGTTAAACTTTTTTGAGCTGCTCTGTACCAGCTACTACCAGTGGATAAAATGCATCTGGTATGCACCCCAATTTTAGTGCTCCTTTTAAGTTCCTCCAATCCAAGAACTACTATGCTCTTCAAGAGAGATTTATCTAAGGGATACGTCTAGAACAACTGAGTAGCACTTCAGTGGAGACAACCATAACCTAGCTCGTTTCCTGCTACTAGGTGTACAACTCAACTATAGAAGGTTTCAAATTGGTCTTTTTAAAAGATTTTTCAGGCAGAGCCTTACTAAGCTCTCCCTGAGAGGAAGAGATTAGTTACTCATTCTTTGGAAAAGAAATAACAAGAAATATTGTATGGAAGAAAGAACAAGGAGAATTATATGGAATTTCTCTCTTGGATATTTTCTCCTAAAACTCTCTCCAAACTTATTTGCAATAAAAACTCTTCTTACAAGCTTATATGGAATTTCTCATTCTTAGATCTTATATTCTCTCCCTTACCCAGCCTCTTCTTTTGTAGAAGAAGGGATGCATTTACATCACTTACAATTATTATTCTCATTACATCACTACTTACATTACAGATAAATAATTGAGCCTATTACGTCACTGCTTACGTTAAAGATTCTTTTCTGGCCAACATCTTTACGTGCTTCACATCAGAAATAACTCTTCGTCATCCTTATCTTATTCTTTTCCGCATTGTCTGCATTTATGTTGTGGATCCATCCTCATCAATATACAGTAGTGGATACCTATCTCTTCTATCATTGTCATGACTCCTTCATGTAGTATTTGATACCAGCTGTCAATGACTTCTTCTTTGACTATGGTTGTTTAATCTTTGCTATGCTGTCAATCATTAATTTTTGTGGGTCAGGACTATCATAGATCCATATATTTCTGTATCTATTTTGTATGTCCTTTAGTTCACAATACATTGTTCTAAATTTCATAGCTCTTCTTTCTGGAATCAGGTTTTCAAATTCTTCATTTTTATATGATATAATATTGGTTGCTCCAAACAGGATTTCTGTAGTCATCCCTATCTTTATAATATGCTCAGCGGGTAGTTCTTCATCATCTTCAAGAAATTCTGGAATATCTGAAAATACCCGAACATATATTTTGGAGGCCTTTGTAAGACCGAAATAACCCTTAGCAGATTTATATAGTTCTCTTGGTAGCTGACTAAGTTCTTCACATTCTCGGGAAAGATACATGCAGTGGATAAGCCCTCTTTCGAATAATACTCTTACTGTCTTTGGATTTGCTCCTGGTAGTATGATCGCTTTGTTCATATGTTGTTGAGAAATTATTTTGATAAATTGATTGACCTGAGTGGTCTGGCATAATTTCTCAATATACTGTAAAAATAAATTCTTCGTGGAATATTTTGAGGATCTGAGAGTAAACTATCTTTGTAGGTAGTAGGTTGTATGGATGTGGAGTTTCCCTCTTGTGTGGCTATTTTTGTGATTTCACTTATATTTTGTCGGTAAATAGGTTCACTCCATTCAGCTCATTTTTTCAATATATTATGTATTCATATGTTGGTAAAATATACTTTGAAGACCACATATTTGCAATTGTAGTTGGTTAAATGCTCCTTTTAATTGCTCCACAGTCTCCTTTAGGTACACTATATCCTATTCTATATGATGGACACTATTTTCCATCCTGTTAAAATGAAATTGTTAGTTTCTTGATAAGAAATCTGCTAGGATGTTATCTTTTCCTTTTATATTTTCTATTGAGAAGTCGTAATGTGCTAACTCCATTTGCTATCTTTTATTTGCTATAGTTGGATCTATTATTTTTTTAATCCAACTCTTTGCTCGTGTATTATCTGTCCTTACTGTGATTATCGTATATATTATGAATAATTCGAATACTTTTATAGCTTTTAAGATTGCTAGTAGTTCTTTTTCATATATGTGGTAATTTTGTTGGGTCTGTGTGAATGATCCACTAGTATATCTGACTAGTCTTTCATCTTTTTCATCTATTTTAATGAATTTTAATACTTCTCCCCAATTATTTTCACATGCATCTGTTTCTATTATCCATGAATATTATTTAATAGGTAATCTTAGCTTATTTAATTTTGAAGTTTGTTGTTTTAATATTTTAAGTTTTTCTTCATCCTCTGTGGTCCATTCTCATTTCTTAAACTTTTTTAGTTTTTGTTGTAACCAATTTGTTTTTACTGATAAATTCGGTATGTATCATCTTGTTTGATTTAGTAGTTCGATTATGGATTGTACATTACTTTTTTCTTTAGGACATTAGGAAATGTTTTTATTTGTTCTGCTATATGTGGCTGTAGTTTTATTCCTTCATGTGATAAATTTGTTCCTAAGAATTCGATCTTAGTTTTGAACAATTCTATTTTTTTGATAGTATAATACCTGCATTTTACTATTTCTATGAATTTTAGTAAATGCTCTTTATGTTGTTCTTCGTTTTCGGATCCTATTAGAATATTATCTATGAAATTGTTGTATTTTTCAAATATCTTATCCATATATTCTTGATATATTCCTGGACTGTTTTTATATCCGAATGGTAATACACTGCATTCGTAAATCCATGAGGTGTGCTAAATGCTATTAACTGTTTTGAGTCTTCTTTTAGTTTTACGTGGTAAAATCCTAATTTACAATCGAATTTCGAATATCTTGTTCGTACTGTGTTAAGTAGTTTTTGGATATTTGGTAGTGGATATCCAAATCTCTTAGTATTTTTATTTAATTTCTTATAATTTACTATCATTCGAGATTTACCTCTTTTTTCTTCTGAATGTTTTCTTACTATAAATGCTGGTGATGAATGTAGACTTTGTGATATTCTTATGTAATTATTTTCCATCAGTTCTTTTATATGTATTTTGAATTCTTCTAAATCTATTGGAGTGTCTCGTATATGTTTAATTTTTATTATTTTATTCTTATCTATTAACTCTATATGTGCTATGAGTTTACTTAAGTCCCATTTTGCTATAGGGTCATCTCTGCACAGATTTTCTAATTATTTTTGTAAAATTTCTTTTGTAGTTATTTCTTGAACTTGTTGTATTCTAGTTTTGTTTGGTAAATATTGATATTCACCACGCTGGGTTGAAGAAACTCTGATATGCGGTAAGTCAGTCCTAGAATAAGGTTGGGTTATTCTAATTGCTATTGATTGATATTGACAAGGTGTTGTAAATATAACAGATTTATGTGATTTGGTTATAGGATAGTGTTGTTGGAAAAAGTCATTTCCTAATAGTACATCATTATTCAAATCATCAAATTGGTATATTATTGATATTTTTAGTACGCAATTTCTATTTGTATATTAACATTTTTGTTGATACCGATCAAGTATGACTGTTTGTCCAGTTAATCCGGTTATAGCTTTTTTTATATCCATCTTGTCTCCATCTTGGTAGTATATTTTCGCGGCATAAGCTAGTGCCTGCTCTGGTGTCTATTAGACTATGATAGTTTCTTGATTTGTATCATTTGTAAACAAATTCTGTTAGTATGTGTAGCGTATTTTTTGTTGCTCTTAATGGATTCATTTAATCAATATTCTATTTATTACTATACTTTCATTGTTTACTGTTATTGTGATTTTTTTTTTTTTTGAATTGAGTAAGGTTGTACTAATGTAGGAAGTCGGTTCCTAATAACATTTCTTTAACATAGTGTTCTGGATCTACATGTAAATATAATAGCATTTAATTTCTACCAGTTATCCTCAGTGACAGTATTATTTTATGTACAATTGGATGTCTATTATTGGAATAGTCTAGGTAGTAATATGAATTTTCTAATGGTATTAATTCTGTTGTTTTTATATTTGTTTGTTCAATATATGAAATAGTAGCTCCTGTATCTACCAGGGCTACTTGTTTATTCCATTTTTCACTTTCATAATATTCTATTTCTATTTTAAATTGGTTATTATTTTGATTGCCTAAGGTATTTATTATTGGTATTAATTCCAATGCTTGTTGTTTGTTTATTATTGATAGTGATCTCTTTCTGAACATTAATTGTGGTGCTTTTCCTATTGTAATTTTTTTTGCTTTATTAAAGTCAAATTCTATATAATTTGGTATAGTCATTTAAGGATTTTCTCAAGTTGGTTTGTATCTTATAATTTCTCTGAATGGTGGTTCTATTTTTAAATTATTTGTATTCATATTTTTTACTTCATGCATATTAGTGAAAGCATAAATATTTTTTAATTGTATACTCATAACTTTGTTTTTCTCTATCATTACTATTCCTGATAATTTGTGATACATGACTAAACTTTTGTCCTTATTTTCTTCGGCCATACTTATAAACAAATTTGTTTTTATTGTAAATTTTATCCTTTGATACATTAGATTTTCTTGTACTAATCCTATTAAGGCATCTTGTGTACTTTGATATTATTCTATATATTAGGTATATTTTCACAGGTGCATTTATTCCTTTATTGAATAAGCTTTTATTATTATTTGTACAACTCCTAAATATATGTGTTTTAATATTTTTTTGGTTTTCTCACTTATTTTTTCTATCTCATGTCTTATTATTTTTTCAGTTATTAATGAGATGATGGTTTTTCCTTGTGCCTGTTCAATGTCTATAGGTTATTCATTATTCCTAGCTATTATGATGGTATTCTTCTTCCTTTCAAATATTGGTAGTTTAAATATCTCTTTTGGGTTTATATCTAATTTGGTTGCTCTTATTTTATAGTATTTTTGTATGTCAAAGCACATTCTTTCCCTTACTTTTTCATTGTTTTCTTCTCTTTCTAATTGTTCTCCTATTTCTGTTATTTCTGTCATCATATTTATTTCACATTCTTCTGTTTCACCTTCACTACTTCCACTATTTTCTTCCAGTACTATTATTTCTTCATCTTCACTAATTTCTGACCAGTCTTCCTCATATTCTATGGGTTCATAGTTTATGTTATTCATTTCTTCAATTTCTTCTACGTATTTTACATTTTTTTTTTTCATTTTCTTAGGGCAATTCGGTAATATATGTCATACTTCTCCACATATATAACAATTACATTTCTTTGAGTTTTTCGGATGTTGTCTATTTTTATCTATTCTTCTGAAGTATCTTTTATTGGGTATTTTATATCTTTTAAAAGTTTTTCAATATTTTGGTTTATATTTTTGGAATTTGTGTTTACTCTTCTTTGTATAATTATAGTATTATTTCATCCCCAATGATTCAGTCTTGCATCTTCACAACAAATTATTTGTTTACATGTTCTCTAATATTTCATTGTTGCTCTAACATCTTGACACACTTTATCCGTATAATCTTTTACAAATTGTGTTCTAAACCCTAAAGTATCAACCTCTAGTTTTACTTTCTCACCTATGTATGTATTGTATATGTTTATACTCTATGGATCAGGTAGTTTTAGAAAGAATGAGTCTAATATTGGACTTTGTTCTTCTTTTGTTTAATAACTATCTTGAGAATAATCTCGGATTCACAAGCATAGTTGTCAAAATAACACATGTTGCATATTTCTAAATTGCTTAGTCTCCATCTAGCTTGGTTCTTTTTGTATATAGTATGTTTTCTCCTTTATCGTAGACACTGAATTCTGTTCTTATTATTATTTCGTAATTTGTAATTATTTATTTTAGTCCTTAGGTTTGTGCTGAGCTTTCTTCCGTTCCTGTATTATCAATTAGTCTTGATTTTCTGATAGCATTTCTTTTTTCTTCCTTTAGTCTATTCCCCCATTCTGCTACTACTCCTATAAAGGTTGCTTCTATAAATTTCTCAAATGAGTTTCCTGAAAGGTTTTGCCTAAATCCTACTATTAGTGAAGCCTTTACCCATTTTTCTATTGTCCTATCTACGTCTTTTACGCAGTCTAGATCTAGCCATTCTCCATTTCCTACTATTCCTTTTTCGTAGTGTTCTGCATGTTCATATTTTGGGGTTTCTTTTTCTTTATCTCTATCTAACTTATTATTTTTTGTGTTTTGTCATTTCCATGGTAAGTGATAAGGTCTTTTGTTAGGTGGTGTCCTTAAGATTTCATACATGTAAGTTGGAATTTCTGTAGGTTTTGCTATAATCTTTTCTTTCTCTTAATCCATTTTTATTTCTTCATTCGTTATATCTAGATTTTTTAAGGCTTCCTCTACTTCCTCTGAATTAGGATTTGCCATTACATCTTTCATTTCTAAAATATTTATATTAAGCTTTGTTATGGCTTCTAACTCCTTCATACATTTTTCCGTTATGCCTAGTTCTTCTTCTGTGTCTTCAGTTATATATCTACCTAGTTCGTTTATATTCTTATTTATGATTTTTAAATCTTTTCTTATAGTTCCTACAAACTCAGACCATTGTAATCTTCTTGCAACTCTTGTATGTTTATCATATAAATTTCTGATTCTATTTTTGAATTTAATATTTCTACTTTTGGACTATTAACCATACTTAGGCTAATATTCTATATGTTAGCAGGTGTTGGTAATACCAACTTGCTTCTTTGTTTCTATAATCCAATACTTTGTATGCTATTTCTTTTTGTATTTCCTCAGGTAGTTTTTAGTTATTTTACACATTATTAATAAATATTCTGATATTTTCCTATTAGTTGTATGCTTTCTTTCTGTTAATATTCTCTTTCTGTTAATATTCTATCAGTGTATCTAATTTTAAATTTTGAGAGAATTTTTTAATCTTAATTTCTTTATTTTCTGTGAAATATCATGTTTTTAAATAGGTAGTGAGATATGTCAATTTTTAGTTTTAATGTTGTGTAAATATCTTAAAAGGTAAGGTCTTGCCTAGAAAATTACTTCCAACTGTCTTATTTTTGTAAATAGTTTGGGGGTGTCCTATATTTGCAATACTTTCTAAAAAAATCTATATGAGAAATTGACCCAAAGTATTAATCGGTGCACATATAAAACACTACATGCCAATTTTCATTCTCATCACATTATATTATATATAGCATATGACATGCATGCTTTTTTGTTTCTTTTCGGGATAAACTATTTTTTTAGGTTTTTCTTCTTTTTGGAAATATTTTAGTTGGTATTTGATGTTGCTGTTTTTAGGGTGTGAGAGCAACAGATAGTGAGTTCGGTTTTATGAGGGGGAATGACAGATCTCAGCTGTAGATCTGGATCTGATCAGAGGTTGAAGAAGCAGATCTGCAGGTGGTCATCCTTACTGTTGGTCATCAAACTTCTGCACAAAGTCCAGAAAAACTAGGAATTTTTCTGGCGATGGACCCTGCGACGGTTAAGTTAGTGATTGGAAAAATGAGATTTTTGGTTTTAGAGGGTAAAAGTTCATTACCTGATCACAGTGGAGGGGTCCTTGTATTTATAGGCAGAGAGTGGGAACCCTAATGGACCGGGTTGACCCTTCTCTGGGGGTCGGATAGGTGTAAAGGGCTAGATAGCGGCCCATGGAGCATACATGCATGCTCTAGTGGGTTTCTGGATCTTGATGGGATCAGAAGGCTCAGATGAAGTCAAATTTTTACCCACATCATTGGCCTCCCACTCCTGGAAGCTTAGCCATTTCATCCTTCGAGCATTAGTTCAATTCTGTGGGAAAAATCAGTCGACAGTGCGAGCAGGGGTAAAATTGTTTGTTTACACGAAACACGGCCTGTCTCAGGCTCGAGATCCACACCGAGCTCCGAATGCCCAGACATCGAAGAACGCCGGGTGGTGGTACGTGGTAACGACCAAGCCCCGAGCATCGGGCTCCAGATCACTCTGGGTGAGATAACCATCGAGTTACGATAGTCAAGCTCCAGATCACGTTGAGTTGTGGTTCGAGGTCAACGCCGAGCGTAGAGTGATATCAAGATTGTATGAAACCTTGTGAATAGCTCTTGGTTAGTGCCGAGCATCGAGCGATAGCAAGATTGTATGAAACCTTGCGGGTAGCTCAAGGTCAACGCTGAGCGTCGAGCAATAGCAAGATTTGTATAAAACCTTGTGGGTAGCTCGAGGTCACTGTCAAGCGTCGAGCAATAGCAAGATTGTATGAATTCTTCTGAGCGCCATCGAGTGTCGAGCATTAGCAAGATTGTATGAAATCTTGCGGGTGGCCCGAGATTAATGCCGAGCGTCGAGCTTTATAAAGATTGTAAGAAATCTTGTACGTGGCTCGACATAAGTGCCAAGCGTCGAGCGATAGCAAGATTGTAAGAAATCTTGTAGGTGGCTCGAAGTAAATGCCGAGCGTTGAGCGTTAGAAAGATTGTAAGAAATCTTGTAGGTGGTTCGACGTTAGTGCTGGACGTCAAGTGATAACAAGATATTATGAAACCTTGTGGGTAGCTCGAGGTCACCATCGAGCGATAGCAAGATTGTATGAAATCTTGTGGGTGGCCCAAGGTCAATACCGAGCGCCAAGCATTAGAAATACTGTAAGAAATCTTGTAGGTGGCTCGACGTTAGTGCCGAGCATTGAGTGATAACCGTATTGTATGAAATCTTGTGGGTGGCTCGAGGTCACCGTCGAGTGTCCAGTGATAGAAAGACTGTATGAAATCTTGCGAGTGGCCCGAGGTCAGTGCCGAGCGTCGAGCATTGGAAAGATTCTAAGAAATCTCGTAGGTGCCTGAGGTTAATGCCGAGCGTCGAGCGTTAGAAAGATTGTAAGAAATCTTGTAGGTGGCTCGAGGTCAGCATCGAGCGATAGAAAAATCTTGTGGGTAGCTCACTATCAGTGTCAAGCGTTAGCAAGATTGAATGAGATCTTGCAGGTGGCTCGATGTCACCGTTGAGCGTCGAACGTAGTACACTTGGAAGATTTTGAAGATCAGTTTGCGTTCATTGGGGCCACCAATTAGGCATGTGCGCTGCACGTGACCTAGTTGACGTCACGGTTGGGGGGATCAGGGAGTCTCTAGGTTATTCACCATTGGATCAAATTGGATGGCCAAGATTGGGTGTGGAAATCGAGATGTCTCTGAGACGTCCATATACACTCCCCTCTTTCTCATTCTCCTCTTTACTTTCTCTCACTTGCCCCGTAGTTTCTCTCTCTTGGTTCTGTTCAGACACCAGTGACTAGCTTATCGACGTACTTTCCAGCAACCAGTTTAGTATTTTTATGTTATGTCTAGGGTTCGGTCTAGTTCTTCAACCACTATGTCTGGCCGAGACGGTAGCGGTTCTCCTTCTAGAGACTTCCAGCAATTTTCTTCTGAATCCACATCATGGGAAGAAGTCTAGAAGGTCTACAAGATTGAGCCTATTTGAACTCGAAGACCCTTTGTGGTGGAATCGAGTGATTCATATGAAAAGATCGAAGAGATGGAGGTGGTCGGTGAGGGTGAACCAGTGGATATGGATGAGGTCGAGGAAGAGGATGTGGAGGAAGTCGAGCTAAATTTGGTGACCGAAGGGGGAGATGATCTCGAGGATGAGGGCGAAAGGCTTGATAATAAAGGAGTAGCAGATGGGGGGAAGAGGATGAGGGCGGAGCTAAGGAGGTCGATATGCCAGAGGGGGCTGTGCGTTTGAAGCGATTGGTGTCACCTTCAAGCCCCCCCTCCCCCCTCCCCCCCCCCCCCCCCCCCCCCCGTATTCGGGGGAGGAAGCTGAAGTGGACCCTTAGTAGCCGTGGGTTGCCCATCAAGTTTTTCCCAAAGGGCAGGCTTGACATCCCCTATATTTAGTTGCCGAGTTTGATTAGAATGTACCTGGACAACCTTGAGGATTTGGTTTAGTTCGGGGTGCAACTCCCTTCGCCGAGCCGTTAGAGGATCAAGGCAGATGACATACAGAGCATGTTGACAAGAAGTGACCTCCCATTGATACGGGCAAGCTATTTCTTTTTCCTGGAATACGAGTTATTGGTGCAGAACCCGGGGTTTCGACCGACGGATAACCTGGCCCCTGGTACTGTATGTTTCTGCCTGACGCCTACAGCTCGGGGTTGAGGCTACCCCTGCACCCATTTGTGAAGCAGGTGTTGAATTGAGCAGAAATGAGCCCGACACAGTTGACCCGAACTCCTGGAAACAGATCGTGTGCTTCATGCTACTCTGCGAAGAGAGGGGAGTTTCTTTGAAGTTGAAGTATTTCTGAGACTTCCATGGGATCAGCTCGGCATGGACGTATGAGGGGGTCTATTACATCTCCCCTTTTCCCCATACACGGGTAGCCCATGGTCACCCGTACTCCATCAAGAAATGGAAAAATAAGTATTTCATCGTTTGAAACCAGGTACCCTTGGACATCCTGACAAACAGGTCCTTCTACAAGCCTAACCACAAAACCCCAAGGGAGAAGGACTTTACGAAGGAGGAGAAGGAGGATGTGGAGAGGATGGCAAAGGGTGTATTAGTTGGGCAAATGAAACCGAAAGGCACTTAGTAAGGATTTGACTAAGCCCCATCGACAGCTATATGTTTTTCGTTTTCTTTTTCCATCTATCCTTTTCCCTTTGTTCTCACAACTTGTGTTTTCTTTTACAGCTATGGACGATGCGGAAATTGAAGCAAGGAGGGCCTTCTTGGCAAAGAAGAAGGCGGCCGAGCAGTTGGAGCCGAAGAAGAGGCCTGCCACTGCTGTGTCCGAGGGGATTTCTGAGGCAAAGTCTAAAAGGTTAAAGGCTTTGACAGTTTCGGGCACCTTCGGCCTTGCCAAGGCAGTGCCGAGCCTAGGAAACCTTACGCTCGCCGAGATGGTGAAGTATGGTCTCCTGCCCGTCCATCCTGAGGCCAGGGAGATCGTAGGGGAGGAGGGGCTGGCGCCATGGGCCCCCAACTGGTCCGTGAAGTCGGTGAATTCTCTAACGGAGGGTCTGGTGGCGATCGAGGTGGTGGACC
Organism: Hemerocallis citrina; assembly: GCA_017893485.1. NCBI lineage: Eukaryota > Viridiplantae > Streptophyta > Magnoliopsida > Asparagales > Asphodelaceae > Hemerocallis > Hemerocallis citrina. Next base: position 406,595,120 of record CM030358.1, read on the forward strand.
ACCTGGCCACCCCATGGGATAGGGAGAGCCTTTCGACCGAGACCCTTGAGTTGTGCTTCATGAAGATGGTAAATGCTTTCTGAGCCCCATTACTTGATCTTTTCATGTTCTTGAAAATTTCTAAGTCTTTCCTCTACGTTCACAGGCGACTCTGCAAGGGGCAAAGCTGAGGAAGCAGTACACCTGCGAACTCAAGCAGTCTGTGTAACGCCCCGAATCCCAAAATTACTGAGTTCGAGATGTTCTTCAGGATCTTTTCGCTTTTCTCGAGTACAATTTTACAAGGAAATTCAAACTTTTCTTTTTTACATCAGAGTTACAACATCTCACATTTAAATTTACACAGCGGAAGCAAAAATATACAACATTTACATAAATGAACAACAACATAATGAAATCTTTATGCATCCATTCCTCTTTACATGTAATTTATCCTGCATACAAAACTGTGGGTACGTCAGTTTATTCAACCGACGATAATTATACATGGCCATCCTCTCTACGCCAGAAACAGTATAATGAATCTCATTTCTTAACAAATCACAATCTTGTTCATAATAAGCATGCAAAATCAAAAGAGAACTTTTAGAGATGTCGTGTCGTGATTGTGCACTTAATCCTTAATGCAATTATTTAATTAACACATGACACTAATGCACACTTGTTCGAATTCTATGCATCCCATACTACATAGGTTCGAGGGCAAGCCTCTTAATCGTTCTTCATTTTTGTAGGGTTCAATCCCCCGCCATGACTTACTCTACTTCTGTAAATTCAATGAGTATCTTAGATGATTCTATGAGTACAAGCATGTATCCTGGCCCCTGGAGTAGAATTTCGCGCCATGTCTTGACTCGTCAAGCATGCATTCTGCGACAATTCAGCCTCCTCCCTGAACACACTCCTCTTGCAGTCACCAAAACATTCCACAAGCGTGACTAGAGTCCGATCATTACTGAGTTGTGCCCGCGCCATGTCTTGACGCATCAAGCATGCATTCTGCGGCTCACACACCCGCACCGTACCCTAGCTCTCATACTCATGTTTTTCTCTCACCTTCATCACCTCCACACTATGTATTAAAGTTACATTAGAATCATGAATAAAAATCAAGCTCTAGAGTTAGCCTCTCCATCAACCGGACTTATCATTTCATTTCACTTGACCAACCTGGTCTATTTCTCAATATCATTTCATTTCACTGCCGGAGAGACTTAGCTACTCCTTCGTTCAATTTCAAATTCACAATATCCAATTGAGCGCCATCAGCTCATAATTCATTTTAGAGTTCCACAGACTTTCTCATCATGATTTAGCCTTTCATAATTATTCATTTAATTCTCAATTCTCATCTATGATTCCTTTCACATAATTCATACAGCCATAAACAGAATCCATCGATAAAAGCATAAAGTTCATCATTACCAACAGTAAATAACATGAATCAAATTATCAAAAAGTCCACTCTGTACAGTCGACTTGGAAGAATACCAGTCGACTTATACAGTCACATACAGGTTCCTCATAAAAGCTCGGGATAGTCGACTGTTGCGCTCAACCAGTCGCCTGTCCCGCAACCTTCCATATTCACAATATTATCCACATAACAGTCGACTGTTCATTAATCAGTCGTCTGTCCTGGAGATTCCAAACACATAATTTCCAAGTCCAGATCAGTCGACTTGCTACATGCATCGGTCGACTGGACAGATCTATTTCAATTAGGAATTTTATCTACAGTTCTTACGTGTATTTGCATCATGATATTAATCAACAGTATACATCAATTCGTATTCAGTAACATTCACAGCATAATTTTCCCAGTTATTAACATGCTCCTTTAGAGAAAACTACTCTAAACATGTATTCGCATTGCTCATACTTTCTTCAATAATGAAGGTACAAATCTCAAGTCATCATAATGGGTCTACGTAAATAGAATATCTTTATTCAGGGGGTTTTCAAACAGTCATATTCAGAATGAAGCACCAGTCGACTTAACACCAAGTCAGTCGACTGCGCCGACAACTTCAGATATTTATCACTATTAGTTCTTTTCATTTATTTACCTTCCCTCCATCATATGTGTCATAGGAAAAATATACATTTAATAATCACACCATCATGTCTATTGCACACATTTTATCAGCACATTATGAAAAGTAGTGTCTCGTACCAGTCGGCTGGCTCACATGGCAGTCGACTGTACCGACAGTCTCGTCTCAATATTACTAGCATGTTCAAGCAATTTCTACCGCATTCAATTCACTTTCTATAACATAGTATCAATCATAACAATTGCAATATCATTCCTACATTAGAAGTCCTGAGAAACACCCACCTTAAATGAAGAAATAACGAAATCCCGCAAAAAGCTCCTCACGACAGTGAACGCCTTCTTGCTCCTTTGTTCCACACCGAGCTCCTCAGAATGCTGCTCGACTCCACAGAAAAGCTCCCACACAACTCACAGATACTCTCTTGAAATCTTAGGAAATTTTAGTGTAAAAGAGATAGGGAATAGGAGGGGGTATTTATACTAGAATATAGGTGAAATAGAGGGCTGAGATTTATTGGGGAGTTGGAGAATCAAAGGCTGAGATCAAATCGGGAGTTGAGAAACTACCCACACCTCAAAAATAACTACCCATGATCTACACCCATCACTCCACAACCCGGCCAAGAGTTGTGTCCAATGCACGTGTATGCGAAAGCACGTGCATGCACCAACTACACCCTACAAATAGTATATCAAATACCCGGCCAAAAGAAGAAAAGATGTCACACATGCTGGTTATAAAAATACAATAGAAGGGGTTTTAAAATCCATGGGCTAGAATTAATTGGGCCAAACTAATTACTTTGTAGAAAAACTTTTGGGCTTTAAAGAACAATATTACACATGCATACCATATGTAGAATTAAATAATCTTTATATATATATTTAGAAAAATCGGGGTATTACATCACTCCCTCCTTAGAATAGTTCCGTCCCCGGAACTACAATCAAGAGCGAGAAACAGAAAACACAACAACAAGAGATACAAAGATATAAAGATACAAAATACAAAATACAATCAACAAGACAATCAAGCAAAAAGCTCAGGATAGTCCTTCAACATCTTCTCCTCAGATTCCCAAGTAGCCTCTTCAACCAAGTGGTTTCTCCAGACTACCTTGACCATCGGTATCGTCTTATTCCTCAAGACCTTCTCCCTACGGTCAACGATCTCAACAGGAGTCTCGATGTAATTCAGGTCTAACTGCAAACCTTCCGGCACTTCAGGCAAATGATGACTCGGGTCTGGAATATAACCTCTCAACATAGACACATGAAAGACATTGTGCACCTGAGACAACTCTTCCAGTAATTCAAGCCGGTAAGCAGTTTTCCCGATCCTTTTCAATATCTTATATGGGCCTATAAATTTCGGGGCTAACTTCCCGCCTTTGCCAAATCGAACCACGCCTTTACTGGGTGATACCTTCAGAAAGACGAAGTCACCAACCTCAAACTCAAGGTCCCTTCTCCGGTTGTCTGCATAGCTTTTCTGCCTGCTCTGAGCTTCCACCAACCTTTTCCTAATTAGATCAATCTTCTCAGAAGTCAGCTGTACAAGCTCAGGACCAAACAACTGACGCTCCCCAACCTCATACCAACACACAGGAGTCCTGCACTTCCTGCCATACAAAGCTTCATACGGCGACATCCCGATGCTAGCCTGAAAACTGTTGTTGTAGGCAAACTCTACCAAAGGTAAATGCCTTTCCCAACTGCCTCCGAAGTCTAGTATACAACACCGAAGCATATCCTCAAGAATACGGTTGACTCTCTCGGTCTGCCCATCGGTCTGCAGATGAAAAGCAGTGCTGAAATCTGTCTTGGTACCCAAAGCTGCCTGAAGACTCCTCCAGAAATGCGAAGTAAACCGCGCATCTCGATCAGACACAATAGTCGAAGGAACGCCATGAAGTCGGACAATCTCACCAACATACAACTCAGCCAACTTGTCCATCGAAGCCGTGAGTTTCATTGCCAAAAAGTGAGCGGACTTGGTTAGTCGATCGACTATAACCCAAATAGCATCATTGCCTTTAGAACTCTTAGGCAATCCCGTAATGAAATCCATACTGATGTTATCCCACTTCCATTCCGGAATAGGTAACGACTGTAATAGACCTCCGGGTCTCTGATTTTCAGCTTTGACTTGCTGACAAACCTCACACCTCGCGACAAATTCGGATACATCCCGCTTCAAACCTGACCACCAGAAATGCTGTTTGATGTCTTTGTACATCTTAGTACTCCCAGGATGTACTGACAAAAGAGTAGCATGCGCCTCCTGAAGAATACTCTCTTTCAGGTCCGCCTGATCTGGAACACACAGCCTATCTCCGAACCATAGCACTCCATCCCTGGTCTGAAATCCGGGCAACCTGCCAGCACCAACCTGCTCCTTCATCTCCAAGATATCAGCATCAACTTCCTGACTTGCAATGATCCTTGCATTCAAAGTAGGCTGAAGCTTCAACTGAGATAAAGATGCTCCCAATCCTTGCAAGACAACTTCAATACCTGCTCGATCCAACTCCTCGATCAGATGCCTCTGAGTCGTAATCAAACTGGCCAAACTGCTCTTGCGACTAAGTGCATCAGCAACAACATTAGCCTTTCCAGGATGATACTTGATCTCAGGTCGCATATCCTCGAGCACTTCCAACCATCTTCGCTGCCTCAGATTGAGATCCCTCTGCTGGTATATGTACTTCAAGCTTTTGTGGTCCGTGTACATGTTCAACTTCTCACCATACACGTAGTGCCTCCATTGCTTCAAAGCAAAGATAATTGCAGCCAGCTCTAGATCATGAGTTGGATAATTCTTCTCATGCGGTCGTAGTTGCCTAGACCCATAAGCGATTACTTTACCTTCTTGCATTAAGACACAACCAAGCCCCCGATGTGAAGCATCGCTATAAACATCGTACTCAACTCCAGCTCTAGGCAAAGCCAAGATAGGTGCAGTAGTCAGTCTATCCTTCAACTCCTGAAAACTCGCCTCACATTGCTCGGTCCACTTGAAGCTCACACTCTTCTTGGTCAACTCAGTAAGCGGCACAGCTATCTGAGCATAACCTTGAATGAATCTCCGATAATACCCAGTCATCCCAAGGAAACTTCTGACTTCCTTTACTGCAGTAGGCCTAGCCCAATCTCTCACTGCCTCTATCTTCTGAGGGTCAGTTGCCACTCCCTCCTTAGAAAGGATGTGACCTAGGAATGCCACTTCAGATTTTCAGAAATCACACTTGGATAACTTGGCATACAACCTCTGCTCTTCCAACTTCTGCAAAACTGCTGCCAGATGCTCGGTGTGCTCCACCTCAGACTTGGAGTACACAAGAATATCGTCGATAAACACCACGACGAAAGAATCAATAAACGGCCTCAGAACTCTGTTCATCAAGTCCATGAAGATTGCGGGTGCATTCGTCACTCCGAATGGCATAACTAAGAATTCGTAATGCCCATGCCGAGTTCTAAATGCAGTTTTGTGCACATCTTCAGCTTTCACTCGCACTTGGTGATATCCTGATCGAAGATCTATTTTGGAGAATACAGCTGCTCCTTGTAGACGATCGAACAAGTCATCAATTCGAGGAATCGGATACTTATTCTGAACAGTGACCTTATTCAGCTCTCGGTAATCGATACACATCCTCATCGATCCATCCTTCTTCTTTACCAAAAGCACTGGTGCTCCCCAAGGTGACGCACTAGGTTGAATAAAGCCTTTTTCCCAACAGTTCCTCAATCTGCCGTTTCACCTCATCCTGTTCCACTGGAGCCATCCTATACGGTGCCTTAGAAATGGGTGCACTTCCCGGTTGAACAGTGATGCTGAACTCTACATCACGATGCGGAGGTAACCCAGGAAAATCTTCCAAGAACACAGTCGGATAGTCCCGAACCACAGGAATCCCTTGCAATTCCACAGGAGTCTCTTCCTTGCGGATAGTTGCCACCAGCTTAGAACACTTCAGCTTCCCTTGGAAAGTGACTTCAGGTCCACCTGGAGCCTTCACTGTCACCGTCTTGGTCTTACACTCGATGCTTGCACTGTACACCGACATCCAATCAATGCCAATGATAACATCGACTCCCAAGATAGTCAGCTCGATCAGATCAATGCCAAAGATTCGATCCCCAATCACTATCTCGCAATCAGCATAATACCGATCAGTGGTCAAAGTTTCCCCTGATGGAGTAGCTACTGCTAAGATCTTGCCTGGAAAAATCTTCGGTTCAACTCCCAACACTTTAGCAAACTTTGGAGACACAAAAGTATGAGAGGATCCAGTATCAAACAACACCACAGCTTTCTTTCCATTAAGATAGAGTTCTCCTGTTACATAACATACACCATTACATAACAGTTTCACACTATGAACGGGAAGAAGAAATGAAAAAAAAACCACACTAAACATCAGCTCTCGTACTAGAGATGACCTGATCTGCCTCCTCAGCATCAGCCTCTGTCAAAGCAAATACTCGCCCTGACTGGTACGGCCTCTTCCCAGTCTGCTGTATTGGCACATTGTGATTGCCAGCCCGTGGTTTGAGACATCGAGATTGGTAATGTCCCACTTCACCACAGTTAAAGCAAGTGACTGCAGAAGGTCTCCCCACATCGTTCCCAGGTCTTCCAGCTACACTGATAGCATTCGCCCCTGTCGGTTTGAACCTCTGTGCAGATGGTTGCCCCTTGAAACTCCCCGATGGCGCGGGCCTCTTCCCGGACTGCCAGTTGCCCTTCTGGTGCTGAGCAACATGGAACTGCTCCATATCCGCCTCCGTTGCTGCCGCCCTCTTCACCAGCTTATCGAATCTCCTGATACCAAGAGGTATCATACGAGACCTCAAGCTCGGCCTCAGACCATGCTCGAACTTGCGAGCCTTCTTCGCCTCATCCATCACCAGTTCTGGAGCGTATCTGGAGAGCTGAGTAAACTTAGTCTCATACTCCCTCACTGACATGCTGCCTTGCTGAAGTGACAGAAACTCCATGGCCTTTTTCTCCTGGACGTCGGAGGGAAAATAATGGCTGCGGAATTCTTCCAGAAATTCCTCCCAGCCAAGCAACAAGCCGCCCATAGTCCTCTTCATCGACTGCCACCAAACAGCTGCATCCTTCTCCAACTGCAAAGTCGCCAACTTGACCTTGCTGCCCTCCGGTGTCTCCAACACCTCAAAGATTGTCTCCACTTGCCGAATCCAGTTGTCAGCCGCATCCGGGTCGGACTTTCCCTCGAACACTGGTGGTTTCATTCTCTTGAACGATTCCACTGGCTTAATTGCCTCGGGTACTGGATTCACCGGCCCCCTTCCTTGGTTTGCAGCCACTGCATTCAGCGTCTGGTAAACCCTTGCAAATTCGGCCTCCAGGTCCAAACCTTCACCATTCCTGGCTCCCCTTCTCGCCATATTCTGATGCAAAAGATCCATTAAATTCGAAGTATAAGTCAAGAAATTAAACCAACTTTCATTTCATTGAATTTCAAAGTTTATACATTCGAATTAAAACATTTCTTAACATCAGAATAGAAGAAAAATAGGAACTAGAACAATCTAATCTCTACGGGTCCTCTTCGCTGCTCGAAGTTCATCCCGCAGTTCATCCACCTCATCTTTCAGCACATCAGTCAGGTTCTTTTTCTTCTCAAGTTCCCAAATCCGATGGCTAAGAACAGAATAGTCAGCATTCCGCTTCTCCATCTGAGCCTCCAAAACTCCAACTCTATACTTCAAGGTATCCACTTGCCTCTGCAGAGAAGCCACAGCGCTACTCAGAGCTGGTCCCTTTTCTTCATCGGAAGAAGAAGAATCGTCAGGTGAGTTCGGCGGTGGGGTGATCTCTCGAGATTCAGGGTACTCCTCATCATCAGAATCAGCTTGCCCAGGGTGATACTCGTCCTCAGAATCAGCCTGTCCAGGATGGTACTCTTCCTCAATAATATGCCAGTCGTCGCCTCCAGCAGGGTCGAAGTGATCAGCCATCTTAGAATAGAGAGGAAGAAGCATAAATCATAGAGCAACACAAATGTAAGTCACTTACATTTAAATCTCTAGACTCAACACACACTCTAATGTCCACATCTAGGGTGTCGTTCCTTATAAATTTGTACAAGTGTGAAAGCGTAGGAAAGCCTGGCTCTGATACCACTCTGTAACGCCCCGAATCCCAAAATTACTGAGTTCGAGATGTTCTTCAGGATCTTTTCGCTTTTCTCGAGTACAATTTTACAAGGAAATTCAAACTTTTCTTTTTTACATCAGAGTTACAACATCTCACATTTAAATTTACACAGCGGAAGCAAAAATATACAACATTTACATAAATGAACAACAACATAATGAAATCTTTATGCATCCATTCCTCTTTACATGTAATTTATCCTGCATACAAAACTGTGGGTACGTCAGTTTATTCAACCGACGATAATTATACATGGCCATCCTCTCTACGCCAGAAACAGTATAATGAATCTCATTTCTTAACAAATCACAATCTTGTTCATAATAAGCATGCAAAATCAAAAGGGAACTTTTAGAGATGTCGTGTCGTGATTGTGCACTTAATCCTTAATGCAATTATTTAATTAACACATGACACTAATGCACACTTGTTCGAATTCTATGCATCCCATACTACATAGGTTCGAGGGCAAGCCTCTTAATCGTTCTTCATTTTTGTAGGGTTCAATCCCCCGCCATGACTTACTCTACTTCTGTAAATTCAATGAGTATCTTAGATGATTCTATGAGTACAAGCATGTATCCTGGCCCCTGGAGTAGAATTTCGCGCCATGTCTTGACTCGTCAAGCATGCATTCTGCGACAATTCAGCCTCCTCCCTGAACACACTCCTCTTGCAGTCACCAAAACATTCCACAAGCGTGACTAGAGTCCGATCATTACTGAGTTGTGCCCGCGCCATGTCTTGACGCATCAAGCATGCATTCTGCGGCTCACACACCCGCACCGTACCCTAGCTCTCATACTCATGTTTTTCTCTCACCTTCATCACCTCCACACTATGTATTAAAGTTACATTAGAATCATGAATAAAAATCAAGCTCTAGAGTTAGCCTCTCCATCAACCGGACTTATCATTTCATTTCACTTGACCAACCTGGTCTATTTCTCAATATCATTTCATTTCACTGCCGGGGAGACTTAGCTACTCCTTCGTTCAATTTCAAATTCACAATATCCAATTGAGCGCCATCAGCTCATAATTCATTTTAGAGTCCCACAGACTTTCTCATCATGATTTAGCCTTTCATAATTATTTATTTAATTCTCAATTCTCATCTATGATTCCTTTCACATAATTCATACAGCCATAAACAGAATCCATCGATAAAAGCATAAAGTTCATCATTACCAACAGTAAATAACATGAATCAAATTATCAAAAAGTCCACTCTGTACAGTCGACTTGGAAGAATACCAGTCGACTTATACAGTCACATACAGGTTCCTCATAAAAGCTCAGGATAGTCGACTGTTGCGCTCAACCAGTCGCCTGTCCCGCAACCTTCCATATTCACAATATTATCCACATAACAGTCGACTGTTCATTAATCAGTCGTCTGTCCTGGAGATTCCAAACACATAATTTCCAAGTCCAGATCAGTCGACTTGCTACATGCATCGGTCGACTGGACAGATCTATTTCAATTAGGAATTTTATCTACAGTTCTTACGTGTATTTGCATCATGATATTAATCAACAGTATACATCAATTCGTATTCAGTAACATTCACAGCATAATTTTCCCAGTTATTAACATGCTCCTTTAGAGAAAACTACTCTAAACATGTATTCGCATTGCTCATACTTTCTTCAATAATGAAGGTACAAATCTCAAGTCATCATAATGGGTCTACGTAAATAGAATATCTTTATTCAGGGGGTTTTCAAACAGTCATATTCAGAATGAAGCACCAGTCGACTTAACACCAAGTCAGTCGACTGCGCCGACAACTTCAGATATTTATCACTATTAGTTCTTTTCATTTATTTACCTTCCCTCCATCATATGTGTCATAGGAAAAATATACATTTAATAATCACACCATCATGTCTATTGCACACATTTTATCAGCACATTATGAAAAGTAGTGTCTCGTACCAGTCGGCTGGCTCACATGGCAGTCGACTGTACCGACAGTCTCATCTCAATATTACTACCATGTTCAAACAATTTCTACCGCATTCAATTCACTTTCTATAACATAGTATCAATCATAACAATTGCAATATCATTCCTACATTAGAAGTCCTGAGAAACACCCACCTTAAATGAAGAAATAACGAAATCCCGCAAAAAGCTCCTCACGACGGCGAACGCCTTCTTGCTCCTTTGTTCCACACCGAGCTCCTCAGAATGCTGCTCGACTCCACAGAAAAGCTCCCACACAACTCACAGATACTCTCTTGAAATCTTAGGAAATTTTAGTGTAAAAGAGATAGGGAATAGGAGGGGGTATTTATACTAGAATATAGGTGAAATAGAGGGCTGAGATTTATTGGGGAGTTGGAGAATCAAAGGCTGAGATCAAATCGGGAGTTGAGAAACTACCCACACCTCAAAAATAACTACCCATGATCTACACCCATCACTCCACAACCCGGCCAAGAGTTGTGTCCAATGCACGTGTATGCGAAAGCACGTGCATGCACCAACTACACCCTACAAATAGTATATCAAATACCCGGCCAAAAGAAGAAAAGATGTCACACATGCTGGTTATAAAAATACAATAGAAGGGGTTTTAAAATCCATGGGCTAGAATTAATTGGGCCAAACTAATTACTTTGTAGAAAAACTTTTGGGCTTTAAAGAACAATATTACACATGCATACCATATGTAGAATTAAATAATCTTTATATATATATTTAGAAAAATCGGGGTATTACAGTCTGGGCAAAGGGTTCAGTGGTATGAGAGGGAGATGAAGGAGCAGAAGCTGCTGGACCAAGCCTTAGAAACTTGCGAACGGGCCTTAAAGGCGGACCTGACCACCATTGCCAAGGATTGGACTCGCTGTGAAAGGAGAAGACCCTCCTCCAGGAGAACAAAAAGAAGTTGCAGGTCGCGAAGCTAGGCACCATTGACAAGGTTATCTTTGCCTAGGAATAGGGGTATGACCAGGCCATCGAGCCTGTGCTGCGAAAGTACCCCGATCTTGAGCTCGAGGGTTTCAATTTCTCCATGAAATTTCCCGAGGCCCCACCCACTCTGGGGGGAGGTGATTACGAGGAGGATGATCGCTCCCCTTCCCATGAGGACGAGCCGATCCTGGATGCCCCCGAGGTTAACACTACGAGAGCCGAAGAGGTGCCCTCCTCTCTTAAGTAGTTGGTTGTTTATTTCATTTTTCTTTTTTTTTTGTATTTTCCGAACGCGGACTGACCACCACTTTTGTATGGACATTTATTGATGAATGAAAAAGGCTTTTTGGGCCGAGCTCTTGGACTTGACATTTTTCATATGATGTTTTGTGTTATGCATTTTAGTCAACTCTATGAGACTCAGAGTGATATGTCTCTTTCTTCCTTGATCAGATAACTGAGCCTATCTAGGCCGACCCCATGGTGCTGAACTCGAGTACTTTAGAGCTAAGATGAAGTCCCTGGAGTCTAGCCTGGCGCGTCACCGCAAAGAAGCTAGGGATCGGGAGGCGACATTTACTTTCTTTATGAAAAGGTTGCAACAATTGAGCTTAGAGGTGGCTCATCTGAAGAAGGCAATGGTCGACCGGGATCTAGGGAGCACCAAAACTTGACTGTCGACTTCGAGTGATTCCTCTCGAGCACTCCGTTCAGCTGACTTGTTCTATCGTGAGATGGTAGTGGAGAAGGAACTTGAGATATACAGATTGAAGGTCGCGCTGGGGGTGGCAAGATCCCGAACCTCTTCTATAGGAAGCGATTTTCCTTCCATTCGTGGCCCTTCTCCGACCCTTATGCTGGAGCCGCTGAACTCTGGTGATGTCCAAAGCTTGGTGGCTAGAGCGTCCACCTTGGCTGATCCTAGAGGGGAGATCGATGGACAAGCCGGTGAGCAGACCCGCTCAGTTGGACTCGAACTGATTTGCATTAGTCCAAGGCCCCCCAGACAGAGGAGTAGGTCATTCGGTTGACTTCCATAACTTGTTGTAATCTTGTTGTAATCTTGTAATCTTTATGGCTTCACCAGTTATGTAATAACTTTGTCATTAAAGGGGTTCAATTTTGGACGTCCTTGTGTCAATACGCTGCCTTGGAATTTGAAATGCTGGTCTTGGAAATTGTGGCACCTGTTTAATTCTGCCGCCTTGGGATTAGAAACATGTCGCCTTGGAATTTGAATCGTTGCTCTTGGAAATTGTGGTATCTGTTTAAATGCCCTATCTTGGAATTCGAAGTGTTGGCTTCAGAGTGTGTGGCAAAGACTCCCTTACAATCGTTGGATGGAAATGGGCAACCCAGATCCTTCCACGTCATTGTTGTGGATTTCGAGGATGCCTTTCTCCTGTAGCCTATATAAGCTCCCATTGTCTTTCAATTTTTAGGAAGGTGCCTTGGTTTAAGTGGTTCTCCTTCTACCCGCTGACAGTTTGGGGTAAAGCGACGAGTATGGTCGCTCTGTCCCTAGCTGCCAATGGGTGATAGGGTGATCGCTTCAGGGCTCGAACTCCACCGGAGTTGTACTACATCTCGTATGGGGCTTCAGGATTTTGGAGAGCATCTTGAATCATGTGGTTCTCTTACTAACCCCTAACAGTTAGGGGTAAAGCAGAGAGTATGGTCAATCTGTCCCTAGCTGCCAGTGGATGATAGGATGATTGGGCAGCCTCATTTATTGCTTCTGAGGGCGACTAGGCAAACACTGGTGAGATTAGGCAAAGCTTGGTCACTGTTCGATGCTCAGACTAAGCGCGAACTCGACCAGATTTTTGTGCTAAGTCCTGCGTAGGACTCGATGTGCATGCCGAGCAGCGAGGACTTATGAGAAATCATGGTAAATATCTCGTTAGGGTCGAGATCCATGTCGAGCGGCGAAGACTTAGGAGATTGTAGGAAATATCTCGTTAGGGTCGAAGTCCATGCCAAGCGGTGAGGACTTAGGAGATTGTAGGAAATCTCTCGTTAGGGTGGAAGTCCAGGCCGAGCGGCGAGGACTTCAGAGATTGTAAGAAATCTCTCATTAAAGTCGAAGTCCTGGCCGAGCGGCGAGGACTTAGGAGTTTGTAGGAAATCTACTGTTAAGGTTGAAGTCCAGGCAGAGTGGCGAGGACTTCAGAGATTGTAAGAAATCTCTCATTAGGGTCGAAGTCCTGACCGAGCGGCGATGACTTAGGAGATTGTAGGAAATCTCTCATTAGGGTTTAAGTCCATGCCGAGCAGTGATGACTTGAGAGATTGTAAGGAATCTCTCTTGTATTACAATTGCTTGGGCGCTGACTGAAATTAGAAGAGTTGCTTGGGAAACAAAGTTTTATTGCTTGATTGCCAAGGGCTGGTACTTATTACAATTGTTGATATACATACGAGCCATTATGGCCCTTCAAAGAATATGATCAAGTATTCTGTGTTCTAGGTCTGCTTGACTACCCTGCCCCCTGGGTCTTCAAGTCGGTAAGAGCCGGGGCGCACCACATTGGAGACTTTATATGGGCCCCTCCCACTTCGGAGCCAGCTTTCCTATCTTGTTTGGTTCGGAAATGTCGAGCCTTTTGAGTACTAGATCACCCTCTTTGATGTTCGTTGGCCGGAATTTTTTGTTGTAGAACTGCTCAATGCGATGTGGGTAAATATTTCTTCTGATGGAAGAAATCTCGCGGACTTCATCGAGGAGGTCCAAGTCAACCCTGAGGTCATTTAAGTTCAACTTCTCGCTGAAGCCTATAATCCTTGGCAAAGGTAGTCCAACCTCCAAGGGGATAACAGCTTCTATCCCATAGGTCAGGTTGAAGGGTGATTCGCCGGTCGAGAACCTCTTTGTGGTTCAGTATGACCAAAGAACACCGGGCAGTTTGTGGACCCATGACCCCTTCGGGGATTCATCCAACTGCCTCTTGAGGTCTTCAAGGATTTGACGGCTCGTGTTCTCGGCCTGACCATTGAATTGGGGGTCCGAGATCGAAGAGAACTGCTGTTGGATCCTGAGGTCCTCGCAAAATCTATGGAAGTTTTTCTCGCAAAAGTGGTACCATTGTCGGTGATGAGGACCAGCGGTATCCCGAACTGACAAATAATGTGTTTCAAAAAGGACTGTTGAGCCTGATGTTCAGTGATGGTAACCAGGGGTTCTGCTTCGATCCACTTAGTAAAATATTCGATGGCCACAATGAAAAAGCTCCTCTGACCGGTCACCTTAGGAAAGGGACCAACGAGGTCTGTTCCCCACATGGCGAATGGCACGAGACTGGCGAGTGATTTGAGCAGGGCTTGGGGAGCATGCTTGACAGAGGATAATCTTTGGCACGGTCCACACATTTTAACTATGTCTTGAGCATCTTGAAGGAGGGTTGGCCAATAGTAGTTGGGGTTAAGGAATTTTCTGCAGAGCATCATGCTAGTTATATTGCAACTACCAATCTCTTCGTGCATCTCTTTCAAAGTGTATTTGGCTTCTTCCGAGCTGAAACCTCGCATGTAGGGTCTCCCGCTCGACCTTGGTGTATGACCGTATGTAGAGCACGCCATCCCTAAGCACGAATCTCTCAGCTCTGACTCGAACTTTTCTGGCTTCAGATTGATCTTGTGGCAGTATGTCGTCTCTCAAAAAATTCAAGATCGGGTTCATCCACCCTGGCGCCTGCACGGGCAAATTGAGGTAGAGGACCTCAGTGTTCTCTATGCTCGGTCGCGGACAGACCTCCACCAGGACTGTGTGATCAAGGCCATTAAAGGAAGAGGAGGTCAACTTGGATAGAGCATTCGCTTGAACATTCTTTTCATGAAGGATTCTGGTAATTAAGGCGTATTCAAAATCTGCGAGGAGAAGTTTGACGCGTGACAAGTATTGGACCATTTAGGCATCGCGAGCTTCATGCTCCCCACAAACTTGGTTGACGATGAGCTAGGTGTCATCGAATGCTTATAATCGCTAGGCCCCGGCCATCCAGGCCAGTTGAAGTCCGACGATCAAGGCCTCGTACTCTGCTTCGTTGTTCGATGATTTGAAACTGAAGCACAGAGAGTACTGGAGGACGAAGCTACCAGGGTCTCTACATATGACTTTAATTCTGATCCCCTCCTCACAGGAAGAACCATCCATGTAAAGCTCCGACATAGGCTCATCTTGCCGTTCCTCAGGAGTCTTGGGATCGTGCACTCTGTGGTGAATTCGGCTAGCGCCTGTCCCTTAATGGAAGTCCTTGGCTTGTAGATAGTATCATGCTGGCTCAACTTGTTTGACCACTTGAGTAATTAGCTAGAATTCTCCGATGTATTGAGGACTTGTTTAAGAGGCTGATCGGTCAACACTTGAATGAAGTGGGCTTGAAAATAGGGACAGAGTTTCCGCATGGCCATGATTAGGGCATACGCGACCTTTTCCATTTTAGTGTAGCGGAGCTCGGTTTCATGGATGACTTTGCTGACATAATATATGGGTCTTTGGACCCCATCGTCCTCTTAGACTAAGACAGCGCTGAGTGCTTGTTCTGATGCAACCAGATAAAGGCAGAGGATCTTGTTCGGCTCGGGCTTGCTGAGGAGGGGGGAACTGGCGAGGTAGTGCTTTAGCTGGTTGAAGGCTTTCTGTTAGGGTTCCCCCCATTCGAAGCTCTTCGCCTCCCCAGAGGGCCTTGAAAAAAGGGATAGACTTCTCCCCCGATCTTGATAAGAACCGCTAGATGGTAGCAAGGCGACCGGTGAGCCTATGGACTTCCTTCACGTTCTTAGGAGGGGCCATGTCTACTATGACCTTGATCTTCTTGGGGTTTGCTTTTATCCCACGCTAGCTTACCATGAAGTCAAGAAATTTCTCAGAGGTAACGCCGAAGGCGCATTTGGAGGGATTGGGTCTCATATCGTTCATCCTCAAGAACCCGAAGGCCTCTTCGAGGTCGCTCACATGGTCCTCCCCTCTGAGGCTTTTGACGAGTATATCATCGACATCTGCCTCCATGTTGCATCCTATTTGCTCTTTGAACACTCGGTTGATGAGTCTCTGGTATGTGGTGCCGGCGTTCTCGAGCCCGAAGGGCATGACTCTATAGAAGTAGTGTTCGGTTACAAAAGCTATCTTCGGGATGTTGGGAGAAAACATTCGGATCTGGTTATAGCCTGAGAAGGCATCCATGAAGCTCAATAGCTCGTGAACGGATGTTGCATCAATTAGAGCATCGATGTTCGGCAGAGGGAAGGGATCCTTCGGACATACCTTGTTGAAGTCCGTGAAGTCGATGCATATTCTCCACTTATCACTGGACATCTTGACCATAACGGTGTTAGCCAGCCACTCCGAATAATTGACTTCTTTGATTAAGTGAGTGGAGAGGAGCTTCTCCACATTTTCCTTCATTGCATGTTGGCTCTCTGGGGAAAACTTTCTTTGCTTGTGCTGCACGGGCTTGAAGTGTGGTTGGATGCTCAATTTATGCATTATTAGATCCTTAGAAATCCCAGGCATGTCTGAGGGAGCCCAGGCAAATATGTTCTGGTTCTGCCGACGCAATTGATGAGGTCATTTCTGAGGTCTGGATTGAGTGACTTTCTCACCCGGAACCATTTAGTAGGAGCTGCCACGGAAAAAGGGACTTTCTCCAACTCGTCCACGGGCTCGGAGCCGATAGGACTTCGGTCAAAGGGTAATTCACCCGCATCGAGGGGGAGGACCGAGCCTCCCACTGTGGCCATATAGCAGGCCCGAGCAGCTTCTTGGTTTCCCATGACAACCCCGACTCCGGACTCATTCAGAAACTTCATCTTCATGTGATAGGCAAAGGGCACTGCATGGAGAGAAGCGAGCTCGGGATAGGTGAGGATTACATTGTACGCGGCATTGACATTGACCACCATGAAATCCATCACTTCGGTTTGGGAGGTCGAGGATTTCCCAGCTATGACGTCCAGCGTAATGATTCCCTTTGGACCGGACATCCGAGAACCTATGAAAGGTGTAGCGTGCTGGTTTCAACCTATCTCGAGAGAGCTTCAGTGCCTCGAATGCTGCAAGTAACAAGATTTTGACCGAGCTCCCATTGTCGACAAGGATTTAGCGGACCTCATGATTGGCAAGACTGAGGCTAATGACTAGGGCATCTCAATAAGGGAGCCTGACGCCCTCGAGGTCTTTGTCCGAGAATGAGATTGATAGCCGGGATGTCGGGGCGGAGGGCAGTTATGGACAGAGTTGACTTCGTGGATAAAAGCTCGGCAGAAAGAATTTGAATCCCCGCCTATAGGCTCACAATGGACACAATGGAGGATGGCCAGTCCTTTGGAGCCCTGAGGCTCGGCTTCTGCTTCAGGTCGCTTGTTGGCACCTCGAGGAGGAGAGGAGATTCTCAGCTCATTCTAAGTGAACTTTTTTAGGTGTCCCCTTCAGATGATGGTTTCGATCTCATCCTTAAGAGCCCGACAGTTGTCGGTCTCATGACCATGGTCCTTGTGGAAATGGTAGTAGAACCTACATTCCCTTTTCTTATTACCATTGCTAGGCAGAAGAGGATGCCGAAGGATGTTGTTGCCCTCTATCTCCATTAGGATGGTGGACACACTCGCGTTGAGCGGAGTGAATTTGTCGAACCTGGGCACTAGGGGTGGGCAGTTCTGCCTGGAGGCATCATTCTGGGTTTTCCTTGGTGCCTCGGCACCGTTCCCCTTCCTCTTCCCTTTTGCGGGGGAATCCCTTCAACCAGCTAGGTGCAATGCCTCTTCGGCTCGGATATACTTCTCATTCATGAGAAAGAGGTCCGGGAAGTCTACTGGAGGCTTCTTGGCAAGGGATGCCTTCAACAAGTTATGCCTGACATTGTACCGGAAAGCGGTAACCGCGACTCCAACATCTAGGGAAGCAATTGACCGCGCTGGCGGTGAACTTTCGAACAAAGTCCCAAAGGAACTCTCCGTCCTTCTGTTTCAGGGTCCAGCAGTGATGCGCTTGTCATCTCAGCCTTGCGACTGGTAACGACGTGGGCAAGCAAAGCTTCTTGTAGCTGGTGGAAGGAGAAAATGGAATTAGGAGCGAGCCGGCTGCACCATTCTTGAGTTGGACCTCGTAATGTGGCTGGGAAGTTACGGCAGAGAAGAGCATCCGATGCGTTGTGAATCATCATGAGGATTTTAAAACCCTCCATGTGATCAATTGGATCTGACTCTCCATTGTAAGTTTCAAAGACAGGGCTTGAAGGTTCTTGGGATCGGGGCCTCCAAGATGTAAGAGGAGAAGGGAGGTTGGACTGGTCGGCCTCCTTGGTTCAGCTGCCTCTCTCCTTCTCCTATCAAAGCCAAGCATTCTTCCATCTTTTGCAGACGCTTGAGGATTGCATCTCCTTGTCCCTCGAATCAGGTTTACCCGTGGGACTCCTGATTCTCGTCTCCTCTGGTACAACGGTCCCCTTCATCATGAGGATTGTGAGTGCATTCACTCTGGGCTTCACCTCGGAGGGCCTGAAGGACTTCGTCCTGGAACTCCCGGAATTCAGCTCTGGTCATGTGGCATCCTTTCCTTTGATCATTGGGGGGTCGGAGACCCCTTGGAGAGCGGCTGCACTCCCTGTCATTTTGATGGGAGGAGTGGTGGCTTTGGCTTGGACCACAGTCGGAAGGGGTCTCGTTCCTGGAGTGGCTGAGGCGGTTGTTGATGACATTCCGAAGGTCGTTGACCTCCGAGACCATAGGAATTCGAGCGACTGAGCAGGAAACACTCGAAATGGGAGCACACAGATGCTTGGCTCGTCAATGCGGAGACCTTTGAGGCTGCGACCCCTGCATGATCACTCGGTTGTGTGACTGACGGGTCGGAAGTGATGGGTCAGCCTGGCTGCTTGCAGTGACGGTTTTCCTGGCTTTGGGAGCCATTGGAGAAGAGGTTAATGAGAGTGGGATTTGAAGAAGAGGCTGTATCTGCGCTCGTTCCCATAGGCGGTGCCAGTCTGATGCTGCTGTTTAAGGGGATGGGAGCAACAGATTGTGAGTTCGATTTATGAGGGGGAATGACAGATATCAGCCGTAGATCTGGATCTGATGCGAGATTGAAGAAGCGAATCTGCTAGTGGTCACCTTTGTTGTTGGCCACCGAACTCTTGTACAAAGCCCAGAAACTCCATGAGTTTTTCTGTTGGCGGATCCTCCGACGGTCAAGTCAGTGACTGAAAAATGGGATTTAGGATTTTGGAGGCTAAAAGTTCATTACCTGATCACAATGGAGGAGGTATGGTATTTATAGGCATATAGTGGGAACTCTAATGGACCGGGTTGACCATTCTCTGTAGGTCAGATAGGTGTAGAGAGCTGGCTAGCGGCCCATGGAGCATACATATCTGCTCTAGTGGGTTTCTGGATCTTGATGGGATCAGACGGTCCAGATGAGACCGGATTTTTACCCCCATCAGTATGTATATTCTTTGTGGATGTTATTCATATCTATTTTTGGTGTTATGATATTCGCATATTTTTTGTGCAGTATACGAGAACATAGTTTTTTTAATTTAACTTGTATTTTTATTTTTTTAGAAAAGGAGAAGGAATTGAATCTTAGGCTATTTTATTAAATTTCCCTCTCCATCCAAGCAGGAAAAGATTCACCTGGGCAGCACAAAAAAGTAGGCCAAAATATCTTACTCATTTTTCTCAAAAACCATACCCTCTTTTTTTTTTTTGATGAAACGGATAGAGTCAAAAGACTCCAGCCTGGCAATCAATTAATAATAATAATAAATACAAGAAGGGTTTTACCAGAAGTAAAACAAAAATACGCACAAGAAATGCTCTAAAACAGGTAATGAGTACATAAATGTCATAATCGAGCTAGGCGCAGTTCAAGAACCGCATCGCTAAACAACTGGGTCCAAGGCGAGGCTTCAGCGGGGGGGGGGGCGGGGGGGGGAATAGCGCTCCAGAAAAGGGCAGGCGCTCCTCGACTAGGAAGCCTCTGGCTTGGCTTGGGATCGGAAAGGAAGTGCACGTCGAAACTCACCCTACACGGCGTCACTCAAGAGGAAACTCAATGGAATACACGCAACTGCAAATGCGGGGTCTGTAGGCAATCCAAAGGGACTGTCAAGGTTGAAGAAAAGATCGCTAATGCTGAACTAACGGCAACCAAATGCCACAGAGAAAAGGATGTGATAACACGATCATAGCTCTACAGAGAAGTCAGTCCATGGCAAAAAACCGCACGGTAGAAGATGCTTAACGAGACAAAGCATCCCCCTCTCACCCAAAATTAGAACACTCACCATACTAAATAGAAGCAGAACAAGCATCTATGAGTAGCAGAAAGGAAAAGAGCATGGATCCATAGCCACCTACAAGCAGCACTCATCGAGAGCAGTGGCCCAACCAGAGAGCTGCGATGTCACTCGCAGTGAAAACACACTCCGGTCAAACCCACAGTGGGAAGAAATGCAGCGAGCCGCATCTCTATCCCGCAGAGAAGAAGAGCAAATGCACTGATCACAGGGAAGAAAAATAAAAGCAATAAAACACGCTCAACTTATACCAATCCAAACGGCCAAATACAAGCAGCTAGAATCAGACGATTACGACAGCACGTAGTAGTTAAGACTGGTTGTTAGGCATCTCAAATAGGTAAAGGTGCAAAGATGCACAAAACAGCTGTCCAGCCAGCTATATACAAAGAGAAAACAGGCGCTAAAGTAAGAAACCAAAAGTTACAAGCTTAACAGACCAGGAAATAACACAGGAACATAAGCCTCCCAGGCAACATAAGCAGCTAAAGCTTAACAAAACATACATACAGCAGCTTAGCCAAAGCCCAGGGGAACAAAAAAAGAGGAAAAGTCAGCAGCAGTAATCGAACTAAACCTGCATACCCAGCGGAGCCCCAACGAGGAGTTCAAACCTGCAAACGAAGAAGGAGGAGAGTAAAAGAAAAAGGTGAGTACAATAGAATAACGATACAGTTGATATAAAGCGTGAAGATTATTAAGACAATGAAAGGAGTCATATAATTTTTGACAGGCCAGAGAAGTGTTGGCTTTGAACTTTGGGCTTGAAACCCAGAGTTTAAAAAGAAATAAAAAATCATCAATCATTGACGCGATCGAGTTACGTCGATGTTGGAAAACCCTGATATTCCTTTCCTTCCAAATGATCCAAATGATGATTTGAGTAGTTAATATCCACGCACTTCGAAACATTACGTTCGAGAGCGTATAAGACCATACGGCCGCTAATAGGGGGGAATCGAACCAGTATCCCAAGCCAATGTGCTAATCTTCCAAAGAGGGAGGATCAGGGGGCACTGGATGAAAAGATGGTTAACGTCTTCCGGATGCTGATCGCACATCAGGCAAAGTTGCCCCCAGGCCATGTTTCTTTTGTTAAGAACTTCAACGGTAAGCAGTTTGTTATTGAGAGCGAGCCATGAGGTAATTTGCACCTTGATAGGTGCACAGGAGTCCCAAATGAAATGGGCTGACAACGATCGAATTCCTTTAGTGTTCAGGAAATGGTAAAAATATTTAACCGAGAAAGTGCCTGAAGGTGACCAGCACCAAGAAATACCCTCATTCGGATGCCACGCGTAGCTATTGAGGGAGGCGAGGAGGTCGTTAAAAGTATCAGCGAGAGAGGGAGGAAGATCGATCACGAAAGGGATAAACCAATGTCTAGCATTATCTATGCAGATGAAAGAGTTCGCCACCGTCGCTGACGGAGAAGCCGCTAAGTGAAATAAAGAAGGGTACGCAGGATGATAGTTTGATATTGCCAATCCACAGATCAGTCCAAAATTTTGCTGTGGATCCGTCATAACAGGTACGAACGATGCTACACTGGAAAGCGGAGGATGCCTTCCAGATCCCTTTCCAGAAAGGGGATGCGTGGCGAGAAGTTAGGGGGGGGGAATTCCCACCAGTTGGAAGACGAAAATCGATAATTTTTGATGGATCGGATCCATGGAAGGTGATTGAGATTATGTAATCTCCACAACCATTTACCCAAGAGGGCAATGTTATGGTCCCTAAGATCCAGGACACCGAGGCCCCCTTCTTCTTTGGAGGTACAGATCAATTTCAATGGGCTAGGTGCGATCCAGGTTTAAAGGATGAGGATCCGGACCAGAGGAAATTACTCCTAATCTGATCAATCCTCTTGATCACCCAGGAGGGCATGAAGTAATAAGACATCATGTAAAGAGGCATGGCTGAAATCACCGAGTTAATGAGAACCAGCCTACCTCCTCAGGAGAGGACTTTACCAGACCAAACAGAAAGCCTAGATTCCACTTTATCTATAAGTGGGAACTAGTCAGCTCTGCGCAACTTGCCCCATCTCAGAGGGATGCCTAAGTAAGAGATCGGAAAGCTAGCGATAGGGCAATTGAAGCAATTGGATATCTCAACCTGGCGATTAGGGGAACCGCTTAGCCAAAGGACAGAAGATTTTTGGAAAGTGATAGATAGGCTTGATGCCATTTCGAAGCAGTAAAGGAGAAGTTTAAGGTTGCGAAGGGAGTGGACGTTGGGTTTGGAAAAGATGATAGTGTCATCTGCATATTGCAGGTTGAGAACTCCTTCAAAATGGGTGGAAGATCCAAGACCCTCGATCATTTGAAGGTTCCAAGCATTTCTGAGGAGCTTGCTAAACACATCGGCCACGAGGGCAAAAAGAAGAGAGGAGAGGGGGTCTCCCTGACGGAGACCGCATTTAATTTTGAATTTGTGCCCCTCCGAGCTGTTGATGAAGACAGAAGAGGTCCCAGAGTATAGGCTGGATTTAATCCAAGCTATCCATTTGGGGCCAAAACCCCGAAGGTAAGGATGTCAAGGAGAAAATCCCAATTAACATTATCGTACGCTTTTTGAAAGTCGAGCTTAAGAAGGATACCCTCAGAGCCAGATCTATGACAGTGGGAAATGATCTCCTGGGCCGAGGCAACACTATCAAGGATAAATCGATCTTTGATGAATCCCGATTGGGCGGAGTCGATGAGGGGGGAGATAATAGTGCCCAGTCTAGAAGACAGGACTTTCATAATAATTTTGAAAGAAGTGTTGATCAGACTGATGAGCCGAAAATTAGTCAATAAGTGAGCCCCCGCTATCTTAGGAATGAGAACAATGTGCGCGTAATTAATGCGATCAAAGGAGAAGTAACCCTCGTGAAGGTCCTGAAACAGTTTGAAGAGGTCTTCCTTAAGCCAATCCCAGAATTTTTGGAAGAAGAAGGCCGGGAAGCCGTCTGGGCCAGGGGCTGAATCGCTTTTTAAAGCAAACACAGCATATTTGATTTCTTCCATAGTGAAGGGCGCTTCAAGAGAAGAGAGATCGTGAGATTGGTTACCATAAAGTTGGAGCCAATCGAGCTCGACAGCGCGATGTTTCTGCGAGCCAATAAGATTTGTATAGAAATTGAGGAATTCCCGATGGATCTCTCCATCGGAGGAGACGTCAACCCCCTGGACGGAGATCGAGGAAATACGGTCACAACGTTGCCTATGAGATGCAAAGTTGTGGAAAAAGGCGGTATTGGCATCACCCTCCTTCATCCATTTAATACGAGCTCTTTGAGCCCATTTTGTATGATCCTGCTGGAGGATATCAGCATAATCTTGCTTGCAGGAAAGACGCTCTGCTCGAGCAGCCACTGACAAAGGAACTTGTTCTTCCATCTTATCAAGGGACTCACTGGATTGAAGGAGGAAGTTTTTAAGGAAAAGGGTGTTGTGGTGTCTCTCGGAACGCCAAATTTTGCATCCATGCTTGATCGCATGCAGTTTGAGCAGGATGTTACCCAATCCTGATGAACCGGTAATCGAGGCTAAACATTCCTCCACCAGCCTAACGAAGAGTTGGTCTTGTAACCATAATTTTTCAAAACGAAATTTGTGCTGGTGGCTGAAATGAAAGTCGGATGATAGGGTGATCGGACATGGTCAGAAGATGGATTAGGGAGAGCTTGGGAGGAAGATTGAGGGAAACGATCGATCCAGGGTTGCGAGACTAGGAAACGGTCAAGCTTGGCAAAAGTAGGGAGGGTGACACTAGTTGGACCAGGTGAACGACCTACCTGAGATAAGCAGATCGGATAATTGTAGCTCGCGGATGCAATCATTAAAATGGCAGGATTGGGTATAAGAGAAGACTGGATTCGATCTTTCGGAAACAAACCGAGTGACATTGAAGTCGCCACAGAGGATACATAGTTCACTAGAAAATTGTTGTAACGAAAGAAATTCGTTCCAGAATAAGGGCCTCCTCTCGGAGGTGGAGGGACCGTAAACCGATATAACGGTAAGAGGAACGTTGAATTGCGTCCAAAAAAGCTGAGTAATAAGAAAGAAATTAAGGCGTAGAACCGCGATAAGCGAGAATAACTCTTCTTTGAATCCAAATAGGATCCCTCCTCTCGATCCGATAGCATCCAGTGAAATCCACTTAGAGATTAGGGATCCGCCTAATGAGCTTAGGATCGATTGGGTGGGAGATTCCAATTTGGATTCTTGAATGGAAATTATGTCGCAGTGGGAAGAAGAGATTAAGTCAAAAATCGCCCGTTGCTTAGACGGGCAATTCAGACCGCTGGATGTTCCAAGAGACACTAATCATGGGACTGGCAATGCTCTAAAACTCTAAGATGTTCCAATTTTCTAATGGAACAGATCCGGGAGGAGTCAGTAGGGTCAATAAGGAATCCCATGTCCTGCGCAAGGGTAGCAATTTTGCCATCAGAGAGAGAGGAGAAAATAGGGAAGTAAAGAGATCCTAGCTGGTTATGGTGCATAAGTGGTAGGTCGGCGGAGGACGGGGATTGAAACTTGGGTTTGTCAGAGCTGATGCTAGCAGCGGAGAAACGGCCGTATTGGGATTTTGACGGAGAAACCATACCCTCTTTAAAGGATTTTCCGGAACAAGATAGATTTTGACGGGGCACAGTTTTTTAGGAGATCGAGAGGCTACCTTTGGAAATTTTTCCAAACTAACCCACTTTTTGAAAGTATTTATCAAACTGACCTACTTTCAAAACTATTTATCAAATTGACCTATAGTTCTATGGTTTTCTCCGACACTTAGGAGACGTTTGGTATGCGGATTGGAGAATTCCTAGGAATTGGTGGATTCCCAGGAATATGAGGGTGGGAATGAAGATTCCCGGAAATGTTGTAATACTGTGTTTGGTATACGACATTACATACCTGGGAATACTTTATTACCGTGTTTGGTATAGAATAATTCATTCCCATCAATCCATCTCTATAGTAGACATTACCAAAAATACCCTTTTACGCCAAATTATCAATTATCATGATTTTCAGCAAGTTCAACAGTAAGTTGTATTGAAATAGAACAACGAGATGTATAGTAAGCTGTAAAACGTCTTATAAATCATTAGAGCAAATTTGATGTGTTCAGAGTCTTCATTTGCTACTTTCATTACACCATCTACCGAAATACAAACGGTGGTAAAGAGGGGGTATTAACGGGTCTTGGGGATTCGAGATTGCAAGCATATAATAGTTACCCAAAACATCAGAATTTGAATTTCTCAGAGTTTGGGTTAGCTCGTGTAAGAGTTTCATTTTTCACAAATATTGTAAAATACTGAAATAATTATCAAGTATCCCCCTTGAGAGATTCGAGAATTTTGTATTGGGTTAGCCAATTTCAACATCAGGATTCGAGATTGCAAGCATATACAGAATTTGGTAGATGTACTTATCAAGTATCAAACAAAACATATAATAATTCTTGCTATTGAAACCCAATTAATTGTCCAAATTAAGAATTGAATTTTTTGCATAGGTTAGCTATTTCCCCCTAACCAGAGTACACTTCCAAGTTATACTGAACAGTGGCAAGGGGGGACTGGTGGTCGTCGACGTCGCTGGCGGTAGCACGACAGAGCACAGGGTCGAGCGGCGGCGCTACAGAGCTGGACGACGGGATGGAGGAGCAAGGGGAGATCGGGATTGGTGTTTTGGGGCTGCTGTGAGGGTGTCGACGAGGATGGAGGACGTGAGTGAGGGCGGCGATGGGAGAAGCGTCGATGGGAGAAAGGTGGTGCGACGGGGGTTGGGGGTCACCGGAGGTGGCCGGAGAAGACGATCGGAAGAAGAAGCAGGAAGGGGGCTTGGGGTTTTTTTCGTTTGTTTTTTTTTTCAAAGAGAAGAAGAAGACGGGAAGAGGAGTGTGATATTTGGGTGGATTTGGTTGGGTCCGGTTTTTCTGGAGGGTGTTTTGGATATGCAATAATCTCACTCATTTTTTATGTGGAGGAATCCACAAATCTCACCCTTTTCAACAGGAATATTTATCCTTCCCAAATAATTATTTTGATAACCCTGGAAATTTAATAATATTTATAAAACTATACATATATCTTACCAAACCAGGTAATCAAGAGGGTAATCCTAGATTCCCTTATACATTACCGTGTACCAAACGCCCCCTTAGAGAAATTTTGAACTTGCAATTTCTATATAAAATGTATACAACTACACTCACTATCTGAGATAGGGAGTTCATTTGAACTAGAGATAGCATGTGTAGTTATACTTATTTTTTTCAGAGAAATTTTGAATATAAAATATATACATTTACACTCGCTATATGAGATAGCAAGTCTAGTTCAAATGAACTTGCTATCTCAGATAGCGAGTGTAGTTGTACTCATTTATTTTAGAAAAATTTTGAACA
Organism: Hemerocallis citrina; assembly: GCA_017893485.1. Classification (NCBI taxonomy): domain Eukaryota; kingdom Viridiplantae; phylum Streptophyta; class Magnoliopsida; order Asparagales; family Asphodelaceae; genus Hemerocallis; species Hemerocallis citrina. The sequence goes on from CM030358.1 coordinate 406,622,008, forward strand.
TTAAATGTATACAACTACACCCGCTATCTCAGATAGTGAGTATAATTCAAATGAACTCGCTATCCCAGATAGCGAGTGTAGTTGTACTCATTTTTTTCAGAGAAATTTTGAACATGCAATTTTTATCAGAAATGTATATAACTACACTCGCTATCTCAGATAGTGAGTCTAGTTCAACTGACCGATTGTAGTTGTACTCATTTTTGAGAACTCATTTTTTAGAGAAATTTTAAATATACAATTTCTATCTGAAATGTATAGTCCTACGCTCGCTATCCGATATAACGAAATCAGGTGAACTAAACTCGCTATATAAGGTCAATTTGGTAAAGAGTTTCAAAAATGGGTCATTTTGATAAATGCTTTCAAAAAGTTCGTCATTTTGGAAAAAAAATCTACCTTTTGCCAATTTTTTGTTTGTTGCCCAATAGGGCAGATGATTGTATTCCATCGAAGCACTATATGGGTTGATACCTTGCATGATTTTCTGCCAATTAACTAATATTAATCACTGTTCTAGTAATAAAAAAAAGTTTTTAACATATATGTCCCTAATAAAGATGTAAATATCACATGTATCCCTCACAAATATGTATTTTCACATTTGCTCCTAACAATGTGTGCCCATTCTTTTAGTTACCCTCCAAGTTAAAACTACTTAACAGACATAAATATGTATGGAATATACAATTTTTTAATAGATTTTATGTAAAATGACTGAAATACCCTTCATCTACTATCTTCTTCGTACTCTTTATAAACTCAGTAGTCAGTAAAACCAACTGAAACACATCAGCCATTCTCAACTTTTCTTTAGTTTTCTTAATAAATGGACATATTTGCAGTATATCTTTATAACTTCATCTTCTTCCTCATGTTTCCTACACAAATTTGCCACTAATCTTAAAATTTTCAAATACATGTAGTTTGAGGCAACTTTTAGAGGTCACTAAGAAATGAGCTCATATTGTTAAGGCAAAATATTAAAATATACATTTTTGAAGAACATATATGATATTAGCATATTTGTTAGGGGTATATGTGTTAAAATACATTTTTAATGTACTTGGTCGAAAATGACTTAACAATCATCGTCTCTGCCATTAAACTTCTTCTTCTTCATAAACTCAAACAACTATTAATCCAACTAAAATTCATCAACTCTTCTCAAAATTTCCTCAATATTTTTAAGCAATAGACAAATTTATAGTCCATCTTTATAACTACATTTCCCTCTCTCGTTTATTCTTCAAATTTGCAATCAATCTTTTTTTTTTTTTGAAGAAAAATGTGGAATAAGGCCACCTTTAACTAGTAATTAACAAAACAAATCCAGAGTACTGAGCCAAAGTACCAACTATGAACATGAAATAAAATATGAAGCAACATGAACCGTACAGACAACAAGAGATCCCTCCAACAAACCCTTAAGGGTGGATTGACAAACTGATAGTCTTCATCTAATATTGAGGAGGTCACATCGATGCATCTCCTCTAAAATTGTTTGGACCCCATCTAAGGCTCAATCACAGTGCTCGACCCATCATAATTGTTTGTACGTCAGTTGAGCTTCGTGCCCTGCTTCCACCGCAGGTGCACACCCACCTGAGGCGAGTCAGGCAGGATTTTGACAATCGCCGCACCCAGTCTTCTCCTCTTTTTCTCTCACAATCTCGTAAACATCACACTTACTTCAACCAAAACCACAGTCAAAGTGAGAGCCGTGAAGAGGATACCTTCACCTCTCTCACTGTTACGCCTCGCTTCCCAAAATACAGGAATACGAGCACGTAACGAAGGCCCAGCGAATGATCTAAATACCATCCATAAGCTGTACCAGTCTAACTCAACAATATGAATGACAATCACAACCACGCAAGAGATTATAATCACATAAACGAAGAAAAACTTTAATAATAAATGAAATACTTCAAAACATATTATCCAACATCTGGGATAAAAAAAATTTCGGATCATCAAAGCCCATAACAAAATACAATATCAATAACAATGTTCAAAGGGAAAATAGCATAAAGATAATTCAAGCAGTCAATTCTTGAGCTCCTTTCTTTAAAATTGTTGCTCACCAAGTCCTTCTAGTACCACTCCTTTGGTACCAGTAAACTCATGATCTAAAAATAGAGAAAAAATGTCCGTTAGAGCAAGTCACGGACAGAAAGTAACGGGATACAGAGAACAAGAAAGCATGGTATAACAAGAATAAAGGACTGGATCAAAGTCAAGAGCAAAACAAGGATTGGCAATAATGTCAAGGGTCTACATTCAATTATGCGATAATCACTAGTTACAATTCATGATCAATAACGATAACAATAAGCGGAATCAAGTATGGAATGTCAATTTAGGGTTGTTATTCATTTTATTAACCTATTTAATGCACGTAGTACTGTGTCCCATACCACAGGTTCGATGCATGCAATCTAGTGAATGTTTAGACTGTGATGGTGAACTCAACAGATCATGTACTCGGCGTCGATAACAATAATTAACACTCAATAATTAACAATCGATAATCCATTTTTCAATCAATCAATGTAAAAAATAAGGGCCCTACCGAGTACAATCTCCGATTGTTCACTACCAAGTCAACCCACAATACCCCGACTTGTTAATATTTTATTTCATCATATGTGAGCATGTAAGAAGATGTCAAGGTTGTGTAATGCTAGGTGTGACTCTCATTACATGTAAGACAAGAAATATTTATACTAAATCAATGTAAATCATACAATCTGTATAGCAGGACCTTGCTGTACAAAAACAAGCATCCACGCTGCTACAGGAAGACAAATCCGGATCCATCAGAAATTCTAGAAACTAGACTCTCTACTGGTTCCAGTGCATATACATACGACATATCAAAAATCACAGAATCTAGGTTAAAATTCTTATTATTACAGATTTTATGTTCAGACAGCAGGTTATTGATTATGTTCACATATATGCATCAGGTCTGAAACTTATCAATTAATTTCACAAAAATTCAGAGTGACTCCTACACATGTCTAGTCTCAGCCAAATTAATTTCACATTTTAATTTTACTGTTAACATGTTCTTTTTATTAACAATTCTGGGTAATACACGTATAATTGTGAATCTGGAATTCCTGACCTAGAAGTACTAAAAGTCAGATATCTAGCAGGTTTTTATATTGGAATTTAAATCCGTCAAATTTTCTGGAAAGTAGACTCATGGAGCTACAATTCACTTTTACAAAGCTCCTTCAAATTACTAAAGCAACATGTTTGAAAGTTTGATGCAAAAAGAGGCAAACAGCAAGTCAGAGAATAATTTAACATAAATTGGCAATAATTTCATCACACAAGCATGCAATATCATGATAATTAATTAACAAAAGTTCTATTTAGTTATTAGCATGAGATTTCAACATTAACAAGATACTTTTACAATCATGACAATTTATTCATGAAAATCATATTTAATTGAAAACATCCCAAACATCAATCAATTCTATAACATAGATCTAATTGTTTCCATGTATTACGTGCATATGCAATGTGCAATAGGGACTAGGGTTTGAGTCAAAGATAATGGCACGCAAAAAGATTTATCACTTGGTTTTGCCGATGAATCCGTGATAAACTCTTGAACAAAAACAAATACAGATATGAATATGGAAATATGAGCTACTTGTGGGAATCAAAGAAAATTCTTGAATGCGAACAACAACAGGGTTCAAGAAGACTTTCCTTTATATGATTAGTCCGAATATAATAGAATAACGGGATTAGGATCCCGTCGGCAACACGTGCAACTCACGTACCTGCACAAGCACGTGCAAACATGTGCACACACGACAGCAAGGACCACAACAGCAAACAAAAAACAGCAAATGGGGCAAAATAGCACACAGTGAAATTAGCTGATTGTGTGAGGTGCTCGGTGGTGGTGGACTGTGGCGGTGCAGTCGATAGAGAAGATGAGAGGGTTGGCTACGATGGGGCGATGAGGATGAGGGTGAAGACAGGGGGTGGTGAGCGGCGATGTGGGTGGAAGAGGATGATCGGAGGTCGAGGAGGTGTTGGGGTTGGACGAGGAGGATCGGGTGAGGAGCATGAGGGTGAGGACGGAGGCAGGGCATCGATGGGTTCTTAAGGCGCAGCGTCGAGGTGCAGTCGGAGTGGAGGCCATGGAAGAGGATGATGATGGCGGGGTGGTTTCAGGTGCGGTGGAAGGATGGAGAGGTGGTCGAGCTCGGTGGGCGATGGGTTTCGGAAGCGGCACAAGGGAGGAAGAAGAGCGAAGGGAGGATTAGGGTTAGGTGATTTGGGTTAGGGGGGTTTAACAGTGCATACATAGAGTTAGGGTGTCGGTAATGGGTTATTGGGTAGCGGGTTTAGGATTTAGATCCACTAAGGCGATGGGTTAAAGGGTTTTGATTCAATAGGAAAAATTATAGGGTTTTGGGTTTAGATCCAATAGGGAAAAAGAATAAATAAATAAAAATAGGATTTATAATTAGATTAATTGGGGATATCAATATGCAAAAATTTGAATAGGGTGAAAAACAAAATCTTCAGCAGAAAAATTAAATAGATTGGGAGACAAAAATTGAGTTGAAAGCAAATAATAAATTCTATTATTAGATAATCAAATTACAGGGTTCAAAAGAGACGATGAAGAAAACAATAAATAATAATACCAAGAAAAAAAATACAATAACTGAAAACAGGGGTTACACTCACGCTCTTGCTCTCTCCAGTGATTTCTCACATACCCAGACATACACAAACATAGAGTAGTGAGGAACAATATCTTACTCACTCTCTCTCTCTCAAGCCAAAACATACAACAAATCACAACTAAATGAAGCATCACCTTCTCCACTCGCCACAATGGGCGGTGGCATTGTGAACGTCAGGTTCAATGATGAGGGCGTAGTAATGGTGCATCCTTGAAGACTTTGGCCATCGGGTGAAGTAGCTTGAATGCTTCTGCCGCCCATCACAATCACTCCCAAACAAAACTGTGCAGTCAAAGAGAGAGCCGTGAAGAGGATACCTTCGCCTCTCTCACTCTTGCTTTCTCCGGTGATTTCTTATGAAGACATACACCAATATAGAATAGTGAGGAGCAACATCTTTACTCTCTCACTCTTGCTTTCTCCAGTGATTTCTTATGAAGACATACACCAATATAGAATAGTGAGGAGCAACATCTTTACTCTCTCACTCTCTCACTCAATCACTCTCTCTCCCAAGCAAAAACACAACACAAATCACAACTAAATGAAGTATCACCTTCCCCCCTCGCCACAACGGGCGGTGGCATTGTAGGTGTCAGGTTCAATAATGACGGCATAGTAGACTGTGGAGCATGAGCTTGACTACGCTCCTCCAGCGACATAGTCACTATCGTCTTGAACTCCAAGCCAAAGGAAGTTGCTGGCACCTCCGCTTTTCTTCGTTATGCCGATCTGAGCTCTCAGTTCCTCCACCGAGGTGCTGTCGGAGTTGATGGGACCTCCACCAGCATAGTTGGAGGTCTCAGCTCCTCCACCGAGGCTTTTAGCTCTTCCACTGAGGCACGACCATGGAGTCCATCGAATATGGGTTTATCGACGCATTTGATGGCGGCGGAAATGTGGACAACGACGACGATGGGGGCAATGCTGATTTGGGGACGCAGTCAGTGGGGGAATGGCGGCGACAGGAAGGCGGTGTCGAGGAACCAGAGCCGCTGCCACCACAGATCGGATCTGGGGTCCACGGGGCGTGACAAAAAAGCGCGATGAAGAAGTGCTCCTCGACGATGGACCGCGATGGGGAGGTGAACGAGGGGAAGGATGGACAGCGTGGACCAGCACGACGTGGCAGGCAGTGACGAGCCCAAGCCGCCGTCCCCACCGGACTCAGATTCAGGGTAGATTTTTAGGAGTTTTAGGGGTTAGTTTCTCTCTAGACTTTTCCAGAGAGAGAAACTCTAGGGAATCTCCCAATTTGCAATCAATCTTGTGTTCTATTAATAGATCATAAGATTTATCATTTTTTAATATAAAATTCTTGAACTCTTTCTCATCCTCAGTTTGAATTTCAATCATCTAGTAAGAGGGTTAAATCACGGTTAACTTGATGATATTCTTAAATTGGAGGTAAATAAGAAATAAGATGCAAATTGTTATGGCAAATATGAAAATACGCATTTGTGAGGGACATATGTGTTATTAGAATATTTCTTAGGGTATACATGTTAAAAATCCTAAAAATGTAGAAGTCTACTTACATTAATCCAACCAGTAAAGTAGAAACAACATCAACCAACCAATTAGAAAACCAATGTGATTTCTTAGCTTTCTCCTTACAAATAAGCTTTCATGCAAAGAATAAGTATATCATATAAAGTGTAGTTAACAAAGAGAGATAGTATATACTGTCTGATGATAATCTAATTCATTTTTCTCTTACATTTATGCACAACAGTATAAACGATTTTAAGTAACATTAGCTCGTCGACCTCTCTGATATTGCCTAAGTCTCTCAGTTAGTTGTTCTTCAGACGTTCTTGACATTCGATTCTGTCTATTTTGTTAATTTCTTGCTCTTTCATCAGCCAATTATTGTGCATTCATATTAGTGTGTCGATTTCTTTGAAACTGCATGTCTCTTTCTATTCAGCTAGTTGATTGTCATACATCAATGATAATTGATTTCTCGCATATTGGCGTTGTCTCAGTCTAAGCTCTTCCAATTGTATCACAGTCATATTAGTTCTTCTATTTCTATCATATTATCTACGCTTCTCCCTACGTTCAACAAGTTGTTGAATATTCTGATAGTTATGATATTTCAGTTGGTGCTTCAATTTCTTCTAATTATCTTTTGTCTATTATTTCTATGTCATTACACAGTCGATTATTTTCTAGATATATTCTATCAATTTCTCTTGATAGAAACTTAAAAGTTAGCTCTATTATTAAGACAATTGTCTAATTAAGATAAAAAAATCATAGACAAACACAAATTAACTTCAAACAGTAATAGTAGAACTTTAATGACCTGAACAGTTTGAGTAGTCTATAAATCCTCTCTCCCGTGTTTAGCCACTACAACGTAACCTATATGAAAGAGAAAGAAATTGTTTTATATTACCATGCCCCATGTCCCGATACATATGGAAAGATCAAGATATGCATGGAAAGTCTCTTACTATTGAAAAGAGAGCTTGTTATAAAATCAAAAACTATTAAAAAGAGCTAGTTATGCATACAAAGATCTAATTATGGAAACAAAAAATCAAGTGCACTTAGAAAAACTGTTATTATGGCAACAAAAATCCAATCCGGATACAAGTTCTGCTGGATGCATTCTATCGTAATTGCAAAACCAACAAACATTTAAAAATTAGAGCTTTAAACTACAAAATGCATATAATCACCAAAAAACATACTCTAAAACAGTTACAACAAACTATAAAGGATACAGAATTGGTAAGTCAAGCAAAATAGCAAATATAGTTCAGCAACTATAAAGCTCCTACCTAACCTCCTCCGCCTCCCCCCCTCCCCTCCGCTGCTGAACGTCTTCTCTGACGCCCCTCTTCAACCTGTTCTCTACTAACAGAGAATACTGCAAATCCCCAAACCCCCACCATTAGCCAGTGCCACAGATCAAGCAAGCTTACAGAGTCCCAAACTTCCCTCCCCCCATACAACGGATCTTCCCCCCCATACAGCGGGCCTAATGAGAGGGCCCGTCACCCACCCGCACCACCACCAACTGAAACAACAGCTCTGCCGCCGCCACAGTAGCCCCTTCCACTACCCTCGTCAGTCAGTACACTACTCAATCACTCCCCTCTTCCCACTGCAGTAGCTCCCCCCACAGCACCACCGTCCTTCTCCACACCCGACCCCCTCCCCTGACAAAAGAGTAGCTCAGGGGCTCAGACGAACTCACTCTCCCACGCGTGCACACCAAAGTGCGCATCGGCATCATGAGGAAAGGAGCTTTAGTCATCATCGCCATGGAGAAGAGTCGCACAGGGGCTATAGGCATCATCGCCGAGAAGAGGAGTCCCACGGGGGATGGGCCCAAAGAGGGGGTCCTCCTACCAGCCACAATAGGCATAAAAAAACTCCCCCTTCAGGCCAGCGTCACCACAGGGGTTACAACCATGAACATCGTCGCCAGCAACACCCACCATCCCAGTACAAACCTCAGTACCAATACAAATTCTCAATGCAACACCCCAAGGGTGCAGATTTTTCCCACCACCACAACAACTACAGAACTCACCAAAAGCCTCTTCATATTTCTCCGACCAAGGCCCCGTACCCCAGCACCTACCACCACCCTAATCCACCACCCCAGGAGGACTCCAGGCTTAAATCCTGCGTCGAGCGAGCCCATGAAGGGGCTCCACAAGACGGGATTACAGCGGTGAAGGACTCGGGAGGTGGGGAATGGGGGGAACAGTGGGTGCAAGTGCTTGGAAAAAGAAGCAAGAGACAGAGCATTTCACCCAACCCACAAATCGAACAACTCCAGCGTAAAAAGAAGCAAAGGAAGGGGAGACATAAGCCTGTACCGTGCTTCAACTGTGGCTACTTGGGCCATTACAGGAGCGAATGCACAAAAGAGGTCCGTTGTCTCAAATGTATGAAGTGGGGGCACCTCTCATACGTTTGTGCCAATGTGGTTGAGACTCACAACGACGACGAACGGCCGGTGAGCCGAGGCAAGTCTCCGGATAACCCCACTCTCATTCGACTTGCAAAGAGTTTAGATACGATCAAGAACGAGGAGAGATGGCTTAGCCAATGGTGTGCAGTCGCCAGAGTTAGAGCAGGGAGCCCCTCGGAGGTGCACCTCCTTCAAGTCCTCAACGAAAAATGGCCAATGAGAGCCCATAGAGACTGGGTAGCAAAGAAAATGTGCCACTTACAGTTCTTGGTTTCATTCCCATCGCTGGAGAAGGTTATCGAAGTTATTGGTATGGGGATTGTCGACTTTGGCCACTTTAGAGTGGAATTCTCTGCATGGATGCCTAGTTTCGGAGTGGAGCTACCTCAAGGAGACAGGTACTGGATATGGATCCACAATGTTCCGCTTCACTTTTGGAAGAGGGAAGCTCTCCAAGAGATTATCGCTGAGTTTGGGTCTTTTGAAGAGATAGACGAGAAGACGGTGCGAAGATTAGAGATCGTCTCGGCTAGAATCCTCATAAGGAGCACCGATATATCACTAATGCCCCGTTTCGCCAAAATCTTTTCTTTTGAAGATTCATACCTCGTCCGGTTCGTGCTCGACAAGCGAATGGAACCAGAGTCAGAGCAGTCGGCCATCATCTCTCCTACTCTTGCATCGTGGCTCAGAGATAACAGATCGTACAAGCAAGTGGTGTCACCACAGTGGGATCTGACCATTGATGGAGCACACAAAGTGGAAAGGGCTCACTAGGAGCTCATCAAAGCGGCGAAAAGGTAGGAGCAACGCCAAGGACACACGGTGGAGGGATCAGAACTGGGGAGCGGATCTAAACTCAAAGATGGTCGAGGAAGAGCCTTGACCATCAGATCCAACGACCCAAAACCTTCAGAGACAACTAGCTCAACAGATCCAACGGTGGATCGGCGCAAGAGACCAGATTTGGAAGGTCTTGCTGCGCAGAACAGAAATCTGCGAATGGAGGACTGAGGCAAAGCTCAAAGTGGCAGTCTACACATGGGAGTTGGTGAGGGAAAGGCCAGAGAGGACCAGAGAGTGGAGGCAGGTCACGGCTAAAGAGGAAAAGGGTAAAAGCGACCTACAAAACGACATGCAAGACCTGCGGAACTGTTTCCAAAAGGGGCGAGAGTTGGTAGCTTTGGGTAGAGAGTCGACAGGGAAGACTCCCATGTTGGGGAAGAATACGAAGATAGGAAAACCCTCTGACATAGTACCCACCCAAGAGGAGAGAGACCCCAAGGTTGGGGCTTTAAATCTGGGAAAGGAGAAAGCTCAAAGCAGTAAGGGGGTAAGTAATGGCAGCGGAGAAGAAGAAAGCTCAGAGGGGAAAAAATAGAAAGATAAAGGAGCAGGTGAAGACAGCAACGAGAAGAGGGGAAGTAACCCCTCGAAAGTGCCGCTCTCGCCTCTGAAGTCCCCCATTCAGAGTGAGACACGTGGAGATGGCGACAGAACAAAGGCGTCGCTCAGCACACGCGTCCCACTGAAGACAGCGAAAGCGTTGGATAAATAGAAAGGTGGTCTGCTCCATCGCGAAGGAGTGGGAAGCTTAAACGCTTCTGGTAGTGAAGAGGAGTTAGGGGTTTATATATAAGAGTGTTAGTGGGCCCAAAGAGGGGCCCAAACACAGTCAGGTACAACTATCGACGAGTAGTGGACCCATTGAGGGGTCTGCGATAGGAAGCACCACTATTCTGGTAGAATCATCAATTTGTTGGCTCAATGAGGAGTCCATGACGAGAGAGACTACTCTACAACTGGAGATTCAGCATGCAGATAGTGATGAGGACTTGGAAAAGCGATTAAATTTGGATGAGGAATTCTCATTTACGGATGAGGAGTCAGAGGATCTTGAATTTGTGGCTGATACACAGAAAGAGATCTCACCAGAGATTGTCTTATCCACCCTTCCAGAATTAGCGCCTGACTTTAGTAAAGGAAGGTCAAGCAGAATAGTTTGGTTCAGGGTACAGCGGTCGCCTAAGAGAGCTCATGTAGAGTCCCTGGATGACTATCTGGAGGTGGCTGCAGCGGCCAAAGCTGCAAAATTCGATGATGGAGGTACGAGAAATTTTTTAGCATCTATATTAAATTTCATGTCAGATTCTGATGTTTTTATCCTTGCTCAAACCTATGGCTTAGAGGTGTGTAACATAGAACGTAATGCTCTACTACTCAATAAAATTAGGGGTTAGAAACCGAATGGGTTAACGCTAGTTATCAGAAAAACTTGGGATCCGGCCCTGGGTTGACGGAGGTCTTCAAGGAAGAAGCCTGTCCCACACCCACACCCACGATCAACCTAGACATGGCCCCCCAATGAATACACTATTCTGGAATATTACGGGGTTGGGGGATAGGGGGAAGAGAGATATGATTAGGGACGTCATTATGAATTCCAATGCAAAGGTGGTAGGGTTGCAGAAGACCAAACTTGCGCACGAGTTTAAACTCAAAAGAGTAGGGGGCAACAGAATCAAGGAATGGGTACTACGCCAATCCGCAGGAGCTGCTGGGGGGATTGCTATTGGGTTCAACCTGGATATTTTCACCTGTCTCGAGGAATACAGTAGAACATTCTCCCTGACTATCCGACTGAGGCGACGATCTGATAATTGGGTGCAGACGATCACTATCGTTTATGGGATGAATGTGGCTGCAGATTGAGACGCTTTTTGATAAGAGCTTATCGATATTCGACAATGATGGTCGGGAGCTTGGATTGTTGGGAGAATTTCAATCTTACTAGATTTGCTTTCGAGCACAGGGAAAGAGGCTCCAGCGACAGACACAGAGAAGAGTTCAATAGGGTGATCACGGAACTAGAGTTGATCGATATCCCAATCAATGACAGACTATTTACATGGTCAAACATGCAAGCGTCCCCGATTATGGCTAAATTGGACAGGATACTAGTATCGATGGATTGGGAGGCTAAATTCCCATTGGCAACCGCTAAGTCTATCCCTAGACCTACGTCAGTTCATACCCCGGTCCTACTTGATGCGGGGGTACAGGGATCTCAAAGGCCAAGGAAGTTCAGATTTAAGAAGGCCTGGCTAGAAATCCAGGGATTTCACCACATGGTGATGAAAAACTGGGCGCTCCCAACTACTGGTACGGATGCTGCAACCCGATGGTGTGAAAAAATCCACAAATTGAGAAAGCAGCTACGTAGATGGAATCGATCTAGATTTTCAACCATCTGGCATGCAAAAGATTCCTTTTTGGAAGGAATTAATGAGCTAGAAGGATTGGAAGAAACGAGAAGTTTGCATTGGGCATAATCTCTACTGCACTATTCTTGCAACAATCAAACGGTATTGATAAAAGTTAGAATCAAATACTTAGTGAAATGTTGAATTTTATATTATTGACTGGTGTTTGTCTTGTGTAATTATGAGTGATGTTGTATTGTTAATCATATCTCTAATGTGTTACTACACTCTAAATTGAATACACCTTGTAGAACATGGCATGAAAACACAAATAATTTTATTAAAGTGAAAATTTGTGTTGTGATACATCTGTTAGAGTACATGACCCTAGATGGCCTAAAGTAGGACCTACAACAAATATTTGTGTGTGCTTAGAAAGTACAGAATATGGTTCTATGGACAGATTTTAGATCTATCTAATTTGTATTAGTAGAATCTAGACAAACAAAATTATTTGAAAATGTGTTCATTAAAGATAAGTGCATGAAATTATCTAGTCTTACTGACATAGTCAATGATTCACTGTTGGAATCAAGAACCAATCATAATGACACAAACTTGAATGACAAATGAGCTAAGAAAAGTTTTTAGTAGACAATGACATGATTTTGTGTCATACAATAATACTTTAATTTAGTTGATCTGCCGAAAGGGGCTAAAACTATAGTAAGTTAGTGGAATTTTGTAGATAAAACTTAATTTTGATTGTTCAGTAACAATTTTAATGCTTTTTAGTAGCTAACAGATTAACTGAGAAAAATGGGATAGATTTATTTGATATCTACTCACATGTTTGTCATATTGCTGCAATAAGTATTCTTTTTACCCTTACATCTATTGAAAATTTTGTCATTCATAAAGGATATTTAAAAAGTTTTGTACTTGATGTTTTATACTGAACAGTTTTGTACTGAAAAGTTTTGAACTAATATGTTTAGTGAACAAGATTTACAATTTAGTAAAATCATTGTATGTTCTTAAAACATGTATAGCCGACGAATAAATAATTTGATAAATTTTTGAAAGAGCCTAGTATATGAATCAACTAATTCAGATCAGTGCCTTCAACTTTGTGGTGTGTCAAATATAGTGGCTATTATTTACTTATTCTGTTGACATGGATGTTCTTGGAAGTGACCTCTCTATTACAAATGAAGTTAAAATTGTGCTATCCAAAGAATGCAACATAAAAACCTAGGTACTATGGACACCATAGATATAAGGGTGAGTTTTCAGTTGGCAAGGGATAACTCTTAGTCAAACTCACTAAATCAAAATGTGTTTCAAAAGTAGTGATATAGTGACTGAAAGTGTGTTTTGAAACACCTTATGATTATGATAAAAGGTTGACACCTAATAATGATGCAACTATGAGACAGATAGATCATTTTAAAGAAATTGACAGTCTCATGTATACAAAGATCTGCACTAGAATAGACATAGCCTTTGAGGTAGGTATGATCTACAGATTCACTAATAATCCCATACACATTTGAGTGCCCTTAAGAGGCTAATGGGATACCTGAGTAGTATTCAAGAGTTTGCTTTGTGCTACTCTAGTCATTCTTCGAATGAATGGCTGATCTGATGTATTATGATACTCAGAATTTAGTGAAAGTCGATAACTAGTAGATATGTGTTTACACTAAGAAGAACAGAAATGTTATGAAAATAAAAAGCAAACAAGTACTGTGCGATCATCCATGAAATCAGACCTCTATGTGTTATCCTCTGCAGGAAAAAAGGCTGAGTGGATTGAAGAAATTGTTGCTAGTTATCCATTAAGAAGTTTAAGTAACTCTCTAATTCTGTTATGCGACTATCAAGCTACAATGCACTGTAGCTCATAACCCACTCTATAATAGTAAGAGGAGTATATTAAGCATGAAAGAAGCCTAGTTGAATTTTCTCATAGATAAAGTGCAATTGCGACAAGTATGGCTAATTCTCTTGCTAAGAGACTTGAAAGTTATCTAATTATCAAAACTGTGCGAGAAATGGAGTTGAAAGCTATTCAGACAAAGCTTTAACATCCTAATTGTTTTGAAATTTAGAATCCAATTGGAGCCATAGAGAAGTTTAAACTTAAGCATCAATTTTAGGCAGTTGACAAGTTTTAGATAATTTTGATGATTCCACATAAATTTCACAAATATATAATGTCATTCCAATTTTAATGGTATTATATATCTATAGAATTTACTTAGAATAATCATATTATTCCAATACGAAACATGAAAATTTGTCGATGTGTTTCCGATGATTAAATTGTCTTAATATCATTCCAATTTTGATGATATGTCTTTATGGATACATGTTTCATTCCAATTTTGATGATTCAATGTTAAACCATGATTGAAATGGCAGTCTTTTCATTCCAATATGAAACATAGTATGGTTCTTGTGTAGAAACTATTAAAGTTCATGTTCATTATTTAGTTAAAGAAACTTGGTTGTGATGCTTGCGTTACATTTTTGCTAAGCTAATTATGAATTGTACTAAGTTCTTTTGTGGAACTAGATACTTTGTGAAATTCATTGGAATTCTTAGAGATGTGTCTCTTGATATTCTTGTTTTCAATAAGCTAGCAAAGATGGAGGAGTTGAATCTGTCAACATAGATTTCAAGAATAATGATTTGCTCAAAATGGAGGAGTAAATATTAAGCAGTGTGCAAGGATAGAGTTTCAGTTTATTTCTTTCGAGAATAAATTAGTCACTTGCTTGGTAAAACTTATGTTGAGTTTAAGACTCTTGTGTTCATGAGCTTAAAACTCTATTTTGTTCTTGAAGTTTATTTGTTTTGTTTGATTTTGAAACTATGACAGATTATTCCAGTTGGTTTAGTCTTTGTGAACTATTCTGAATTGGATATGATTTGGAACTATTTAATTATATTGATTTAGTCTTGATTGAATTATTCAGATTTATAATTATATTGGCTCTTATGAAACTATACCTTTATGATATTTTTCTTTTTTATGGACTGCTATCAGCCAATCAGTTTTATACTGAACTAATGAGATAATCCTATACTTTATATATTGAGAATATGAGAGGAGATTGTTGAATATATTGGTATATTCTCTCTATATAAATATTGCATGTGCATATGAGTAACACGTGTATTGAACGTACAATTGATTGGATATTGGAACGCGGGTTTGTGGGCTTATAACCAATACTCAAACCAGTATTTAGGAATAAATACTTGCTTGTGATAGCAGACTAGGTATTCCAATCTTGATACCTAGGGTGAATATCTCAAGCAACTTAGATCTAAATATTAACCATAATTCCCAATTGTTAATTTCTCACAAAACCTAACAACTTAATCTTCTTTAAAAAAAATGATCATTTATCTTCTTCAATCTTGTTAGATCCAACCTGGATAGTCCACTGAGGCACCACTGTAAGTTAGTTGGATCGTTCATCTTTTTTTAGTCTGTACATTTTTATTTTTCTAGCTATATTTAGAGTTTGGTTTAAGTAAATGTTTGCAAGATTTGAATCTATTTGTTATTTATCCTTCTCATAAGTCATAAATCATAACGCTAAGTAGTAACTAGTGAGGTCATCACTGAGATGTTTGGGAATGAGGGCATATTAAGTAGATAACTCAAATTAGCTTGTTTTTCAAGTAAGGATTTTTCTGATTGATATGTATGGGGAACATAGTGAAAAGATAATGCAGTTAAGAGAAACCGATTTAAGCTCTGAGGGCATGTACCACTACCAAAAACTTACCATATATATGATCGAAAGTGAGCTCCTGGTATGAAATTTGAAGCAGAAAACTCCTCTCGAATTTTTGGAAGCACCTGCAGAAACTAGTTATATTTGGAGTTGCAGATATCTGTTTACTGCAAATGATAGAGTGTTTTAAAGAAGCTTGACGGGCTACAATTTTTATTCATATTGTTTTCTGATATATGCTCATTCACCAGGCTGAATCAGGACCTCACGTCTCAGGTCATTAGCAGATTCTGACTCCTGGAATTGGGATTAGTTTTTTTTAATCTGAGTTGAATTTGAACACACAGAATATCTCAAGACCAGGGTCGGCCTTCCTGTCTTCCTTTCTTTCCTGTCAAGTGCATAAGAAATTAAGAATTATGCCAATTTTTAATAATACAGATATTTCTGTCAGATATTTGAATCTGTTCAAACAAATGAAACACAATTGTGCATATTATATTTATTAGAGTCGAAATGACACTGAAACTTATAGAGTTGGGTGGATTATGTATGAGTTCTCAACTCAAAATAATGTAATGTGGGCTATATTGTTTATTTGTAAAAGCAGCATGCTGCTTTTGTTACCATCCTAGAAACATTAATGCACAAGTTGCTGATCTCTTTTATTATTGGGTTGCAAGGTTGAATTTAGATGCTCACCACTTTGGGCCTTTGGCACGTAGGGAAATAAAAACATTAATGCACAGGTATGCTTTTCCATCTCTTTATTTTTTTAATACAAGTATTAGAAGTCTAATTTTGGGAATTTCTTCAAATTTGCCGATTGATTTGAATGCAAAGTTGTAAGTTGAGAATTTTCAAATTGCAAGTCTACATTCACTATCCAAGTTCTATTGTTCTATATTTTTATGCTTTATTAATTTTATTTTAATTTCTAGATTAAAAGAAATGTTTCCTAAGAAACAAGCTTCTAGGTATGAAAAAAGAAAAGGGAAGAAGTTATTATAAAATATCAAAGTGGTTCTTTGGATAAATGTTTCTTCGGAAAACCAAGTTGAAAATGAGGTAAACGAAGGAGTTCAAGATTTAGATGAAACTGAAAATGAGGTAAACGAAGAATTTTAAGATTTTGTTCAAAATGAAAACGAACAAACCAAAAATATGGAAGAAACGACAAATATTACTGAAAATGAAAACATTGAAAATAATATAGAAATAAACAATGTGCTTGAATGTTCAAAAGTTACAACATCTTTGAATATATATGATACTAGAGTTTGGGATAGTTTAGATGGGAAAATGAGAAATTTGCTTGTTAAAAAAAGGTCCTTTTCGAGAAACCAATATTAATTTTCCTAAGGATAATCAAAACAAGGGATTTTCTTCTGATTTTTATTATCGAAAATTAACAAATGGAGAACTTTCTGATAGAAAATGGTTGGTTTACTTAAAAGATTTGGATAGAGTATTTTGTTTTTGTTGTGAAGTGGTAGAAAAAATTCATTCTAGGAGTAAATTAACAGATGAAGGAATTAATGATTGGAAACATCTTGGGGATAAGCTTAAACAACATGAAAATAGTCATGAACACCTTATTAATCTTAAAGCTTTAGTTGAACTGTGAGTCAGATTGAACACAAATCAAACAATTGATAAAGAATTACAAGAGCAAATCAAGAAAGATACAAACCATTGGAAACAAGTTATGGTCAGCTGTTGTAAAACGTCTTGCTATGAATAATTTAGCGTTTCATGGAATAAATGAAAAAAATCTATGAAGATTCTAATGGAAATTTCTTAGGCTTTCTTGAATCAATAGCAGAGTTTGATACAGTAATGATGCAACATTTTTGAATAATTCAAGATAAAAATATTCATTATCAGTATCTTAGTCATAAAATACAAAATGAATTGATAGGTATATTAGCATCAAGTGTCAAGAGTGCAATTATAAAAAAAGTTAAAGAGGCCAAATATTTTTCTGTGATTCTTGAATGCACCCCTGATGCTAGTCACAAAGACACTATTTTAAATTTCCTCCGATACAGCAAAAATTTCGACTGAAATTTTGTTTCGGCTAGCTTGCCGATACAAAATTACATATTTTATACTCTACATCGTTTTGGACTGAAATGTGTAGATTTCAGCTGAAATTCCTGAAATATCGGCCGAAATATTGCCGAAAGTGGGAAAATATCAGCCGAAATAGACACAAATGTTATTGTGAATATATTTTTAAAAAATGATTTTACTTTTTACATATATGGCTTTCAATATAGGACCTTAAGCTAAAATAATATGAGAATTTTGTATCGCTATTGTTTGTATATATACAAAGTCAAGTAAGTTTATTAACTAATACATTTTTTCTAATCAATGCAAATTCAATTTAGTTATATACTTATATTACATTCTTTTGTATATTATTGTTAAGTTATGCGAAGATTTACCGTAATTGATTCATGTTATTAGTTACATTATAACAAATTTTATATGATAAATGACATGTAGGACATATAATATCTGATATAGTAATATTTTTTTTTATATATTCAGTATAGGAAATGAACATCAGATATGATCACATTTCCCTGAGATCTCCTCCGATATCTTCGATCCAAGACGAAACACCCCTTGCCGAGACGAGTCCAAAATCCGAGATTTAAAATCATGCACAAAGAACAAATGACTTTCATTATACGAAGTGTCGATGTCGCAAGTTAACCAATAAAAATAGAAGAGTATTTTTTAGGGTTTCTAAATGTGGAAGATACTTCTCGATTGAGCATTCTTAATGAATTACAAGTTGCTCTATAGTCTCTTGATTTAGATATTGATAATGTAAGAGGACAAGATTATGATAATGGTTCTAATATGAAAGGAAAACACCAAAGTGGTCAAAAAAGGTTACTTGACATAAATTTCAGAGTTTTTTATGTCATGTGGTTGTCATTTTCTCAATTTAGTACTTTGTGATATGGCAAACTCATGTTTAAAAGGAAAATCTTTTTTTTGGAGCATGTCAAGCTATTTATAATGTGTTTTCTAATTCAACAAAGCGATGAAATCTTTTACTTGAATATGTAGATGAATTAACTTTGAAATCTTTATCAACTACACGCTGGGAAAGTCACTTTCAAAGTGTAAAAGCAATAAAAAGTCAGGTTCCTAAAATAAAATAAGCTTTAATTAAATTAGCAGAAATTTCTGATGATTCTAAAGTGAGTTGGGATGTTGAGAAATTAGCATCAGGTAAATTTTCAAGTTTTGATTTTATTTTAAGTTTGGTTATTTGGAATAAAATTTTGTATAATATAAACTAAGTAAAAGTTGCAGAATGAAGATATGCTTCTTGATGTTACAATTAAAAACTTGGAAGGATTGGTTTCATTTTTTAAAAAAATATAGAGAAAATGGATTTACTTTTGCTATGATTGAATATAAAGAAATTGCATCTGAAATGGAAATTGAGCCCTTATTTTCTGTAAAACATAGGATTTTTAGAAATAGACATTTTGATGAAATTCCTGATACGGTTAAGAACAACAATCTGCTCAAGAAAATTTTAGAACTGATTATTTTCTTGTTTTAGTTGATATGGCTTTTTCTCAATTGAAGAGTAGATTTGAACAAATGCAAATGTTTGAATCTACATTTGGCTTCTTATTTGATGCATCATGGTTAGTTTCATTGGATGATGATGAAATAAAAAATTGTTGTATGCAACTTGAAATTGCTTTAAAACATGGTGAGATGTCTGATATTGATATTGATGCAAATTATTTACTTTTAGAATTACAAATATTGCAAGAAATGCTACCAAGTGAAGCATATGAAACAGATAAACCATGACATTCAATTAAATTATGGAGTTTGCAAAAAAAAAAAGGATATGTTTCCAAGTATTTTGGTTGCTTATAGGATTTTGTTGACTTTACCTGTGATTGTGGCATCTGCGGAAAGAATCTTTTCAAAATTAAAATTATTAAAATCTTATTTGAGAACAACTATGACTCAAGATCAGTTAAATGGATTAGTAATTTTGAGTATTGAAAAGAATATGTTGAAAAATATTGAGGTTGAACATATAATTGATGATTTTGCTTCTAAAAATGCAAGAATAAATCATTTTAGATGAGATGTGATTTTTTATATATATTTTTTCTTTCTTTCTTTTTTGCAGTTGCAAGAGTCGCTGTCACTATGCTTAATAAAAAATATGGAGTATTTGGTGTTATAAAGCAAAACACAGATAATCTTTATTTTTCTGGGTATTGTTTTCATTTCCCCACCGTTATATTATATTTAATTAATATATATAAAAATACATGCGTCTTTATAAAGGGCCCAAATTTATTTTTTGCCCAGGGCCTCAAATACCTCAGGACTAGCCCTGTGTATTAGTTTAGTCTTCACTTCTCTCCTATATTTAGAGACATTGTACTCAGTACTCAGTTATAATCAATTAGTCAACCCAATAATCCAATAAAGTAATTTTTTCTATCTCTAAATTTAACATGGTATCATAGCCCTAATCCCCAAAACCCTAGACCCTAGATCATGTCTTGCAGCCATGAAAAAAAAAACCCAAACAAATCCCTTATCTTCTTCCTTTTCGTCCAGTGCGCTGCCACAACTCCCGACGTCAACCGCCTCCTCCACTCCCGACTCAACTCTAGCAACAACATCACCCACAACTAACTCCAGCAACCTAATCCCCGAATCCCCGACTGCAACACCCAAATCCCCAACTGAGAACATCCCCAACCCCCAAATCCCTTCTCCAGATTTGTTACCCTACCCGCAACCCTAGCCGCACCATCTTCCAAACTTCCAAAACCCTGACTACAATCAAAACCCTAGCCTCCCAAAACCCCCGCTGCAAACCTCCTCCCACCCCCTGCTGCATCCCTCCTCTCCCGCATATCAAAATGATTGGATTTGTTGCAAGTGGGTGCAACTGAAATATGAATACATCAACAATGCGTTGGAGACATCAAATTTTTCACTTCTCGAGTTGTTGTTTGTTTTTGTTTGGGTATTGACATAATTTTGATATTTTTTATTCAAAAAGAAAAATTTTGACATCATTCCAGTTCCCGAAGTCATCTCAGATCCCGACATCCATCCCATATGTCTAGGGCTATTCTAAAACTACTACTTCTCACCGAAGAACACTACTTCTACTACTTCTACTACTACTGCCGAAAAATACTACTTCTGCACTTCCTAGATCCAAGAGCCTGATCGTCCCTTGTTCCATCTATAGTGTGATGTCCCTTGTGCCATCTATAGTGTGCCGTCCCTTCTGCCAAAGAGCACTACTCCCACACTTCCAAGATCCAAGAGCCAGATCATCACTGCGCCGCTACCGTGTGTCATTCCTTGCGCCATGTACTGTGCACCATCCCTTGCGCGATCTACTATGCGTTGTCCCTTCTGCCAAATAGCACTACTCCCACACTTCCAAGATCTAAGGGGCTGATCATCCTTGTGCCACTATTGTGCATCATCCCTTGCGCCATCTACCGTGCACCGTCCTTTGTGCCATCTACCGTGCATTGTCCCTGTGTCACTATGCACCATTCCATGCACCAGTACTGAGCATCATCCCTGCGCCACTGTGCACCTTCCCCTGTGCCACTACCGTACGTCGTCCCTGTCATATGAAAATTATCAATATTCTAAACTCATGTTACTTGAACCAATTTGAGTTTGGGGGGGGGG
This sequence comes from Hemerocallis citrina, assembly GCA_017893485.1. Taxonomy (NCBI): domain Eukaryota; kingdom Viridiplantae; phylum Streptophyta; class Magnoliopsida; order Asparagales; family Asphodelaceae; genus Hemerocallis; species Hemerocallis citrina. The sequence continues at coordinate 406,643,361 of CM030358.1, forward strand.
GATGTGAGATATTAGTTTAGTCCCGTATCGGATAATGTATTAGTTTAGTCTTCGCTTCTTTTATATATATAGGAGACATTGTACTTAGTTATAATCAATCAGTCAATCTAATAATCCAATAAATTATTTTTTTCTATCCCTAAATTTAACAGGTTGTAACCCCTGTTTCCAATTGTATGGATTATTCCTCTTGTATTTTGATGGTATTTTTACTTCCTAATTTATTGTGTTGTGGGTCTTTGCCCTATTGTAGGCTTTCTGTTTCAATTTGTTTTCTTGTATTATTATTGTTGGCCCATCCACATACAACTCCAAAACCCATCTTTTTATTGGATATCAAACCCAAAAACATAGTCTACCCAAACCCACATTTTCCTAACTAATAACCCAAATCTTCTCTACCCAACTTCCCGTATCTCTAACTCCCCATGATTTCCTCTTTATTTTATTATATTAAACTCCTCCGTCACTCTCCCACAAATCAAAACTACCCAAAAACTAACTCCTCTTCTCCAACTCCCCACTACTGCAACCCTAACCCTACCCCCACCTCTACTGTTCTACCCTTCACTGTGCAACCCCCTTCCTCCATATCTCCCACTCACTCCCCCCTCCAATTTGCCTTCACCAAACCGAACCCAGCATCGCCTCTGCTCCCTTCCCCATCGCCAACTCCAACCGCCACCACCTCCTTACCATCACCACCTCGCCATCGTCAACCTCGCCCCCATCTCATCCCCGACCTCGCATCGCCTCCTCTCACCCCTCTTCATTGCCTTCAACCGAAACCTAACTCCGCCGAGACCCCAATGAACCCATCGTCATCTCCATCACCATCCCTCTCCTCGTCGCTCATCGCCCTCCACCATCTCGTCAACCTATCCCATCCTCCCCGTCATCGCCCATCTTCACCGAAACCCATCACTTGTCGCTGCCTCGTCTTCGCCTCGCCGTGCACCCCTCACATCCCCCGAAGATCCACAGCCCTCATCGTCGTCTTTGCCGCCGTCGAAGCCGTTCAATTGACGTTGGCGTTTTCCCCTATTTTCGAACCGAAAACAGAGCTTCGCCGACGTCGGAGATTCTCGCTTTTGTGGCTGCGTCGCTTCCCGACCAATGCTGCCGCTAGCATCGCCTACCTCAGTCACCGCCAGCCACCCCGAGCGTCGTCGCCTGTCGTCGCTGCAGTCGCCGAACGTTCGCCGCTCTCTCTCTCTCTCTTCATCGAAAGGTTGAAGAGTGGTGAGTGGCTCGTTGCGGTGTTTGGTGTTTTGCCACGCCAGATCCCCGTTCGCTGTTCCCTGTTTGCCCCGCTCCGCTGTGGGGGTGATTGCTGATTGGTCACATTTGCCGTTCTGTGTTCGGCGCACACCAAATCCCAACGTTGTTCTGTGTTTGGATCCGATCCAGTATGGGGTTCTGAGCTACTGTTACTGTTGTTGCTTGGGGTTTTCTTCGCACATATTTTTGGGATTTCTCCCCGAGATTCTGATCCCATTATTCCTTATTTATATTGAATCATCGACAAAAAGGCAAGTCCACTTGAACTCTTTTAATTTTCTAGCTCAAGCTTATTGACCTCTTGCAAGTAGTTCCTTTTTAATTATCTTAAAATTGCCTTGTGTCCTTTCCGTTGGAAATATCGAGGGTTTATACGAGCTAACCCGACGTACTCTTGACATCGTATCCTTATCCATTGACTCAAACCCAAGTCTACATACACACTTGACATAAATAAAATGACTAAAAATTGCATATAAGGAAAATGAATGGTGATTGAATACATTGATCGATTGAGATATTGTGATTTGAACAATGACATGATAAATTGACTCGTACATTGTAGAATCCATTCTAATTGCTGTACATTAGTATAATGCATTTCATGATACTATAGCATGTTAATTACCCACTTTGATGAACACATATGTGATAGCTTTTTATGAACTCTTGCTGCCTGTACTGCTTTGCACAGAGGTTTCGACCCTGTAAACTTGAGAATTAACACAAATGATACCAAAGAGAGTTTTAGCTGACTGAGTCTAGTTTCCAACCCAATTGGCAGATCCTGATTCCGAGTTACGAGCTATGAGATATCACATTTTTAGTCTCTACTGGTCTGCACTTTTCAGATCGCAGAATTAATGTAACATTGATACAATTATTAGTGAAACACCATGCTAACAGTGAAACACCATGCTAACAATATTAGAATGCCATGAAAATATCCAGGAACTTTATAGACATGCTTAGGGTTCATCTCTAATTTTCGTAGATTTTTATAGTGTTTTTATACGATGTTTCCACCCATTAGATGTTGACATCTAGTTGCTGCCAGAACAGCTAAACTGCAAAGAATAGGGTGTTTAACCTAGCTATAGTCAAAATTAACATAAAGTTACTGAATATAAATTGTAGCCCTAAGTGTCTAGTTGCTGATAACATCCTGGAACTTCGAATTCTGAACTGTAGTCTATGAGTTATCGCTATTTTAGTATGACTATGTCGGCTGTTTTCAGATTTGCTACTTCCTGTTTATTATTATGCAATGCATCATGTTGCTGCATTCTTATCATCCCCTTGACATTCTTATATAGACTTCCATGAACATGAATGACTTAATAATAAAATACTAAATAAGTTGGGGTTAATAAGGGTTGACTTAGTAGTGGATAGTCTCAGAAAATGTACTCGGTAAGGCCTTATCGTGATATCGTATTAAGATGGAAGGAGGAGTATTGATTGTGAATGATTGATTGTTAATTGTAAATGATTGTTATTGACACCGAGTACATGCTCTGTAGATCCCACCACTATGTCTAAAACATACACTGTTTTGCGTGCACCGAACTTGTGGTATGGGACGTAGTAGTACGTGCACTAGATAGGAAAAACATGCTAATAAACCTAAGTTGACACGTATATACTTGATCGTGACCATTGTTTATTGATACCGTTATTGCTTTTGTAATTTGATCTTGATTCATATTCCTTCATGTACCTTACTCCCTTACTCTCTGTTTTTCACTACTTGCTATTCGTACTTGCTCTAAGGGTATTTCTTTTTCATTCTAGCTAATCCAGCTATAGGTGAGCCAGGGGAATTGCCAGAAGGTATTGGCGAGCAGTATTTCTAGGTTGGATCAGGAGCTGCATTAGAATAAACTATTTCTTTCCATGTTTTCTTCATCTTATTGCAATTCATTTGATTAAACTTGTATCCCGGGCTTTTGACCTGTAACTGCTATTTGTTTTCTCAGTGTTGGTTAATATGTTGGATTATTGAATGTTTAATTCCAGTTTTTATTTATGTGATTATAATTATCTGCGTGGTTGTGATTATTCTCTTTTACATACTGTTGAGTTGAGACTGGTACAACTTATGAATGATGTTAATATCATTCGCTGGGCCTTCGTCACGGGCTCGTATTCCCGTATTTTGTGAAGCGGGGCATGACACTGGTAGTAAGAGCTGTAAGTGTATATTTCATCTTTCTAAAAATTATACTTATTATGAAGTCAGCTTTTAATTCATCTCTTTCTCACCATTTTAATGTTCCTTTCATTTAGATTGGAGATTAGAGATTTAACAAAAAAAGGTTGAAAATTAACCAGTTAATTTTCCACCTAAAAGCCAAAATTCATACTAAGCAAAAAAATTCAATCTCAATCCAAAATCCAAAATTCATCTAATTTTTCTATCTTTACCTTTACAAATCTCCAAAGAAAAAAAAAATCAACATCAATCACTCACGCTGTACACATAGACATACTAAATATATGATACTATGGATCAACCTCACTTCGGAGTTTGAGAGATCTAACCTTCATGAGGAAATCGAGCTAGGGTTTGAGTTCGAATCAAGATGACGTCGACGGCGGCATTGAGGAGATGACGTCATCGACAGTGATGGTGACTTGAGGAGGTGGCGTTAATGGTGACCGCGATGACGGAAGCATGGTAGAGATGCATCTAAGGGTTTTTAGCGGATGTGAGGAAGACAATGGCAATAGAAGAAAAAGAAAATGGCTATGGTGTTCGAGGTAGGGTTTGCGACGGGGGGAACATTACGGTGTATCAATAATTGATGATTTGAGATGAGAGAGCAATGTGAGAGGTGGCAAAAGTTGGAGAGGCGGACTATGATTAGGGCTACAAACGAATCGACCTATTCGCGAGCTAGTCGGCTCGAGCTCGGTCAAAGCTCGGCTCGAACCGAGCTCGAACTCAAAGCTGAGTTCGTTTCGTAAACGAGCCGAGCTCGAGTTTGGATTTTTTTTTTTTTTTTAAGGCAAAGCTCACGAGCTATTCAGCTCGAATACAGTCAAAGCTCGGTCAAAGCTCGCTCGAGCTAAAAAATGAGCTCGTTTCGTAAACGAGCCGAGCTCGAGCCTGAAGGTATTCGGCTCGGCTCGGCTCGATTGCAGCCCTAACTATGATTTAAGATTTTTGAGTTGAGATTTAGTTAGGGTATGATAAGATTTTAGAATGTAAGGTTGAAATGTATTGATAGGTCTCAGTTAGAAATGAGTAGTTGAAATTAGAGTTGGTTTGTCCAAAAATGGCACAACTGTCCATTATAGTATTATTAGATTAAAGATTAGACATATTTCATCAATAATGAGCATAATCTATATAATAAGATACAAAGAAAGCTATCGAGTGACTCTCATTCATTTGGAAAAAAATCATCGGTCTAAATTTTTACTCTCAAAAGACATTTTCCCTCTCAAACGTTTCTCCCAAATGTTCCTCCCAAAATTCAAAATTTTTCCCCCAAAACAAAACAACTCCTTCTTTTATTACTCTCTCTCTCTCTTTCTTCCCCCTCTTTTCTCTTTTTTCATAATTCTCTCTCTTTCTTCTCTTTTTTTAAACCTAGGTACGTCAAAAAAAAAAACAAAAAAAACAATGAATGTTTTTTTTTGTTTATGCAATTTCGGATTATGTTTTTTTTTTTTATTTCAAATTTTAATTATGTTTTTTTTCCCGAATTATGCTTTCATAACTCAAGTAACATTCACTTCCATTTAATTGCTTTTGAATTACCATATTTGATCTGATTGTATTATACTTCAATGAGTAATTGTTTTAGATTAGAATGCTTCACTGAGTTATTTTTTATTAGAATTTTTTTTTTATTATGCAATTTCGGAATATGCTTTTTTTGAATATTTGGGCATTTGCTGCTTTGAAAGATCGTTACAAATTCTTTAATTGACTCTCTTGATCGTGCTTTTATGGATAAATCCATACTTAATCCCTGTATTTCGGATTTTTGTAGCTGCAAAATTGTATCTTAATTTGCTTTGCTACAATTTCATTTCACGTATACATCGCAACAAATTTTCTCTTTTAAATTCACACATAGTTAACTACATAAAAAAATAAGGAGGAACTAACTCATGCAGTTCGAGACGTTAACCGTAGCTCATGCAGTTAGAAAATGAATTGTTACTTATGTTAGACTCCAAATAAAATTAAAAAAAATCTCTCATGCTCAAGTCACACATAACAAGGAATTTCCAATTCACGACTGTTGTAGATTCACTATACTATTTTTGAATTCCGAGCTGCTGACAAATAATCCTGCAATATACAAACCAATAAACATTAAGGTCACTTCATAATCCTACTTCAAAGTACATCAATACATCAATGTTTACTGGCAAATAAACATCTATATAAATCATCCCTTACTGTGTACATGATTTTTCATATGTTGTATTGTTCCGAATACGTGCCGTAGGCACGTGCCCACGGGCATTCCTAGTTGTTCTCTATATTTCAATTAATAAGCTCCACCATTATAACCTGTGCAAATAGAAGTACTAATTTTTTACTTTTCAATATAAAGGAAAAATATTATTGCATTTTTTGATAAGTAGATTTTTTATTTTATTTTTAATAACAAGAACAGAATTTTAACAAACTTCAGCCTGTTAACAATAGATAATAAATTCAAAAAATAGTTATTTACTAACAAAATAAAATGAAGCAACCTTGTTGGTATCTAAACAAAGACTAGATACCATTACAACCAAGTGAAAATCTCCCTCTTCAAAATAGTATTCAAAATATTTGTGGTTATGGTGGCTCTCATTTTACTTGTTACTAGTATTATACACGTGCTGTGCACGTGAAAGAAATTTGGGGGGAATGAAAAGGGTTAAAAAAAAATTTATCTGCACGTGCGCTGCACGGGTTGAGTTATGGACAAAGGCCTTCTCCCATTATAATAGTAGAGATTTGAAATGTGCTGACCAGTAGATGGTTGCTCAAGAAGTTTTGACATCTAAAGTTGTCAGCAATTTACATAGGAGTGACACATTGCTCTAATGTTGGGTTAATGAATTGAAATGCCATGATCTCACCTAATCCCCCTCATGTAAGAAGTAGGTAAACAAAAGGATCCACTGCTTAGCAGTTTTTTTCTTTCTTTCTTTTTTCGAAAATGTGACCTTAACCGTAACATTATTAAGCCTCATGGCAATCAGCGATCACATCAAAAGATTGGAAGGAGATGTCCAAAAATATCAAATTACAAGCATTATTAGCTACCTTGTGCGTTTCCACATTGTCAATTCTGCAAAGAACACTGCAAGAAAAAGGGTTGAGGATGACAAACAAAATATGTTACCTCATATGATAAATCTGTCACTGATTATAATATGTAACAGATTCAAATGTGTCATATTAGAAGGCGTCATCATAAACGCTGTGACAAAAAAGTGAGGAAACATGATAAATTTAAAATTGACATTATTCCCCTATAAATACATAGACAGATATTAAGTGTGACTCTATGTGAACAAAAAGGTCAAAAAACAAAAATTGCTTCACATGAAAATCGGGGTTTGGACTCTCGTTAGAGGAAAAAGAATTTACCACTCTGCTAAGTGTATTTTGTTGTATGATTTTTTTTCTTTCATTGCGTAAGTTATAGCACTTTTTAAAACTTTTTTATTGAAGGACTGTCACTAATATGTCACTGTAGCCTACCTATAGTGACAAATTTTAATGTGACCGTATATAAAGTTGCAATTGTTTCATTTAGTAATATTTCAGAGGAAAAAAAATAAATTGTCACTATATGTTGTTTAAACAATGACAAAATATATTAAACTGCACAATGTTTATTATTTAAAGTGACAGATTCTAAAATTGTCCCATTATAAGATCATTTTAAAAAGTAGTGATATAATAAAAAAACTATCACTTAATCTATCACTATATATCACATATATTCAGTGGCATAGCCAGGCAAATCAAAATGAAGGTCCATTTTTCTGTATGACATCGTCATGATTGATGTGAATTATTTGCAAGTGTACAAAATCGCAACAAGTAGTATAGTTAAGTAAAAAGAGTGTCGAACCCACAAGCACTAATTATTTTATCGATTACCGAAATTACTAAATTGATTACTATTTGAAAATCGAAATTCAATAACGGTAACAACTAAATTAAATTAATCTAAAGAACTAACTACATTAATTAAAAAGGAGCGGAATCTGAAATTTTGTTGATTATTAATTGCAAAACTAATTTTAGGGCTTTTAATTTCACCTAATTAATCCAACATAACTCAAAATTCCATGTGAATAAAAATATTATTTTTTCAAGTTGTAGACCAAAATCCCCTAAGTATTCAATGCTTTCTCTCGAACAACACAAAAAATATCTCTAACTAACAGTTTGTCATATCTCTATGCAAATTTAATAAATTGAAGACTCATTAAGTTCTATGGATTTCTTTATAGTCACATCAATCGTGGTATATCACATCTAATTTCGCTCAATCAATGGTGTTTAATTTTATAGTTCTAAATCAAAAATCACCTCTTGGTCTCTCCATGATCCAATAAATCATACAATAGTTGGCCAAATAATTGTAAGCATTAAACACAAAAATCAAATACACAACCATGGAAAAAACAGAAAAAATAATATGAAATTAAAAATTATGTTCTCAAAACTAGGCTACATCGAAACCCTAGAAAAATAAAATTTAGTTTATTATAAAATTGCAACTAACAAATACAGTCTTGGATTGCATAATAAAAATAATAAATATAAAAGAGAGGCAGAAAAGAACTGTTTTGTTAAAAAAATTTGCAAACCAAAGCCTCGATTTTTGTGCCTCACAGTCAGCCACTTCTCTGTCTTTTCTCCTTTTCTCTCTGTCTCGAATTTCGCGCCGCCCTCTGAGCTGTACTTTGATGTGACCCCTGTCTTCCGCTGACACGTGCACTCACGAACAGCAGCAACTCACAGAAGGGAGAACTCCGTTGCTTCTTTGCTGATGTCCCGTCACCACCTACCACCTACCCAGTCCTTACTGTAGCGCTGACGTCATGCCTTGATTCCCGAGCGCCACAAAGCCTATGTCCCTGTTGTTTCTGCCTCTCTGTCTCGCTCTTGTTTATTATTATTATTTTTTATATGGAGATCAGTCGTCTTTGTTTATGTGCGTACCCTCTCTTCTCCTTTTGCTGTTGTATTTATAGGGGCACGGATGAGAGAATTAGGGTTTATTTTTGTAGAAAACCCCCTCTTTTTCATTTATTTATTTCCTTATGTGATTTGCTCTTTATTTCTTGCTTCTTTTTCTTCTCTTTCTCTTCTTGAAGTACGTGAAAATAAAATAAAATTAATTAGCTTAAATTAATTAAACGAACGAATAATCACATTATAGCTCAATTAAACCCTTTTAAATTTTTTTATTTCATTTTCACCCTCTATTGGCAATTAGAATTTCTATTTTGTTTTTCACATAGCCAAATTGTAAAAATTCAAATTCAACAAAACAAAAAAAGTTAACCAATCACTCTCCTTGTTTTGTTTGTTGATTTTTACCAAAAATCTTCACCTTTTTGCATCAAAAATCTTATTCCTTCAAAAATAATTAATTAACTGAAATCTATGGAAATAAGATAATTATTAACGAGATAGACGAATACAAGCAATTTTTATTAGTAAATGAGTACAAATATTTATATAAAAATTATACACATCAAATACTCCCAAACTTAAGATTTTGCTTGTCCTCGAGCAAAAAGTAAAATCATGATAAAGGAATAATAGTCAATAATAGCTCAACTCATCACACTAAGAAGATCATCATGCAAGCATCAAAATTTCAATTAAAAATATAAACAATAGCAATACAGGTAAAACTAAATATACCCACTTTTTCTAGTGCTATTATTCATTCATAATTCCCAACCCAATCATATTTGTCATGCATAATGTAATTATAGTATGTAACAACTTCATCTGTGATTTTCCCTTCTCACTACTACAAACCGGATTAGCAAACTAGAGGGTTTTTTTTTCACTCTTCTCTAAGTTGTTACTTGCCTTTTGACGTGAATGCAAACATTTGTGATGATTTCACCCGATTACTCAACAAGTCACAAACTTAAAGTGCTTTACATACTCATATTTCAAGTTGCCGTTTGACGTAAAAGTAAACATTGGTGATGAATACCCCTAGTTACTAAGTAATTCAAAACATTGGAGTAGATAGACTTTATTCATAATTTTTTTTCATTATTTCTTTATTTACTTAAACTCTGTTTAGGACTAGATCAAATGAGATAATCACAAGAAAAAACATCACATTTTTCTTTTATGTATAACACAAGACTGTTACAATTGTGCAGGAAATTTTGAAATTCAATAATCCTAAAGTAAATAAGTATGCTTAATCTTGCTTTATAAGCAATTGTCTATCCTAAAAAAATTATTTCAATGCTTTAGCACGATAAAGAACTCAAAAGTGTAATGGTGAGCCCAATTGCAATCCCTTTTTATTTTGTTTTTCTTTCAAATATTTATAAAATAAAAAAAATAAAATTGTACCCCTTCCCCCAAACTTGAATAACACATTGTACTCAATAGGAAAGGAAAAAAGAAAACAAAAACAATGCAAAAAGTTCAGAATTTCTCCCCTGATTTCGTATTAAAATTTTGCATGCGCCGACGTTCATTGTTTCAGCGATATCTGGAGTTGTAGAAGTCCAAATGGCCTGATTCTTTTTGTTTTGGAAAGCTAATACAATTGTATATAATCGCTCTCGGAAACACTTTTCCAGATTCTGACTGCATCCTGCTAAAAAACAGGCATCAATGAAGGTGTAGAAAACAGCTCCGCTCGGCGACTTTCAAACTCGTGCAATCCTACAAAATAAAACCAAAAATTAAAATTATAATAAACTAAAAGAAAAATAAAAACTAAATGTAGTAAAAGAAAACATGGGTTGCCTCCTAAGAAGCGCTAAGTTTAAAGTCTTCAGCTAGACTTTCTCCATCTCTCATTAAGGGTTTGCTAGATCGATGCTCAACTTTTGCTCGCCAAATTCTCCATCCATATATGGCTTCAACCGTTGTCCATTTATCTTGAATGTCCCCTTTTACTCATGATGTATTGATGTATCTCAATGGCTCAATATGGAAAAAAAAATTGTCACAACAAATGGTCCCGACCACCTAGACCTCAATTTCCGGGGAAAAAGTCTAAGTTTTGAATTGAGTAACAATACCTTCTCCCCTACATTAAATGTTCTTCTCAAAATATACTTATCATGCCATCGTTTAGTCTTTTCTTTATAGATTTTGGTATTTTCATAAGCATCATTGCGAAACTCGTCCATCTCATTTAGTTGCAACATCTCTTTCATCTACATTTTTCATGTCAAAATTAAGTGTCTTTATTGCCCAATAAGCGCGATGCTCAAGTTCCACCGGTAAGTGACATGCTTTACCATACACCAATCTATATGGGGACATTCCAATTGGTGTTTTAAATGCCGTCCTATATGCCCATAATGCATCATCTAATTTTCTTGCCCGATCTGTTCGTGACATATTCACTGTCTTCTCAAGTATACGCTTCAACTCTTTATTTGAAACCTCCACTTGACCACTTGTTTGAGGATGATATGGTGTTGCCACATGATGAGTAACTCCATACTTAGCAAGTAAAGCATCAAACTGACGGTTGCAAAAATGTTTTCCTCCATCGTTAATAATTTCCCTTGGAGCTCTAAATTGTGAAAAGATATTTTTCCTAATGAAGTTCACCACCACTCTTGCATCATTGGTTGGTAAGGCAGCAGTTTCCATCCCACTTGGAGACATAATCTACAGCAACCAAAGTATATTTATTAGAAAATGAAGATAGAAAAAGACCCATAAAATCTATCCCCCAAACATCAAATAATTCAATCTCTAAAATATTATTTAGGGGAATCTCATGTTTCCTAGAAATATTTCCCACCTTTTGACAATGATCACATAATTTAACAAAATTAAAAGCATCCTTAAAAATTGAGGGCCAATAAAATCATGATTGTAAAATTTTTGCTGCTGTTTTTGCTCCATTAAAATGACCGCAACTTCCAATGTGTGGCAATATTTGAGTATGCTTTCCATCTCCTCTTCAGGTACACATCTCCTTATTACTTGATGTGCACAATGGCGAAATAAGAAAGCTTCCTCCCAAAAATAATATTTCAAGTCAGAGAAAAATTTCTTCTTTTGTTGATAAGTAATTTTCAGGAGGTAGAATTTTTGATACCAAGTAATTAACTATATCGGCATACCATGGAGGAGTTTGTATCATCATTAAATACTCATCTGGAAATTCTTTATTGATTGGTGTAACCTGCAATTTGTTTTCATCTTTATGCTCAATGCAAGATAAATGATCGGCCACCACATTTTCCATAGCCTTCTTGTCCTTGATTTCCACATCAAACTCTTCTAAGAGCAAAATCCAGCGAAGTAATCTTGGTTTGGCTTCCTTCTTTGCAAGAAAGTATTTGAGAGCTGAATGATCCGTGTACACAACCACCTTTGAACCTATCAAATAAGATAGAAATTTGTCAAAAGCAGATGCAACAGCTAATAATTCTTTTTCTATTGTAGCATAATTAAGTTGTGCTTCTGTCAAAGTTCTACTTGCATAATAAATGGTGTGAAATTTTTTATTTTTTCTTTCCCCTGAAACAACACATATCGCCACATCACTAGCATCACACCTTAATTCAAAAGGTAAATTTCAATCTGGTGCAATAATTATAGGTGCTAAAATCAATTTCTTTTTCAATGTTTCAAAAGCATGCAAGCAATCATGGGTAAAATCAAAAGGTGTATCTTTATTCAAAACATTGCAAAGAGGTTTAGTGATTAAATAAAAATCTTTTATAAATCGTCGATAAAAATCCCGCATGACCCAAGAAACTTCTCACTCCTTTGACATTAGTTGGTGGTGCTAGTTTTTCAATGACATCAATTTTAGCATGATCCACTTCAATTCCTTTAAAGGAAACTCTGTGGCCTAACACAATCCCTTCTTCCACCATAAAGTGACATTTCTCCCAATTCAAGACCAGGTTTGTTTCCTTACAACGCTGCAAAACCAAAGCTAAGTTAGATAAACAATTATCAAATGAATAACCAAAAACTGAAAAGTCATCCATAAAAATTTCAATAAACTTCTCAACCATATCCGAAAAAATTGATATCATGCAGCGTTGAAATGTGGCGGGGGTATTGCAAAGACCAAAAGGCATCCTTCTATATGCAAAAGTTCCATATAGGCAAGTAAAGGTTGTTTTCTCTTGATCTTCTGGTGCTCTGGCAATTTGATTGTACCCCGAATACCCATCAAGAAAACAATAATATGAGTGGCCTGCAAGTCTTTCTAGCATCTGGTCAATGAAGGGTAATGGAAAATGATCCTTTCTAGTTGCATTGTTTAGTCTTCAATAATCTATGCACACTCGCCATCCTGTGACTGTTCTTGTTGGTATAAGCTCATTATTGTCATTCTTCACTACAGTTATTCCTCCTTTCTTTGGCACAACATGTATAGGACATACCCATGTACTATCTGAAATTGGATAAATGATACCTACATCTAAAAGCTTCAAGACCTCCTTATGCACCACTTCCAACATTGATGGATTTAATCTTCGCTGTGGCTGCACTATAGGCTCAAAATCATCCTCCATTAAAATTTTATGCATGCATATTGAAGGACTAATTCCCTTTATATCAGAAATGTTCCATCCCAAGGCTGTTTTATGTTCTCTCAAAATTCTTAGCAATTTCTCTTCTTCAACATTATTCAAAGAATCATTAATAATAACTAGAAAAGTGAATTCTTGGCCTAGGAAGGCATACCTCAAATTAGATGGCAGTAGTTTTAGATTGAGTTTGGGTGGTTCATCTATTAATAATGACATCTTTAATATCCCTACATCTTTGAATTTTAGCTGAGCTAAAGAATGAATTGATGGTGTAGCCTCGAAATATCGAACACATTCCAAAACCTCTTCATTTTCGGATTCTAAAGTTGCTGAATTTGTTAGGCACACTTCTAAAGGTAATTTGTCAACTTCACCTTTATGTGTCTTGCTGATGGCTAGATCAATTTCGCTTACTTGAAAACATGAGTGAACTTCGGCAGGATGCTCCATGGATTTAAGTACATCAAAAGTCACTTGCTCATTGTCAACCCTTAGAATAAGTTTTTCTTGTTGCACATAAATTAAAGTTCTCCCTGTTGCAAGAAAAGGTTTCCCCAAAATCAAAGAGATTTGTTCATCTTCCTCCATGTCAAGCACAACAAAATCAGCTGAAAATATAAATTTGTTAACTTTCACCAAAACATCTTCAATGATGCCTATTAGGTATTTGATAGACCTGCTCGCCAATTGCAAGGAAATTGTGGTAGGCTTTGCTTCTCTAATACCTAATTTCCTGAAAACAGAATATGGCATAAGATTAATACTTACTCCTAAATCAAATAATGCTTTATGAAAAGAAGAATTTCCAATAGTGCAAGAAATTGTAAAACTTCCTGGATCTTTAAGTTTAGGTGGCAGCTTCTTTTGTAAATTTGCACTACTTTCTGCAGCTAACATCACCATCTCGTGCTCTTCTAGCTTTCTCTTGTTTGATAAAATATCCTTAAAAATATAGCATATTTAGGCATTTGTTCTAAAGCTTCAATAAGAGAAATATTAATATACAATTGCTTAAAAAATTTAAAACTTTTGAAAACTGATTATCAAGCTTAATCTTTTTAAGTCTTTGTGGAAAAGGAATATGTGGATCATAAGGAGAATTAGGATAAGTGTTAGAATTAAACTCCCCTAAAATTGTTTGGCTTGAACCTCCTTTATCCTTCATAGAATGGTGATTTTCTACCTGCTGTGTTTGTTCCTCAAAAAATTGCTCACTCTCACTTTGCTTTTCAACCACATTTTGTTCGGCATTTTTGGTTTGTGGCTGAAGTTGCTTTAACATGCTCCTTGGGATTATTGTCTCACTTCTAAGTATTATTGCTTTGACATGCTCCTTGGGATTGACCACTGTGTTACTAAGTAATGTTCCTGCCGTTCTTTCGTTAAGAATATTTATAATTTGACCAATTTGAATCTCAAGATTGTGAATTGAAGCTGAAGTTGAAGTTGCAATATTTTGGATTACCAAATATGTCTTTTGCATATATTGCTCTGTCTTCTGCATGTGTTGTATGAACATCTCTTCTAGTGTCAGCTTCTTTTCTTATTGTTGAAATTTTTGTTGTGGTCTAGCTCCTCCTTGATTATTGTTCCAAGAAAAATTGTGGTGATTTCTCCATCCTGGATTGTATGTGTTTGCGTAAGGGTTGTTTTGCCTTTGAAAATTTGACACAAATTTGCTTGTTCGGCATTTGATTGAGCAAAAAGGTTTTCCACTTTGCAATCTGCACTTGAATGATTTCCTGCGCAAAGATCACAAATCATATTAGTTTGAATAGCATTAACATTCATATTACCCAATTGTTTAGATGAAGTAGCAATTTATGCAGTTAAAGTAGTAATAGGATCAAGTTCAAAAACTCCAGCCACTTTTCTTGGCATTGTTCTCTGAAGACCACTGGTAATTATTTGATGCCATCTTCTATAAAAGTTCATAAGCTGCTTCATGAGTTTTGCTCATAAATGCACTTCCAGCTGTTGCATCTACCATGGATCGATTGGTAGCTCCTAAACCGTTATAAAATGTTTGCACTTGTAGCCACTTTGGAAGTTCATGATGAGGACACTTTCTCAATAGCTCTTTGTACCTCTCCCATGAATTATATAATGACTCGGTCTCGAATTGAGTGAATGTAGTAATGTCATTTCTTAGTTTTGCTCTTTTTTTCTGGGGGGAAATACTTTTCCATAAATTTTTGTGCTAAGCCCTCCCAAGTTGTAATGACTCCTGGCGGTAAAGAATTCAACCAAGCTTTGCCTTCTCTCTAAGGGAAAAAGGAAAGAGTCTCAGTCGGATAGCATCATTGGAAACTCTATTATGTTTGAAGGTATCACATATTTCAAGAAAGTTTGCAATGTGAACATTAGAGTCCTCTTGTGCTAGTCCTCCAAATTTAACTATCTGTTGAATCATCTGAATAATTGCTGGTTTAGTTTCAAAATTGTTTGCTTCAATTGCAGGCATTTTGATGCTTGATATTGTTCCATTGACCGAGGGCATTGCATAATCCCTCAAAGCTTTGTTCTCCTCTTCGTTCACCATGGATAAAGATAATGTTGTGCTTTCTTTCTTCTTCTTTCTGATCTGTCGTAAGGTTCTCTTAATCTCTGGGTCAAAAGGTGTAGGCTCCAATGGTTTAGATCTGGGCATACACTCCTAATTCCTGAAAAAAATAAAAAAAATAAGTCAAAAGAGAATAAAGAGGTAAAATAACAATTAAATCTAAAATAAAAATAAAAAACCAAACTAGTAATAGTATAGTAATTTTCAATATCAATAGAAGAATAATTAATCCCCGACAACGGCGCAAAAAACTTGATGTGAATTATTTGTAAGTGTACAAAATCACAACAAGTAGTATAGTTAAGTGAAAATAGTATCTAACCCACAATGACTAATTATTTTATCGAGTACTAAAATTACTAAATTGATTGTTATTTGGAAAATCGAAATTCAATAAAGAAAGCAACTAAATTAAATTAATCTAAAGAACTAACTAAATTAATTAAAACGGAGCGGAATCTGAAATTTTGTTGTTTATTAATTGCAAAACTAATTCTAGAGCTTTTGATTTCACCTAATTAATACAACATAACTTATAATTCCATGTGAATAAAAATATTATTTTTCCAAGTTGTAGACCTAAAATCTCCTAAGTATTCAATGCTTTCTCTCGAACAACACCAAAAATATCTCCAACTAACAGTTTGTCATATCTCTATGCAAACTTAATTAATTGAAGACTCAGTAAGTTCTATGGATTTATTTATAGTCACATCAATCGTGGTAAATCATCTCTAATTTCGCTCAATCAATGGTGTTTAATTTTGTAGTTCTAAATCACAAATCACCTCTCGGTCTCTCCATGATCCAATAAATCATACAATAGTTTGCCAAACAATTGTAAGTATTAAACACAAAATCAAACACAACCAAGGAAAAATAGAAAAATAATATGGAATTAAAAATTGTCTTCTCAAAACTAAGCTACATCGAAACCCTAGAAAACTAAAATTTAGTTTATTATAAAATTGCAACTAACAAATACTGTCTTGGATTGCATAATAAAAATTAGAAAGATAAAAGAGAGACAGAAAAGAACTGTTTTGTTAAAAAAAATTGCAAACTGAAGCCTCGATTTTTGTGCCTCACAGTCAGCCACTTCTCTGTCTTTTCTCCTTTCCTCTCTGTCTCGAATTTCGCGGCACCCTCTGAACGGTACTTTGACATGACACCCTCTGAACTGAGCTCTGACGTGACCCCTGTCTTCCGCTGACACGTGCACCTACGAACAGCAACAACTCACAGAGGGGAGAACTCAGTTGCTTCTTTGCTGATGTCCCGTCACCACCTACCACCTACCCAGTCCTTACTGTAGTGCTGACGTCACGCCTTGATTCCCGAGCGCCACAGATCCCACGTCCCTGTTGTTTCTGCCTCTCTGTCTCGCTCTTGTTTATTATTATTATTTTTTATATGGAGATCAGTCGTCTTTGTTTATGTGCGTACCCTCTCTTCTCCTTTTGCTGTTGTATTTATAGGGGCACGGATAGGAGAATTAGGGTTTATTTTTGCAGAAAACCCCCTCTTCTTCATTTATTTATTTCCTTATGTGATTTGCTCTTTATTTCTTGCTTCTTTTTCTTCTCTTTCTCTTCTTGAAGTACGTGCTGCATACACACAAAATAAAATCAGATTTTAGGATTAAAAATAAAATAAAATTAATTAGTTTAAATTAATTAAACTAATGAATAATCACATTAGCTCAATTAAACCCTTTTAAATTTGTTTATTTCATTTTCACCCTCTATTGGTAATTAGAATTTCTATTTTGTTTTTCACATAACCAAATTGTAAAAATTCAAATTCAACAAAACAATAAAAATTAATCAATCACTTTCCTTGTTTTGTTTGTTGATTTTTACCAAAAATCTTCATATTTTGCATCAAAAATCTTATTCCTTCAAAAAATAATTAATTGACTGAAATCTATGGAAATAAGATAAATAATTAACGAGATAGACGAATACAAGCAATTTTTATTGGTAAATGAGTACAAATATTTATATAAAAATTATACATATCAATGATTGTTGTCGAAAATTTCACTTTATTTTGTTTTGAAAAATCAAAATAATTGGATCAAATATAATCATAAAACTCATACATTTTTAAACCAAATGATATATCACAAATGAATTCGATGAAATAACAAGAAAATACTTAGCCAGTTTTAAAAAAAGAAAAAAGTAAATAATTTGACTCATGTTTTCAAATTGAGAGACAAAGAGAGAAGATTGGCTGCTTAGGCGTGGATGAGAGAGATTGAGAGAATGCGGGAATGACTTAATAAGGAAGGCACGGATGAGAGAGAATGAGAGAATGAGGGAGGCACAGATGAGAGAGATTGGGAGATAAGCTTAATAGATGGGCTGGGTTCTTATTTTATTTTATAAGTTTGCAGATGGGCTTGAGGGTCCCCAAAATAATTTTACGGGGGTGGGGGGGGGGGGGGAAGAATGGGTGCAAATAAAAATAAAAATTACGGTACATATAGAGGGGGGGGGGGGGGTTCACACAAATTCTGATGGTACATATAAGCCAACCCCCCTCCTCCACCCCCCCCCCCCCCCCCCCCCCCCCCACACACACACACCCCACCACCACCACCACCACCACCACCACTCTATATCTTCTTCTGCCGCTGCATATAGTGATAGATTTTTAGTGAGAGATTATCGTATTGTCTCTATAGGGCATATCTCTAATATTATAATGAGAGAGTTGGAGTTATCATATGTAAACATACCAACTTACGTGTATCATGTGTGCATAACTAATATAAAGGATGTCTCAGGTTTGATGCCAGATTACATTGAATTTTTACTTTTTAAAAATATATATATATATATATATATATATATATATATATATATATATATATATATATTAAGGCGCCATCGTACGTGTTAAATCACTATCTCCTATCTAATCTAATAATGATAATAATAATAATCTATAACTATTATAATCTATCTATCTATCTACTATTTTAATGGGAGAGTTGAGGTTTGTAACCAAACAAACACTAATTTTGTAACTAAGCAAACTCGTGCGGTACATGGATAAACTAAATCCCCCAAACACACACGTGCGGTGAACGTGCAACCCATATGAAAGGAAAGAAGAAAAAAACAGACGCGTCTCTATTAAAAGAATACCCTAGAACGAAATCAGTCACCCTCCCCGCGCCTCCCCACTGCACGCCCCCGCCCCGCCTCCCTACACTAATCATCTGGTTACCTCCCTCGGTCTCGCCCACCCTTTATTCCTCCATAAGAACCCCTCATCAACAAAACCCACATTGCCCTTTTGGTGTCATACGTTATGGACACGAACTCTACCTCCTACATCTTTGCTCCTTGCAGTATCAAGTAAGTTATATTTTAGAAGAAAAAAAAGTGAATTTTGGGGAGTTTTGTGGGTAGGTTTTAATGAGCTTTGTTTTGCAGGCACGATGTTTCTTTTTCCATCCTGCATCTACTATGAAGCAAGCAGAAACGATTATAGATTGTGAGCATTAACTCTCTCTCTCTCTCTCTCTCTCTTATGTGTGTGTGTGTGTGTGTGTGTGTGTGTGTGTGTGTGTTTTGTTGGTTATTTTCTTTGTTGATTAGATGGGAATTATTAGATTTAGATATGGTGATTTTATATGTTGTTATTGTTGTTTAAAACGCATGTGGGATTTTGGTGGGATTGGTAATGTAATGCCCTGATTTTTCATTTGTGAAAAATTATTTATTTTGCACGTAGTGTGCACGTGCAGTATTTTTGGTTGAATTAAATGTTATGATTATTTTCATTATGATGAGTATAAGTATTTAAATATGTGCTTTTAATTATTTTATACCAAAGCCTTCTTTTAATTAGATAAAAAGCATTTTCTGTAAAAGCCCAAAGTTAATTTAATTCATTATTTTTATAATTATTTTGGCCCATAAACTAAAGCCCATGGACTATTTTTTATACAACTTGTCATGTAGAATACAATTTAAAGGCTATTTTATTTTATACAAAAATAAAATGCACAATTTTTGGACCTAGTTGCATACACGTGCACTACACGTACACATGCAATATGCATTCCTATGATGGCCGGTTGTGATCTTTTTGGAGGGAAACCAAAATTTGAGTGGGATCATGGTGTGGTGGTTACTTGGTTGTGGGTAGTTAATGCAACTCCTACTTTCATCTTAGCCCTCCATCTTATAACCACTTACTTGATCCTAGCCTTCCATTCTCCTTGATTTTTAGTATAAATACCCCCCTCCATGGCTAGTTATTCTTGTGCTTATTACTTCCTACAAACCTATAGTTCAATTATACTATCTAGTAGTAATTTTGTGAGTTAAAAGATTAAGAGAGTGTGGGATTGTGCTTGCAACATCAAGGGGAGGCCGGCTACATCAAGGAAGAAGGAGCTCTCGGTGAGGTGTGCTTGGAAGCTTGTATGCGCGTCGTCTAGGAGGAGGTGCACTCGTATTGCAAGGACTTTTGTTGCTAATTGTGTTTGTCTCTCCATTTGAGGTGGGTAAATTTTCCCTATTTCTAACATAGGAATGCATGCTGGATTTAATTAACAAAATGATGCATGAAAATGATTAATAAGAATGCACATATAATTGAAAGGATGATCTCTAATTGAATGAATTATTGATATGCAAATTATGTGTGTTGCTAGTAGTAAAATTCAAGATTGTGTGCAATAAGAATGTGGTTATAAATTGTGTGAAGAAACCTTTGTTAGTAGCATGAAAAATTATGTGCAAAAAAATTAGTATATCGACTATGTCACTTTTATGTGCTAAATTGGAAACTTTGTATGGCGTGGTAACGCATAAATTAAGATGTAATTTTTATGTTTGGAAAATGAATAAGAGTAGAGAATTAGTATAGAGAATGATGAAATTATAATGTCAAAAAAAATGTATTAGTAGTATGTCACATTAACCAAATTGTATGGTAGAAATGTGTCAATTATGGAGAAAATTATGTTTAATTATTGAAAAAATTTATTTTCATATACTGGAATAAAATTCATGATGGAAAACGATTAATTCGGATTTTTACAGTATATTAGTAAGAACAATGTGAAATGCAATTTTGTTGAACGTCGAAATGTCTAAATAACAGAGAGAATGGTTTTAAAAAGGATTTCGAACTATACTTGACAACCCGAGCGCATAGCTCAAGTGGTTGGGTCGGTTTTAATCGCTACAGTGGTCTGAGATCGCTGGTTCGAATCCCGTGGGTAGCATATATTTCGTTCGGTTTTTTTTAAAAACAAAATCAACTGAAGCCGAGAGCATTTAATGCTCTCAGCCATACGTATGCCGCTTAGCACATTCGGCCTAGTGGCTTGTGCTGTCGGTTGTGTTCTCTGGGGTGCTGGGTTCGAATCTTGCCCTCGGCAAGATTGAGAAACAATTTTTTTTTGGGGGTTTTAATTGTCAAAAAAATTATGAAAAAAATATGGTTATTCTTCTAAAAATATGTAGGACTTTATAAAAATAATTTGGGGATTAATTGCATGAAATAAACTATGATTTGGGAATAAAATGCATAAATAGAACTATGGTTCGATATGTATATTGTTGTGAAATTATATCTTGCAAAAGGAAATTGAAATGAAAGATTAGAAGATTAATATAGTCGAGAAAGAAATTTTATTGTGTGATGTGATGCAATTTATTCTCATTGAGAATAGTGTGGAAATTATGTAGTTGTAAATGTTCACCTTTCATTGAATAATTTGTGATGTGGGTTTTTATGTGAAAAATAACATTTCATGAGTTACATGATGAATAGTTGAAATTCATGTATAGTTATGGACTATTTGAACGAATTAGAAATCATGATTTGAAAAGAGAAATACTTTTGAGTATGACAGATCAACAAATGAATTTATGAGTTGAAAATGCTCGAATTGGAAATTGTGAATTGAAAATTGAAACAAAAAGAGTAGCTAAGTCTCCCCCGGCATTTTGGAAATAAATGAAATGAAAATTGAAAAGAAAGACCAAGGTTGGTCATGTTTGAATGAATGAATAAGTCCGGTTTAGTGGAGAGGCTAACTCTAGAGCTTTGATTTTTGTTCATGATTTTAATAAAAATTAAGGATTAGTACATAGTGAAGACGTGATGAAAGTAAGAGAAAAACATTGAGTATGAGGGTCATTGGATAGCGGCGAGAGCGTATCCCAGGATGTCCAATGATGAGTCTGGGCCAGGATACTGCTCCAGAGTACCGTCCCGGTGGCGACGCTTGTGGGATGTTTGAAGACTACGAGTAGTGTCATGTCTATGGTAGGAACTGAATTACCACAGAATGTCTGTATGATGAGTCATGTCAGCGATGGGATTCCCTCCAGGGCACCTAGACATGAGTTCGTAGGTCAGAAAACATTTAGGATACTTACTGTAGTTACAGTAGTAGATTAAGTCATGACGAGGGATTGAACCCTACAAAGATGAAGAACAATTAAGGGCTTGCCCTCGGACCTATGTAGTATGGGATGCATAGAATCCGAACAAGTGCGCATTAGTGTCATGTAATATAAATAAATGCATTAAGGACTAAGTGCACAATCACAACACGACATCAATAGTGTAGCCCCTTTAGTTTGATATGTGACAATTTTGTGTTTGCTAAATATGGAAAATAAGTTATACTATTTTCGGCATAGAGAGGATAGCCGTGTATAATGATCGTCGGTTGAATAAACTGACGTACCCACAGTCTTATATGCAGGTCAATGGCTTGATACAGATTAAAGAGGAACAAATGCTTAAAGATTATTCAATGTTATTGTACATTTGTTTCATTGTTGTAAAGTTTACTTCCACTGTGCAGTGTAAATTATAATGTATTCATATAAACTCTGATGTAAAGTGAAAAGTTTAAATTTCCTTGTAAAATTGTACTAAAGGAAGCGAAAAGATCCTGTAGAACATCTCGAATTCAGTGTATTTGGGATTCGGGGCGTTACAGAGTGGTATCAGAGCCACGCTTTCCACACTTGTACAAATTTATAAGGAACGACACCCTAGAAGTGGACATTAGAGTGTGTGTTTGAGTCTAGAGATTTAAATGTAAGTGACTTACATTTGTGTTGCTCTATGACTTATGCTTCTTCCTCTCTATTTCTAAGATGGCTGACCACTTCGACCCTGCTGGAGGACGACTGGCATATCATTGAGGAAGAGTACCATCCTGGACAGGCAAATTTCGAGGACGAGTACTACCTAGGGCAAGCAGATTCTGACGGAGAAGAATGGCCTGAATCCCGAGAGATCACCCCACCTCCGGATTCATCTAATGACTATTCTTCTGACGAAGAAGAAGAACCAGTTCCAAATAGTCTTGTGACTTCTGTTCAGAGGCAGGTAGAAACACTGCGAGAGAGAGTCGGATTATTGAAGGCTCAGCTGGCAAAGCGCAAGGACGACTATTCTATTCTCAGTCATCGTATATGGGAACTCGAGAAGAGGAAAATTTTGACAGATGTGCTGAAGGATGAAGTTGATGAACTACGGGGAGAACTTCGAGAAGCGAAGAGGAACCGTAGGATTTAGACTGTTGTAGCTTCTACTGTTTTCATTCTGATGTCAAGAAATGTTTTCAATTCGAATGTATAAAGTTTGAAATTCAATGAAATGGAAATATTGACTTGAAAGTTCATGTTTCATACTTCGAATTTGATGGACCTTTTACATCAGAATATGGAATGAAAGCTGTTGTGTTGTTCGATACTGGATCCTCTCATACTTTTGTGTCTCCTAAATTTGCTAAAGTGTTGGGAGTTGAACCGAAGATTTTTCCAGGCAAGATCTTAGCAGTAGCTACTCCATCAGGGGAAACTTTAACCACTGATCGGTATTATACTGATTGTGAGATTGTGATTGAAGATCGAATCTTTGGGATTGATCTGATCGAGCTGACTATCTTGGGAGTCGATGTTATCATTGACATTGATTAGATGTCGGTGTACAGTGCAAGCATCGGGTGTAAGACCAAGACGGTAACAGTAAAGGCTCCAGATGGACCTGAAGTCACTTTCCAAAGGAAGAAGAAGTGTTCTAAGCTGGTGGCAACTATCCGCAAGGAAGAGACTCTTGTGGAAGTGCAAGGGATTCCTGTGGTTCGGGACTATCCGACTGTGTTCTTGGAAGATTTTCCTGGGTTACCCCGCATCGTGATGTAGAGTTCAGCATCACTATTCAATCAGGAAGTGCACCAATTTCTAAGGCACCGTATAGGATGGCTCCAGTGGAACAGGATGAGGTGAAACGGCATATTGAGGAACTGTTGGAGAAAGGCTTTATTCAACCTAGTGCGTCACCTTAGGGAGCACCAGTGCTTTTGGTAAAGAAGAAGGATGGATCGATGAGAATGTGTATCGACTACCGGAAGCTGAATAAGGTCACTGTTCAGAATAAGTATCCTATTCCTCGAATTGATGACTTGTTCGATCGTCTACAAGGAGCAACTGTATTCTCCAAAATAGATCTTCGATCAGGATATCACCAGGTTCGAGTGAAAGATGAAGATGTGCACAAAACCGCATTTAGAACTCGACATGGGCATTACGAATTCTTAGTTATGCCATTTGGAGTGACGAATGCACCCGCAATCTTCATAGATTTGATGAACAGAGTTCTGACACCGTTCATTGATTCTTTCATCGTGGTGTTTATCGAAAATATCCTCGTGTACTCCAAGTCAGAGGAGAAGCACACCGAGCATCTAGCAGCAGTTTTGAAGAAGCTGGAAGAGCAGGAGTTGTATGCCAAGTTATCCAAGTGTGATTTCTGGAAATCTGAAGTGGCATTCCTAGGTCACATCCTTTCTAAGGAGGGAGTGACAACTGACCCTCAGAAGATAGAGGCAGTGAGAGATTGGGCTAGGCCTACTACAGTGAAGGAAGTCAGAAGTTTTCTTGAAATGACTGGATACTACAGGGGATTCATTCAAGGTTATGCTCAGATAGCCGTGCCGCTTACTGGACTGACCAAGAAGAATGTGAACTTCAAGTGGACTGAGCAATGTGAGGCGAGCTTTCAGGAGTTGAAAGAGAAGCTGACTACTGCACCAACTGACACATGGTTGCTACAACAAACAATTTCGCTTTAGATTTCGTAGGGAATCATATAGGGCCGTGTACTCAGGGTTCAGACAGACAGATATCAGATAACAGATCCAGACAGACAGATAACAGACGATCATGCAACAGATAGGACTAAGTCCCCTCCAAGTACACCCTCCTGTAGGAAGTATGTAGTTGGGTAACAGATGGGATCACGGGCCCCCTTCTGAGTACACTCTCTCATAAGGAAGTATGTAGTCAGGAATCAGATAATCAAAATCTTGCATGATCTCATAACAGATAACAGATAATCAGATGGAAAATACGGCCCCCCTTCTAAGTACACATTTCTATGCTTTTCCACTATTAGATCTTTTCCATAAACCCTAGCTTGGTTACTTTTATTATGGTCATCAAACAGGTATGAATGTGTACAGAATAGTGTCAAACTAATATGGTATAATCAGTATTAGGTTCAGGGAAACAAATAAACATGCATAGATAATATACAGTCACATAAACGAGCAAAACAGTGTATGTTCATATTTAGGACAGCAAGACAGTACAGTACTAAAACAGTGAATCCCGTTGCTACAGAATTGCAAATCCGGATCCGTCAAAGAATCTAGAAAATAAACTCCCAACCGAATCTAGAGAATATAAATAAGTCACATAGTAATTCACAAAATCATAACTCAAAACTGATTTGAATTCAGAAAAACATGTTCAGTCAGAAATCAGTAAAAGAATTCTCAGTCAGAAAAACTGCATTAAAACTCCTCAAATAAAACCAGGAAAAATCTGGGGTATTCCCCTATATGTCTAGAATCAAAATATAAAGTTTCATAATATTCCAGTAAAATTAGTTCAGCCATCAAAAATAAGAAAACATCAAGAAATGATACTTTGGCAAATCTGGAATTCCCAACACTGCTGTACGAAAACTGAAATATCTTGCAACTGTGAAACGAAATCCAAATCCACCAAAGGGAGATGAAAATAGAAAAATTAACCTAACTTTTATATTTGATAAACATTTTCCATAAAGTAGAAGGAAAAAGGGTGAAAATACGATTCTTTACAGAACAACGAGCAAAATATACCAAGTATAGCTCTCATAAACAAGCATGAAACGGCGTATAAAATTCATCAATAAAATTCACCAAAATTCTGGGTAATCCCTAAATAGATATAGAAGTACTGACCAAAGTTTCAGATCAAAATAATAGGTGTAGCACAAGTATTAAAATAATTTAGTCATCAAATGCATCACGAAACGAAATCTAGAAATGTTCTACACCTCTGTAGTAAAACAGTCATATCTCACACATATGAAAATAAAATCAGGCAAGGTCAGAGGGGTTGGAAAGAAGACGAATTCATCTAAAACTCATATTTTATACCGAAATTAAGATACTGACACTAACCTAGTCTAAATTACCGATCAAGACAGAATATCGGCAAAATACAGAATTTCCTCAAAAACCAAAATCAACATAATTCAAACGAACTTGATCCAAACACAACCAAACATGAAAACGAGTCTACCAAGTGTCCAAACAACATGAAATAAGGTATATGACACATCCACAATAATTATAACACATGGATCTCACAAGCACTCAAGTTCTCATAATTGATTCACATAAACATCATATTAAGATCGGGCAAAAACCTAGGTTGTTCATATCAAATTTTTTGTCGTGATGAAACTATGGTCAAGTTTTCACAATAGAGACAAAACCCATCAGACATAACACACACACGAGTTGTCTCTAGAACCCAACTATACTATAGGTGTTATTTTTGACTTGTATTAAACAAAGGAATTGGAGTACAAGTTACTTGCCTGAGAGACGACGACAGAGCGAAGCAAAAGCAAGAATAACGGGAACGGATCCCGAGGCACGAACTCAATAGCAACGAATCACGAACAAGATGATCACGAACAAACGATCACGATCGCAATCACAAAACTAAGCACGGATCTCGATGTGGATCAAGATCGGATGATCGAACGACTATCAAACAAGAGATCAAGATGATGCAGATCCGACGGCTATCAATCAAAGATCAAGATCGAACGGCCAAGGTCCACAAGATGATGATGATTGGATGGGATGAAGAAGATCATGATGATCAAATCACCAAAGCGATGGACGGCCAGGATTCAACAAGACCAAGAACCCATCAAAACAGAGCAACCCAACAGCAACTATAGGGCTTGGCTCTAGCTACAGATGGCAACACGTCGGCGGGATAGGCTGCCGGCGACCAGGAGACAGCGATGGGTTGCTGTCGTTGCTAGCTGTCTACAGTCGAAGGGGGGGTACAGCACATGGGTGCGGTGGTCGGGAGACGGAGGTAGAGGGTGATAGAAGATGGGGAGGTGCAGCCGGGGGTGCACATAGGGGCGCGCCAGGGAAGAGGCGAGCACAGCGGGATGACGGCGAGACGACGGATGGTGCGGCTAGCTGCTGCTGCCGTGCGTCGGAGAGACAACACCAGCGAAGACGGCAGCGCTGCACAGGGAGCACGGAGCTGTGCTGGCGAAGGCTGCACAGGGCAGACATTAGCGCGGTGGCGGAACGGTGCGACGTTGCTGGGGAAGAGGGTCATCGCGACACTGTGATGGGGCGTCGGGGTTGCTGTCGATGTGTAGTCGTGGCCTGGCGGAGGCGGCGTCGACAAGAGAGAGAGAGAGAGCAGGAGGATGGGAAAGAAGTATAGCGGCTGCATAGGGAAGACGAAGTGACGGGGGATGGATTATATAGCAGGGGTGATTAGGGTTTAGGTTAATTTGGGTGGTTAGTTAATAACAGGGTAGGGGTTTAAGGCTTATTGGGTTTGGGTCAATAACTGGGTAGTTAGGGTAATGGGTATAGGGAGCTATCGGGTTCTGGGTGTTAGGGGATATTGGGTTTGGGTTTAATAGGGTTTTGGGTGAGTTTAATGGGTTATTGGTTAAGGGTGGGTTATTGGATATGGGTAAAATAGAATATAGGATTTTAAAATCCAATAAAATAATGGGTTGAGTTAAAATCCATTTGGGAAATAAAAATAACCAATAAAAAAATATACAATTAGGGTTTTATAGAAATACTACTAATAATAATAAAACAATAACAATAACAATAACAATAATAACGGTATTAAAAACAATAGTAATAATAATAATACCGAGAACAATAACAATAATAAGAAAAATGATAAAAATGGTAATAGTAATAATAATAACAGTAGTAGTAATAATAAAAGTAATAATAACAATAAATAGATTGGTATTATAATATAAATTCGTTGGAAAATAGTAACAAATAAAACCATTGATTAAAGTAGACTTTAATAGAAAGTCCAATAATACATTTTAACAAAAATAGTTCGAAAGCGGAAAACTAATTTACAAGAATTTTAAATACCGAAAATACACAGAAAGTACATTTTTGGGGAAACAGAGGTTCATCCCACCTCTGATTAACAGCCTTTTTGCCTACAAATACAAATAGTAAAATCAAACAATTGGCTTAATAGACTTCTCACGCAAATATTAAAATCAAACATCATGCTTAATAGGTTTGCTATAGCCATTCTGGTCATCGTAGTACTTGGACCACAACATTATCCTTCCATACTTATTAGAGTTTTTCTGTGATGGAAGCACATGAGATTCAAATCTCCAGTTGGGATGAATTCACTGCCTACTGCATCAGGTGCAGCTGTTAAGCCCATGAATATATTTGTTGCTTTGATCCCAGTCGTACATTGCTTCCATGCATCCTCAAGATTTCTTAGTTCTTCTGATAAGTACTGGCATGGAGGGTTGTTGTAGAATTGCACCCAGACATAATCAAACAACCCTGTGTTCAGTGCTTCTCCAACCCAAGCATCAGGGTATGGGTATTGAGGAGCTGTTGTTAGGTACACCTTCATACCCTTTGAACTGTAAGCAGATAGGTATGTTACAAGATCATCATAGTGGTATGGACTTCCACCTTCGATTTCAAAATCAACTCCATCGAGGACTGCAATGCCTAATGGCCTATTAGACGATTGGCCACAAAGTTAATTGTTCCAAATGTATTGAGCCACATTTTCTTTAATCATATTAGAATCTGTGATTTTTGTAAGCATGATTTCATTTGGCCTCTTGGCTTACTTCTGTGCATCCAAGATGAATGTATTTTGATTCCTTGCGCTACTTCTTGGTTCTATGTTGTCGTAGGTGAATTTTGAAGGTCTGTTTCGTATTCCCAAAAAAATAACGCGGGCTTTTGAAACTTTGTCGGTCATGAGTTAAAAGATTTAAAATTTCATTACCATGTCATTACAATGCCAGCTTTTGAAACTTGGTAGATAACATCAAGGTTTTCCATATCTGATGTTGGAGTTTGGGTTGTACATAAGACAATATGATTACGAATACATTCACATTGTTGTTTAGTAGCCGATTAGTGTTTGAAAGGTGTTTTTGGGATTTATTGATGGTAGAGTCAATATGAGATGTATGTTGAATCGGTCCTAACAAATTTCATCAACAAAGTGGAGTTTAATAATAGAAATAGGACCAGAGAGGACCAGAGACCTTCACTGGGTTTGGGGATGGTTATGTATGAGAGTCAATGAATTATATACTTTGATAATTTCAGTAATATCAGCCATGTTACATTAGGTTTCTCATATGACCACTTATATTTACTTGGCTGGGTGATTATATGATTTCATGCAACCACATACTTATCCAAAATGCACAAACTAGGATTGTTCACTTTCATTTTCTTAATCTGATTACATGTCTCATGTTTGGGGGAGTTTCTGCTTATGCTATAATTACAATAAACTCATTGACGATAGGGCATATCTAAACAACTACGGAATAAAAAAGGGTGATCAGGTATGCGTTGTGGTTGTTGATCTGTTCAATTTACCCATTAGTGAAATAGCTTTTGATGGAATTACTATAAATAGTAGTGGAAATATTTCTTGTTGGTATGTATCTTTTATCTTCATTTAATGTTTTTTAGATTGTTGAAGAAGTTGCTTCTACGAGTTTCTGAGTGTTATAGAAGTTTCTGCTTAATTTTGCAACTTTACATTACTTTCTAATTATATTACTAAGATTATGATTTTAACATTATCATGTGTAAAGAGTGTTGCTTCTTCAATGTCGATAAATTGATTCATTTTAGTTGACTACACGTACAAGACTTTTATTATGAATTAGTTCTTTGTGTCAGCATATTAAATTAGAAGGTGACATATGACTTTTTCTTTGATTCCTATATCTAGTATATTCTGTTGAGTTTCCGAGATCATCGGATGTGCATATTAAATCTCTAATATTATAATTGGAGATATTTATCTTTAATCTTTAATCTCTAATCTCTAATCTCTACTATTTTAATGGGAGAGTTGGATTTCAAACCAAACAAACCCAACATTGCTAAACTTTAATTTATTTTATATATTTTTTATATTGGGGATTACTGCATGCACTTGCAAACAGTGTTTCAGGTTTTGTTAATTTATGCTTGCCTATGATTTTTATAGCTAACCTTTAAGTTTACGTTGTATCCATCAAGGAAAATGGATAGATTATATCCAGTGAACAACCAACAGAGCAATTATATAGAAATAATAGATGAAAGATAATTACAATATCAACAAGAAATACCTGAATGTAGGGAGTGTAAAACTCCGCAAGCATATAACTATTTTGTACATTAATCCGCGCATGATTGAGACTCGCACGTATTAATGAAATTTTCTCAAATTAGAATCTCAAAAAATACTAATAATTATTTTTGAATAAAAATATTTTTTGGTTTTATGCAAATACACTTCTCGAATTGTATAGATGATGAAATTGTCTTTTGTATATGTGAATACATATATGTGTGTATATATATATATATATGTGAAATATATGTGTGTATGTGTATTTGTACAAATTATTTATACTAAAACCAAACTCTAATTAAACACTAAAACAAAACCCTAATTAACACTAATCCTAATTAACTCAAACCATGGGCTAAACCATGAGCTTGGCTCATGGGATTTTTTAGGGTGTGGTCACCCCCCACCACCACTCACCCCCTTCCCTTGCCAGCCACCCCCACCGCTCCATTATAAATGCAAATGCAAATGAGTTCCAATAAACTCATTCCCCTCCTCCTTCCCCCCCCTTTTTTCTTCTAACCCTAATTCCTCCAACAAATTCAAGTCCCTCTTTTTATTCATAAGAGTTTCTTCAAACTTCAAATTCCTTCTTCTAGTCTAGAAGGAGAGTGGTGGAGGAGGAGCTAAGGGGAGCTAGGAGGGGAGCCACACAAGAAGAATCAACAACTACATTGTGGGTGACATATCTAAACTCTATGCATATTAGGATTTTTTCCCCATTTGTACGATGAATTAGAAAAAACTGTATCTTGGTATTGTCATAGAAATTAGACTTGAAATTTTTACAGTAGCTTCTTGATCATGTCTAGAATAACTCCAGCAGATTTCGTAAGTTTTGAATAAGGGTTAATATTTTTAATAAGTCCATCTTGTTGCTGATGTTGAAATTATCTTACTTTTTTGGGTAAAATTAACATGTTTGACTTACAAAATTCATAACTCCATGACTACTATAAATTTAGAAATAAAATTTTTACTGTAGGTTCTCATGCATATCTATAATCACTCCACCAAATTTCATAGATTTTGAATGTTATTTGATATTTTAATAAATTCTAACATGTTTCTGGTGTGAAATAATGTTCTGCTCTGATTGAATTTTAATATCCCGACTTGCAAAAAATCATAACTCCATGATTACTATAAATCTAGAGTTGAAACCTTTACTGAATGTGATCTTACATGTCTTTATCAAATACCCAATTTTTCATAATTTTTGGAGGATGTTTGATATATTTACAAATTGCGAAACCAAAACTGGTGCATGAAAAGGGGCTTAACCATTTCCGGTTCTTTGTTGGTATTTTTATCTAGTTTGATCATTTATAACTTCCTAAATACTTGGATTCTTGAGCTGAAATTTTATTTGGGGTTCTTCTATGTGTCTATAACAACTTCACCAATTTTCGTAATTTTTGAATAAGGACTGATATTTTTAATAAAATCATGTTCATTACAGGAACAGAGCCCTTCTATTTTCCTGTCTTGATACAAATATATGGGTTCTGAAATTCATAACTCTGTGATGAAAAGGAATATAGAATTGGAACTTTTACAGTAGTGTCAGAGGCCAGTATTGTCACGCCCTGCTTCCCAAAATACAGGAATACGAGTACGTAACGAAGGCCCAGCGAATGATGTAAACACCATCCATAAGTTCTACCAGTCTAACTCAATAATATATAAGAGAATACAACCACGCAAGAAAAGAATGACCACATAAACAATGAATAAACTCCAAAATAATCATAAAATAAATTCGCCAAATAATATCCAACATCTGGAAAAAAAACTTCGGGTCATAAAATTCCGGAATACAAAGTATGATAAAATCAATAAAATAAGAAAATAACAATAGATAGTTATAGCAACCTAATAGTCCAGCTCCGATCTTCAGAGAGTTTGCCCACCAATTTCTTCTGGTAGTGTTTCTTCAATACCTGTCAACTCATGACTAAAAAGAGACAAAATAGTGTCCTTAGAGCAAGTCTTGAACAGCAAGTAGAGAGAAACAGAGAATAATAGGAAACACGGTACATCAAGAATGCAGGAATGGATCAAAGTCAAGAACAAAATCAAGGAATGACAATAATGTCAAGGGTCTATGTTTATTTATGCGATAATCATTAATTGCAATTCATGTTCAATGACAACATACGGGTTCAAGCAAGCAATGGCAACCTAGGGTTACTATTCATTTTCTATTCATTTTATTAACCTATTTAATGCACGTAGTACTGTATCTCATATGTTCCATACCACAGGTTCGGTGCAAGCAAACAGTGAACGCTCTAGACTGATGGTGAATTTACGAATCGTGTACTCGGCGTCGATAACAATAATTTACAATTAATAATTAACAATCAACAATTAACAATCAATCATTTGCAATCAATTCTCCTTCCAATTAATATTTCTCCTCCTTCCATGTCAAGTGCTCATGTGAGCAAGAAGGCCTTTACCAAGTACAGTTTCCGATCATTCACTACCAAGTCAACCCCTAATACCCGGTTTGTTAATATTTTATTTGATCCTATGTGAGCATGCAAGAAGGTGTCAAGGTTGTATGGTACTAAGTGTGGCTAATTCAACTCGTTACAAGCAAAGCAAAAGGCATTCATATTAAAACAACACAAAAACATGTAATCTGGACAGCATGACAAAATAATTTAATATGAATGGGAAATGATTACATCATACAAGCATATAATTCATGATAATTAATAAACAAAGTGTTATTGGATGATTAACATGCAGTTTTCTAGATTTATGATGCAATTTACGATCATGGTAATTAACTTATCAAATCAATTTCAATCAGAAAGATTCAATACATCAAACAACTCTATAACATGGATCTAAGTATGTTTTTATGTAATTCGTGCATATGCAATGTACAAATGGACTAGGTTCGAGTAAAAGATAGCGGCACGAAGTCAAGAATATTGGGGTTAGCTCGTGTAAACCCTCAATATACTCAACGGAATTCAAATAGCATTATGATAAAAAGGATTGAGATCTACTTGCGGAGATCAAAGAAATTCTTGAACAAAATAATAAACTAGTTCAAGAAAGAGACTTGCCTATTAGACGGTAAATTCAAATATAAAGAATAACGGGATGAGAATCCCGTGCGACGAACCACGAACGAAGAAAGCACGGAAATACTTGTGCTCTACGTGCAACACCAACACACAGCCAAACAACCTAACACAGCAAATCCACTTCCCTATTCTCCGAACACCAATTAGTAAAACAAATCAACATAGCAAATCACCCCATCCCTCTCCTACACAACAACGAACAACATTC
This sequence comes from Hemerocallis citrina, assembly GCA_017893485.1. Classification (NCBI taxonomy): domain Eukaryota; kingdom Viridiplantae; phylum Streptophyta; class Magnoliopsida; order Asparagales; family Asphodelaceae; genus Hemerocallis; species Hemerocallis citrina. The sequence continues at coordinate 406,677,039 of CM030358.1, forward strand.
CCCTACACAAAAGCCAACACCAAAGATCTTCCAATCGGCCAAACACCAAAACAAATCCCCTTCCACAACATCAAACAGCAAGATCAAATCCTTTCCTCCCGAACAGCACACAGCGTCAATGGCAGCGAGGCTTCGACTTGACTGGCGGCGGCAGCGGACGACGACTGGGGTGGTGGCGTGGTGAGCACAGGATGGAGGATGGTGGGCTTCGGTCGACGGGGGAGATGAGGTGGATGGATGACGATTCAGATGAGAGGATGGTGAAGGCGATGGTGAACAGGGATAGTGGAGCTCGGGGTCGACGGGGGTAGGGTGAAGATGAGGACGAGGAGGAAGTCGACTGGCGATGGGGAAGGTGACTGAGAGGGAAAGGTGGTGCACTGTTTCTTCCCGAAACAGAGGAAGAAGATGGAAATGGCAGTGGCGATTGCGGTCGAGGCTAGGGTAGTCTACTCGCTTCGGGACGATGGATAGCAGCGGTGGAAGAGGACAGGAAGGCAATGGTGGTGCTCGAGATTACGGGAAAACGGGCGATGGAGATGGGTGATGAGGACTAGAGTGCTGGACTGAGGATCAGCGATGGGTTTCTTGAAGTCAGGGAGGAGTGGATGAGGACGAAGATGAGGACGAAGACGGGAGGAGGAGTGGAGGACGGGTGGAGGAAGGCGAGGCGAGAGCAGGTGGCAGGAGATGGCGTCGGTTGGGTTTCGAAAAACGAAGCAGAAAAAAGGGAAGATGATTGGGGGGTATTAGGCGGCTGGGTAGTTAGTTTAGAATAGGATTAGGGTTAATTAATAGAGATATATTAGTATTTATAGGGTTATAAAGATGTTGGGTTATTGGGTATAAGGTTATCGGTTTTAAATCCAATAGGGAAAAACAATTAAATAATTAAAATAGGATTTATCAATAGACTAATTGGGGATATACAATGAACAAATTTGTCATAGATTGCACAATAAAATTTACAGGGTTTAATTGAAAATAAAGTTAATTGAAAGAACACAATTAGAAAAAGATTCACTTTTCACGAATAATTAGAATAGTTCTATATAAATAATATACATGGTTTGTACTTAATAATAATACTAGTAATAATAGATGGATCATGATATGGATCAGGAATAACGTGGCCCATCCTGGGCCACTGGATCCCCTCAGGATACGCGCTCTTTCTGATCCTTTAGATCTGCCACATCAGCGCCGGAAAACTGCCCGGAGCTCTGCCACATCAGCCCGAAAACCGCTCCGGCGTCTGCCACGTCAGCCCTATATCGCCCGGCTTTCCACCGCTTCAGCCACTCGGGTAACCGGGTCCGGACCCAGCCCCAAACGGGTCTGGACCCGATTGGCTTCCCCTATAAATACCAGACCCTCCCCCCTGTCTGCAGGTAATCAATCTTTCTTCCACAAAGCCCTAGTTACTGCTACTCTCTTTCAGAGACTAGCTAGATCGTCAGAGGGTCTGCCATCGGGACCAACCCCGGTGTTCCTAGACTGTCTGCAGGTACACGAGGCCTCGGATCCGAGCCTCCTGATCCGAGCCGAGCATCCAGCCCCGCCTCACTCCAGCCCGTCACCGGTACCGTTCGGCCAGCCGAGGGTCGTCTGATTAGGAGTTTCCTCCTTCAAATACAAATCAAGTAAGAACTCACACCTGGTGCATCCACACGTCTCCTAGGAACAAACCGCATCAGGTTGGCACCGTTTGTGGGAAAGCTGCTTCGGAAGCCGACCCGAGCCCGACCGTCAAGGTACCGCGACAGCCGAACTCTCATGGCCCCCAAAGCCAAGAAGGCTGCTACCTCCGCACCTCAGCAGGACTTGCCCCCGCCGGGTGCCGCCACTGAAGCGCACGCATCCAATCACGGGGCTCCTCGTCAGGGACCCCAGCCGAGTGCCTCCCGTCCAGCCCAGCCCGACTTACGGGGGGTAATCATAAACCGACAGGTTAGCTGCAACAGGGGAAGGGCCGCTTCCAACTCGGCCCCGAACCATCCAAAACCACCGTCCCAAGGGCGGAGGCCGGCGCTCAGCCGCGTCGGACGGCAACCTTCGGCTCGACCGAACCGGGTCGAGGGAGCCCCAGTCACTCACCAGGAGTTCCAGGACTTCCGGAGGGAAATCCTGGGGGCCCTCTGAGGGGCCCCCAACAAGGAGGATGTCCACCATTCTCAAACCAGGTCTGACGCCGAGGCCAGCGTGTCCCGCCCAACAACGATCCCACCAGAGTACGATGGCGATCTCCTAAGGCGCCTCCAAGAAATGGAGGATCGCCTCGACCACATAGGCGACGGCGGTCCTGGAGCGGCTCAGGGGTACAAACCTGTCCGACCTCCTTTCTTCGCCCTCATCCTCCAAGCAGAAATACCCCAAAATTTCTGACCACCTCAGTTCGAGACCTATAACGGCGAGGGGGATCCTGCTGATCACATGGAGGGTTTCAGAACTCTGATGATGATTCACAGCGCTTTGGACCCCCTGCTGTGCCGAGCCTTCCCTGCCACCCTCCGGGGTCCGGCTCGGGAATGGTTCTCCAAGCTAATCCCCGACTCCATTCACTCCTTCGACTAGCTGGAGGGCAATTTTCTTGCCCACTTTGTCACCAGCCGGAAGGCCGAGAGGACAAGCGCTTCCTTACTTGGACTCAGGCAGAAGGAAGGGGAGTCGCTCAGAGCATTCATCCGGAGGTTCACCGCAGAGGCACGATCGGTCTCCTTCCTCGATCCTGGCATCGCTTCTGCGGCATTTCGGCACAACGTCTGTCATGGACAGCTGAAAGCCTCTCTGGCAAAGAAACCCCCCATCGATTTTCCCGACCTCCTAAACAGGGTCGAGAAGTACATCAGGGCGAAAGAGGCCTTAAACCCAGAAGAGTCTAGGGAGACCCCCGGGAAGGGAAAGCGGAAGGCCGAAGAAGTCGAGCCATTAAAGAAGGCTCCAAGGGACGCGAGCGCCATGAAGAAGGTCCCGCCGGTCCCTCGCTTCGAGAGGTATACCCCGCTAACCCAAAATGTGTCCTCCATTCTCTTGGCGATCGAGGACAGGGACCTCGTCCAGTACCCTCCTCGTCCGTCCAACAATATCAGCAAGAAAATGGATCAACGGTTCTACTGCCGCTTCCACCGAGACAACGGGCACGACACGGATCACTGCCGTGCCCTGAAAAATGAGATTGAGGCCCTCATTCAGTGAGGGTACCTCCGGGAGTAAAAGCGAGAGGAAGCTCGAGGACAGGGGGACACGAGGAATAGGACTCCACCTCCTCCTCGAGCTCCCCGGCAGCTCCTCGAGCGAGAGCAGGAGCTTGATGAGCCTGAGGGCCAAGCCATATTACACTGCGTCCACGGGGGGCCCATGGGAGGGGATTCCAACACTTCCCGCAAGGCATTCATCCGGGATGTTAACACCGTCCAAGGTCCTCTCCCCCCTCAGATCCAGCAACTCCCTGTCTCCTTCTCGGGGGAAGACTTGGAGGGGGTGCAGCTCCCTCATTGCGACGTCCTCATCATCAACCTCAGCATGGCCAATTTTGACGCTCGGAGAATCCTTGTAGACAACGGGAGCTCGGTCAACATTCTATTTCTCGAAGCCTTCGAGAACCTAAAGCTCTCCCGCAACAAGCTAAAGCTGGCGGGGTACACCTTGCACGGGTTCTCGGGCATCCCTGTAACAATTGAGGGGATCGTCACGCTAGACGTCACGGCAAGTACGACCCCAAACCGAAGAACCGAGTCCATGGACTTCATGGTGGTGAACGTCAAGGCAGCCTACAATGCAATACTCGGTCGCCCGGGCCTCTGCTCCCTCCGGGCTATCCCCTCGGCCTATCACCAGAAGATGAAGTTCCCTACCAATACTGGAGTAGGAGTAGTCCGGGGGAACCAGGAAGCTGCTCGCTCATGCTATATGACAGCAATCGGGAGCGGCGTGTTTCCCCTCGACGCCGTCGAGATGCAGCCCCAGAGGACCCAGCCAGAGCCCGAGTCGGCAGACGAGCTGGAAGATGTCTCATTCGAGACAGGGGATCCATCGAAGCACTTTCGGGTAAGTTGCTCCCTCACCCCTCACCTTAAGTCCGCCCTCATCACCTGCATTCGCCGCAATGTCGACCTCTTCGCCTGGAAGCCTTCTGACATGCCCGGTATCTCCGAGGATCTCATCATGCACAAACTCAGTGTGATCCCCGGGTCGAAGCCGGTTGTCCAAAAGCGACGTAAGTTCGCCCGGAGTGACAGCAGGCGGTAAATGCGGAAGTCGACAAGCTCCTGACCGCACACTTCATCCAAGAAGTCAGCTACCCCGAGTGGCTGGCGAACGTCGTCATGGTCAAGAAGGCGAGCGAAAGCTGGAGGATCTGTATAGATTTTACGGACCTCAACAAGGCGTGCCCCAAGGATCCATTCCCCCTCCCCAGCATCGATGCTCTTATCGATGCAACATCGGGTCACGAGCTTCTATCCTTCATGGATGCCTTCTCAAGCTACAACCAGATCCGCATGTTCCCTCCCGACATCACCAAGACGTCCTTCGTCACAGACCAGTGGCTATACTGTTACAGGGTCATGCCCTTCGGGCTGAAGAACGCCGGTGCCACTTATCAGAGGCTCGTCAACCGGGTCTTCAAGGAGCAAATTGGGCGCAATATGGAGGTGTACATAGACGACATGCTCGTCAAGAGCCAGCGGGGGGAGGATCACGTCGCCGATCTAGAGGAGGCCTTTGGGGTCCTTCGAACCCATAACATGAGACTCGATCCGGCCAAGTGTGCTTTCGGCATCTCCTCGGGAAAGTTTCTTGGCTTCATTGTCAGCCAGCGAGGCATCGAGGCGAACCCCGAAAAGATCTAGGCCATAATAGACATGGCTCCTCCCAGGAACATCAAAGAGGTCCAGCGGCTGACGGGAAGACTGGCGGCCATCGGCCGTTTTCTCTCCAAGTCTGGAGAGAAGTCTCTTCCATTCTTCAAAGCCCTGCGTGGCACCGGAGGGTTCGAGTGGGGTACCCAACAGCAAGAGGCCTTCGCCCAATTGAAGGAGTACCTCGCAAACCCTCCCCTCCTCAGCAAGCCCGAATCGGGAGAGCCACTCTGGCTCTACCTGTCAGCCTCGGAGAAGGTGCTCAGCGCCATTCTCATTAGGGAGGAAGAGGGATCACAGAAGCCTCTATACTATGTCAGCAAGGTCCTGCTCGACGCCGAGACCAGATACTCTCGGATGGAGAAAGTAGCGTACGCCTTGGTCATGGCCTCGCAAAAACTCCATCCATATTTTCAATCTCATTCGGTCCAGGTACTGACAGACCAACCTCTGAAGGCCGTGCTCTACAAGCCGGAGAGCTCGGGTCGACTCGTCAAATGGTCGATCGAGTTCAGCCAGTATGACATTGGCTATCAATCCAGAACAGCCATCAAGGAGCAGACCCTCGCAGAATTCATCACGGAATGCACCATCTCCGAACATCCCGCGAGCAAGGAAGCCGACCAGACGTGGGAAGTTTACATCGATGGCTCCTCATGCGAGGCGGGTAGCGGAGCTGGCATTATTCTGCGAGGTCCAGATGGTTTTCTTCTCCAATACTGCCTCCGCCTCAACTTCCCGGCCTCCAACAACGAGGCCGAGTACGAAAAATCTTCACTTACAAGCTTCACTTACAAGCGCGAGACCAAAAAGCTTCACTTACAAGCATAGGGATCGGTGCTCGGATAACAGCGCGAGCCCAAAAAGCATCCCTTACAAGCTTAGGGTTCGGCACTTGGATAACAGCGCGAAACCAAAAAGCTTCCCTTACAAGATTAGGGGTCGGCGCTCGGATAACAGCGCGAGCCCAAAAAGTTTCCATTACAAGCTTAGGGTTCGGTGCTCGGGCGGCTCGGCCTGGTTGGTTTCTTGATAAACATGCATCCAGTCAGCCTATGCACGAGGCGACCTCCGCCAGCCACGCTCGCACCGTCTCTCCCTGAGAACATGTGCAGGAGCTCAGCATCGACCCCGAGCAAGGCGAGTGCCTTCTCCAAGGCACCGCGACCTTGACGCTCGGCGGCGACCCTCTGCTACGCCTGCAGTTGCCTTTCTCACCGGTATGGGGGCTCGGCATCTGTCCCTCATTCAGTTTGGGCTCCTTGAAGCCCATCAACCTATGCACGAGGCGACATCTGCCAGCCACGCCCGCACTGTCTCTCCCTGAGAACATGTGCAGGAGCTCGGCGTCGACCCCGAGCAAGGCGGGTGCCCTCTCCAAGGCAACGCGACCTTGACGCTCGGAGGCGACCCTCTGCTATGCCTACAGTTGCCTTTCTCACCGGTATGGAGGCTCGGCATCCGTCCCTCGCTCAGTTTGGGCTCCTTGAAGCCCATCAACCTATGCACGAGGCGACATCCGCCAGCCACGCCCGCACCGTTTCTCCCTGAGAACATGTGCAGGAGCTCGGCGTCGACCCCGAGCAAGGCGGGTGCCCTCTCCAAGGCATCGCAACCTTGACGCTCGTTGGCGACCCTCTGCTACGCCTGCAGTTGCCTTTCTCACCGGTATGGGGGCTCGACATCCGTCCCTCGCTCAGTTTGGGCTCCTTGGAACCCATCAACCTATGCACGAGGCGACATCCGCCAGCCACGCCCGCACCGTCTCTCCCTGAGAACATGTGCAGGAGCTCGGCGTCGACCCCGAGCAAGGCGGGTGCCTTCTCCAAGGCACCGCGACCTTGACGCTCGGCGGCGACCCTCTACTATAGCTGCAGTTGCCTTTCTTACCGGTTTGGGGGCTCGGCATCTGTCCCTCGCTCGGTTTGGGCTCCTTGGAACCCATCAACCTATGCACGAGGCGACATCCGCCAGCCACGCCCGCACCGTCTCTCCCTGAGAACATGTGCAGGAGCTTGGCGTCGACCCCGAGCAAGGCGGGTGCCCTCTCCAAGGCAACGCGACCTTGACGCTCTGAGGCGACCCTCTGCTACGCCTGCAGTTGCCTTTCTCACCGGTATGGGGGCTCGGCATCCGTCCCTCGCTCGGTTTGGCCTCCTTGAAGCCCATCAACCTATGCACGAGGCAACATCCGCCAGCCACGCCCGCACCGTCTCTCCCTGAGAACATGTGCAGGAGCTCGGCATCGACCCCGAGCAAGGTAGGTGCCTTCTCCAAGGCACCGCGACCTTGACGCTCGATGGGAACCTCGACACTTGCAAATGGTTCTTACAAAAAATGGGGACTCGACGGACCAAAGCACCACGCTCGGTCCCGACCCAGTGTTGACAATATTTTATTAAGGTTTAGAGCGTCAACCTTCGGCAGACGCCCCGAGCCACATGTCGAATTATTAACCACCCTCTCACCCGCGAACAATTCGGGGTTTTGCGGCTTTGACCAGCCTAAACCCTGAATTTTTCGAGGATGGCAGGGGGCCATCGACCCGCTGCTCTTTCAGTCGCAGAACAAACGCTCCGAGCCTTAGAGCTGTTCGGCTGACCCTCCTCTCGCCCCTGAACAACTCAGGGTTTACAGCTCTTACGAGCCCAAAACCCCGAATTGTTCCCGGACGACAGAAGAGCCACCACGCTTCGGCTCCCCCCGACCCCCCGAACCGATCGATCGGCCCACCGCTCACCAACGAACCACCCGAGGTCTCACGGCCTAACGCCCTGAACCCCGAATTATCCAAGGGTGATCGGTGTGCCTCCGATCCGGAGTATTCAGAAACATTATATTCTTCGGACGCCCGCCGTTGGTAGGCACCCAAGTCAGACGGCTCACTGCCTGACAATCAACGAGGGGAGTGGGGGATTATATAGCTCCCTGAGGCCCTCATTTATTGTGTCTGGGAATGCGAAACGACGGAAGGCAAAACATCACCATAAATGCTCATGGGAATGCAAAACGTCGCCAGTTATTGCTTATCGAAAAGCTAACCGCCGCGACCGTCACGCCCGTTGCAACAGGCCACCTTAGAGCCGACCCCTGCGCAACTAGTCCGGCGGCCGTCCCTAACAACCAAGGTGATCAGAGAGTGAAAAATCAAAGGTTCTTATTCATTACTCATTGCTTACAACTCAATGAACGCCGATAGAAATACAAAGCTCACAACTCACTCACTCGGCCGCAAACTCGAATTCGGGACTTCCTTCACGCCCGGCCGGACCGGACCGGGAAGACACACCTGCCACCGAGCTTCCCGCGTCCTCGGGATCCACCCCATCTGGTAGAAATATCGGAGACCTTCCCGGGGTCGCATTACTGGCCTCTTCTATCAAACCAGCGCCCAGCACCAGCTTCAGTCTACGGATCTCAAGCTCCTTCTCAACTACGGCCTCACGAAGTAATGACTCCGAAGCCGACCCCGCACTCGAAGCATCTGAGAGGGACCAGCCTGTCTCGATAACCCACCAGTCCCGGTCGGCTACGGCCTTCTTCAGGCGTGCCAACTCCAAACCGAGCTCCCTGGACTTGTTCAGAAAATAGTTAAAGGCGGCGGCTCGGTCCTGAGCTTGCTTCTGTTGACGAAGCGAAACTGCCTCTGTGGCCTCCTCCCCCGTTCGATCTAGGTGCACCTCGGCAAAAATGGGGAGGGCGACAATGGTCCCGTGCGTCTATTAAAAGACGAGAACAAACATCACAAAAAACACAAGTCTGAAAGGATCGGCCCAAAAAAAGTAAATTTTATTGCTTTCAAAAAGTTTGATACAAAAGACGCGGTGGCCAGTCCGCCCAAGGCATTTACATCAAAACAAGAAAAGAAAAAAGATCTATTCTTGAGGGGGGTGGCACCTCTTCATCGACCTGATTGCCCCCCCATATCATCGCCCCGCGGGGTGAGAGGAAGGTTCGGCGTCCACCCATAGTGAAGATGGTCCACGCGCTGCTCGGGGTATATCTATTTAAAATTGGACTTGGCTTGTTTGTACGCCTCGTCCTGCGCCACTATGATGGTATCCCCAAGACCGACTCCATCTCCTGGATTGCCTTCTTCCCCTTCGCTGCCTCGGCCTCGATCTTCGCCTCAAGGTCCGCCCGATCCTGCTTGTGGATCTTACAGAGCGATTCAATCTGGGCTTCGTGGATGGCCACCATAGCCCGGGCCTCTTTCAGCTTGTCCGTAGCCTTGTTCAGCTCACGGAGGTACTTCTCCGCATTCCGCCTCTCAGCGAGTATCTCCTTCTCCAGGCACTTATGGAAGTGCTGGCCATGGAGCATCGCCTGTACGAAGAGAGAGAGAGATCAGAAAAACTCCCAAGTCTTAGAAAATAAAGCCAAGCCCACTTACTGAGAGGGTCGCCTGAGACCACTGCATGTAGGCCTGGTCCGCCGTCTGCACCGCCAGGGCCATCCGATCGCGCTCGGTGGCGCACTTCTAGACGAACTCGACCGCCACAGGCCCGTCGAGCAGAGTATCGCCCCGCACGATGGACCAATCGGGGGCAAATGGCAACATGGCCTGCCTGCTCTCCATCTCCTCCACGCTCGGCCGGGGAGGGGGGAGCCCTTTTTCTGGGGCATCTACGGTCTTGCCCGAACCGCCAGCCGCGTCCCGCGCACCCCTCGACGAGTGGGAGGAATGGGAGTGTGGCCTCTTGGTCTTCTTCGCCGGGGAGGGCTCCTCGGCAGCCGATGCCTGCACCTGGGAGGACACGCCTGCCTGCGCGGTAAATTTTCGCTTCTTGGCCGTTATTCTCTCCTGCTCGGCCTTCTTCCTCTTCTCTACCCTTGCCTTCTCGGCGACAGCGAGCAACAACTGCTTCGCGTCCTTCTGTTGGGTCGTCATCCCTACAAAAACACAGAAGAAAAGCTAACGTTAACACGAAGGCAGAAAATGAAAATATTCGGAAAGAGACATACTGGGGTCGGCAGGACTCAGTCCGGCCCGGGCGAGGTGTATCTCGGTGACTCGAGGCCACGCTATACTATGCCCCCCAGTGATCTTCTCCACCCTCTTCCACTCTTTGGCAGTCAGGTCGCTCTTCCTTGGAGGCTTGTGCTTCGGCTTGACGAAGTTCCACCTGGTCGGGATTCCCCAAGACCCCTCAGTCCGAACCATAAAATACTTCTCCTTCCACGCCTTTATAAAGTCCGGGTGACCGTGCATAACCTTCTTATGCGGCCTCGGTGAAAAGTAAAATATCCCCTCCTGATCTCCGAACGAACTAAGCCCAAAAATAGCTCGGAAACACGTCAGCCTCGGCCTCACTCCTTTCTCCTGACAATTCAGCATGTAGCAGACTAAATGTTTCCAGGAGTTCGGACCGTACTGCATGGGACACAGCTTCGCCCAGTTCAAAACCCTCTTCACGAAGGGATGGAGGGGCAGCCTCAGCCCCGAGAGAAAGGCGTCCTCAGGAAACATACAATACCCCGGCGCCAGAGCCGTGGTTGGCCGAATACCCGGGCTCGAAAGGCAGAGCTTGAACTCCCGCAGTATGTAACAGGCAGCCCTGATAATGTTGAGGTACTCCGCCTTCAGAAAGCTCGGGATGCTATCTGCGCGGATCTTCACCCGAGTGTCTTCACCCGGCACAGGAGGGATCGGTTGGATGTCCTTAATGTAGTCAGGGTACATACGAATAGGCCCTGGATTCCTGAAAGTGACCGGGGGAACATCGAGACCCGATCTCGGCGCGTACTCATCGGGCGAGGAAGGACTGTGGGGAATTGTCATGGCTTTCTTCTTCCGACGAGGGCAAGCCTCACGCTCGGGGGACGGCGTCGACAAAGGGGGTAGTAGAGGAAGATCTTCTCCGACCCCAGTCGGCCCCCCAGCCGTGCTCAGACCAGCCTCCTGTTTGTCGACCTCCTCCTCCTCGTCTCCCTCGTCTTTCTCGTCACCCTCGGCGACCTGATCATCTTCGTCCCCCTCCTCTTCATCATCATCCAACTCCTGATCCAGTTCCTCCTCGTCCTCGTCCTCGCCGTCCCCCTCATCCTCTTCCTCCTCGTCACCCTCTTCCATGGGCTCCTTCCCTGGTCTCCTGGACCTCAACGGGGACACCACAAAGACAACATCGTCACCTCCATCTGAACCAGGGTCGGTAAGAACCTCCTCCTTCACCCTGTACTTGCTCAAGGACGAGGACGTTTCCTGCTCCGACTCCTCCGCAGAACGACCTGACGAGCTAGCCTCGGATCCGGACTGAGTTCGCGACATCGCTAAAAGAAAAATACTAACCTGGAGCGTAGAAGGTTACAATCACCGAAAAATCTGCCGACGGCAAGTAAGATTCCCGCTCTTGTTGAAAATTGGAAAGTGAGTAATAAAATGAAGATGAAGAAATGAGGGAGGGGGATGGGGTTTTAAAAAGGAAAACGACTCCTCGATTTTCGCAAAAAAAGATCTGGCCGTTGGATCTTAACTGACAAGATCCAACGGCTACCAAGATCTAAAAAAGCTTTGATCTTTGCACCCATGACGTCAGCAATACACGTAAAAATTACCCTAATACCCCCAGGCTTCTTTCATCTCCAAATATGCTTTTTTCCACAAGGCAAAAGGGTCGACGCTCGGATGAAACCGCGAGCCATACCACCTTCTTTTTTCTCAGTATCGGCTCGGAGCTCGGATGGCGTCGCGAGCCAGTAATTCCTCTTCTTTCTCACAGAAGGGTCGATGCTCGGATGAAACCGCGAGCCATACCGCCTTCTTTCTTCTCAGTACCGGCTCGGAGCTCGGATGGCGTCGCGAGCCAGTAATTCCTCTTCTTCCTCACAGAAGGGTCGACGCTCGGATGAAACCACGAGCCATACCGCCTTCTTTCTTCTCAGTACCAGCTCGGAGCTCGGATGGCGTCGCGAGCCATTAATTCCTCTTCTTCCTCACAGAAGGGTCGACGCTCGGATAAAACAGCGAGCCATACCGCCTTCTTTTTTCTCAGTATCAGCTCGGAGCTCGGATGGCATCGCGAGCCAGTAATTCCTCTTCTATCTCGCAGAAGGGTCGACGCTTGGATGAAACCGCGAGCCATACCGCCTTCTCTCTTCTCAGTACCGGCTCGGAGCTCGGATGGCGTCGTGAGCCAGTAATTCCTCTTCTTCCTCACAGAAGCGTCGACGCTCGGATGAAACCGCGAGCCATACCGCCTTCTTTCTTCTCAGTACCAGCTCGGAGCTCGGATGGCGTCGCGAGCCAGTAATTCCTCTTCTTCCTCACAGAAGGGTCGACGCTCGGATGAAACCGCGAGCCATACCGCCTTCTTTTTTCTCAGTATCAGCTCGGAGCTCGGATGGCGTCGCGAGCCAGTAATTCCTCTTCTTCCTTATAGAAAGGTCGACGCTCGGATGAAACTGCGAGCCATACCGCCTTCTTTCTTCTCAGTATCCGCTCGGAGCTCGGATGGCATCGCGAGCCAGTAATTCCTCTTCTTCCTCACAGAAGGGTTGACGCTCGGATGAAACCGCGAGCCATACTGCCTTCTTTCTTCTCAGTATCAGCTCGGAGCTCGGATGGCGTCGCGAGCCAGTAATTCCTCTTCTATCTCACAGAAGGGTCGACGCTCGGATGAAACCGTGAGCCATACCGCCTTCTTTTTTCTCAGTATCGGCTCGGAGCTCGGATGACACCGCGAGCCATTAATTCCTCTTCTTCCTCACAGAAGGGACGACGCTCGGATGAAACTGTGAGCCATACCGCCTTCTTTCTTCTCAGTACCGGCTCGGAGCTCGGATGGTGTCGCGAGCCAGTAATTCCTCTTCTATTTTTCACAGAAGGGTCGACGCTCTGATGAAACCGCGAGCCATACCACCTTCTTCTTTCTCGGTGGGGGCTCGGAGCTCGGATAGCATCGCGAGCCAATAATTCCTCTTCTATTTTTCACAGAAGGGTCAACGCTCGGAGCTCGGATAACATTGCGAGCCCCAACAACCCTCCTCTATCTTCAGGGGGGCTCGGAGCTCGGATGGCATCACGAGCCCCAGCTGCACTCCCTTGTTCAAAAGAGGCTCGGCGCTCGGATAGTACCCCGAGCCCCAAATGCCCTTAGGTGTTAGGAGGGGCTCGAAGCTCGGATAGAATCGCGAGCTCCATCAGCCCTCCCCTTATCACAAAGGGCTCGGAGCTCGGATGGAATCACGAGCCCCTCTAAGCCCTCCTCTTGCCCAAAAAACTCGTCTGTCGACCCATAGCGCTCGACGAACCGAGCTCCAAAAGAAGACCTCGCCTCCTCCTCGCTCTTCCAACTAGCGAGGTGCTCGTCTGCCGAACCCTTACGCTCGAAGAAATGGAGACCCAAAAGAAAACCTCGCCTCCTCCTCGCTCTTCCAACTAGCGAAGAGCTCGACTATCGACCCCCTGAGCTCGGCTGCTGACCCTTGGCCCTCAGAACAAAATGAGCCCCCAATGAGATCTCGGCGTCCCCTCACTCTTCCAACTAGCGAGTGGACCCCCGCCAACCCTGGGAAGCTCGTCCACCGAGCCCTAGGGCTCGTCTTCCGACCCTCGGAAGCCCGTCCACCGAGTCTCGTCCGCCGACCCTCGGAAGCTCGTCCACCGAGTCCAAGGGCTCGTCTACTGGCCCTTGGAGCTCGTCCACCGAGCCTCAGGGCTCGTCTGCTGACCCAAAACCTCGTCAACCGTCGCTTTGGCTCTCCTCCCTCCTAAACTTGACCTCCTGTGCGGAATCCAACGAAGGGTCCCTTCCTCCTACCCCCTGGCCTCTTCGGGAAACAACAGATCCTACTTCTTACCCCAACATCTGCTCTTCCCCCAGAGGCAAAGAGTCACTCCTACACGGCTGGATCACCCAGCCCTACAGGAGTGTGGGGCTTGTGATATGGGTCAGAAATAACGTGGCCCATCCTGGGCCACTGGATCCCCTCAGGATACGCGCTCTTTCTGATCCTTCATATCTGCCACATCAGTGCCGGAAAACTGCCTGGAGCTCTGCCACGTCAGCCTGGAAACCGCTCCGGCGTCTGCCACGTCAGCCCTATACCGCCCGGATTTCCACCGCTTCAGCCACTCGGGTAACCGGGTCCGGACCCAGCCCCAAACGGGTCTGGACCCGATTGGCTTCCCCTATAAATACCAGACCCTCCCCCCTGTCTGCAGGTAATCAATCTTTCTTCCACAAAGCCCTAGTTACTGCTACTCTGTTTCAGAGACTAACTAGATCGTCGAAGGGTCTGCCACCAGGACCAACCCCGGTGTTCCTAGACCGTTTGCAGGTACACGAGACCTCGGATCCGAGCCGAGCATCCAGTCCCGCCGCACTCCAGCCTGTCACCGATACCGTTCGGCCAGCCGAGGATTGTTTGATTAGGAGTTTCCTCCTTCAAATACAAATCGAGTAAGAACTCACACCTGGTGCATCCACACGTCTCCCAGAAAAAAACCGCATCAGATCAAAATCTGCGGGCTTTCACAATAACAAAGGATGGATTTTTAACATACAATCAAAAGAAATACTAATAACAATAATAATGATACTAATACTAATAATAATGATAATAATAATAATAATAATAATAATAATAATAATAATAATAATAATACACATTTTATTTGGACTCAAATATAAACATTCGATCAATTAGGATTATAAACCAAAGTTAGAATACACCACTGTTCGAAAATAAATATAATTGTCAATTGGAAAATACTTAACTATAAATCCAAGCCGAATTTAACAAATACGGACTTTATAAATATTGAAATACAAAAAATACTCAGGAAATATGTATTTGCGGAAATGAGGATTACAAGTATAGAACCTCTCCACCAAGTTTCATGATTTTTAAGTATGATTTGATTTTCTTACAAAATACAGCTTGCTGTTGTTATTTAGAAACAGTGCTGTTGTTGTCTGAAATTTTATATCCAATTCAAAATATCATATCGTCTTGTATACTGGGGATTCTTGGCTAAATTTTGGATATATGGTTATTCGGTGTGTCCAGGAAATTCCTACCAAATTTTATAGACTGTTGAAATCATTTATTATTTTTAATTAGTTTTATTGCACGACTGGTAAATACTGCTATCAGTTCTAAAAGTTTTGCATGCCCTCATTTTTGGCTATTTTCTTCATCGAAACGATTTATTTTGAAGAAATTTCCAACTGAGAAGTTAAAGTAGACTTAATTTTCTTTCTAAAGAATCCAAGAACTTGAAATTTCAATGTGTATGTAATTTATGATGATTTTTCCCAAGCTGCACCAGTTGCAGGTTGTATAGCTAAGCTTACTGTTTCGATTGAATGTATGTTTTCATCATAATACGGCTTTAGAATGGACATAGAATGATGTTTATCTAAACTTTTGAATCATATCTGGTCATGTTTTAAGTTGGACTTGTTAGTCTCTATTAAATAGAAGTGTGATTGGCTATACATTAGCATGTTGATTGTCTAGGGTAATGGTTATCACACTAGGACTATCAATCCTTACCCTAGACAAACAATCCGTTTGACCCTTGATAATTAGTGCCCTTGTTACCTCGAGATTCTATGGACGAAGACAATCTTCGTGCACCGGCGGATCGCTACCCATGGCTGGATTGATCGCAGGATGGAGACAGGGTCGAGAGCCAAGTAAGAGAGTGTTTGGCAATCGACGGAGGTCGAATCGCTAATGTCGCAGGGTCAAGTTTGGGCTAAGTTGGGCCAACTCTTGAGCCCAGTCTGGAGGCAGTGTTGGTTTTCCCTAGAGCTTCGTGAAATTGGATAAGAACTCGGTCTATGAACTAGTGGTAGTATCTTAAGACCTCACTAGTCAGGTAGTTGTACTCGCCTCTCAAAGGGACACGTGCGGTGCCGTCTCGCCTGTCAGGGGGCACGGGCAACGTAGTCTCTTCTGTTTATTCTTAGGGTTTAGTGATGGGAACGGGACGCGGACATAAATCGCAAGTCATGTCGGAACTTAGGGGATGGACCCTTAAGCTTCCGTCTATGTTCCGAGCTATCAACATGAATGGGGAGCAAGAGTTTAACTCTGTGGCCCTTGGCGGAGAAGGGATGGCCCTACGATTTGCCTTATCTTTATAATAACTTTGGGTAGAGGCATGAATGGAGAAGGACCATGTGAACAAATAGTGATCACTGTCATTCAGAGTATAAAAGGACCATGATCCGATTGCTGTAGAGGGGATAGAACGCACTAATTGCAGACTCTACCAGTCACTAGATAAATGTCAAGAACAGTATAAAGTGCAAGAGTAGGATGCATCACGAGGGATTGAACCCTACAATTAGGAGAAAGCAAACTTCTTGAAATGTATGTAGTATGAGATGCATACGTTTCCAAATGGATTGCATTAGAGTAAGTGCACTGGTTGCATTTGGAATTATATATGCATTAGAATCTAGGGCATGGCATACACTGACACTTGCGATTGAATGCACATTCTTCTTTGCATCAAATATTGGTTGTTGAGTTTTGGGGGAGTCGTTGGTTTTATCAGCATTGCGTCAGTTGCATTCAACTGACGTGCTCACAATCTGTTTAGTTGCAGGACTACTGGATCGTGGAAGCAGGAAACTCGAGCTGCATGCAGTGCTAGGTGGAGATTGTAATTTTTGTAAAGTAAATTAATTTGATGTAATTTATGTGAATTTCATGATGTAATTTTATGATGAACAAATTTGTACTTGTAATAACTTGGTGACAATAAAAGTTTTTACTTCTCTATGATTTTTCTGTGTTTGAACTTGTTTGATGGAAAGATTCTGGCTTGAGTCTCGAGTTCCCAGTATTGGGAATTCGGGGAGCTACAAAGTGGTATCAGAGTCGACTTCAAATTGTAGTATAACATAGTAGGAAATCAGACTTGAATGCCCAGTTAGAGTTGAGTTTAGTTGGATAGCAGGATAATTGTAAATCACACTGATGCATTTTCCAACTTATGTTTATGATTTATTCCCATGTCTAAACTAACCCCAGTATAGTTTTTTCTTTCTACTAATGATTTTGGTGCAACCGGATGTCGAGGAGGCAAACCTACAATTAGATATCGGGGAGGCAAAATCTGCAACCGAATGTCCAGAAGGCAAACCTGCAACCGGATGTCGAGGAGGAAAAAATGTAACCTGGTGACAAGGTGTCAAGCCTGCAGCAGAGCAACAACGGAGGCAAAGTCATAACACGATAGTCGAGGAAGAAGGCAGGGGATACAACGACAGTGACCTCAATACCGAGGCAGAAATTTGCTAGAATATATCAGATAAAGGGAGCTTGAGGGAAGCTAGCAAGGATCAGATAACACAAGCTGAAGTCACGGGCAGAAAGTAGATGGTGATTGATGGAGTAATCCTTGACCAGGAAGCAATGTTCCAGATCTTGTCGTGGTGGTCGAATCTTTGAAGGGCCGAGCAAACTAAGGAGCTATTACTAAGGAGATTTATTAGGCCTAGTGTTTTGCCTTGAGAAGCACTGTTTTTGCTTATAAGGAATGAAGAATGGACCAGTGGGAATGCACAGCAAGCAACATCAGTGAACCAGGTTACGGCTCAAGGCAGGTACCCATTGATGACTTGTTCGATCGGCTTCAAGAGCAGCAGTGTTCTCTCTAAGGACAACTTGCAGTCAGGTAAACACCAGGTTTGCATCAAGGAGGAAGAAGTACCGAAGATAGAGGAGGATCACGCGAAGCATTTAGCAAAAACATCGAAAAAGCTGCAAGAAGACCGGAGTGGCATTTTTTCGGCTTTGTCCTTTTTCTAAGGAGGGAGTGACCACCAACCCAGAGAAGATGTGTCGAGGCAAGAAGAAGCATTACCCACAAGCACATACAAGTAGGACATTGTTGACCTTATGCTTAAATATCGCAGGTATCAGAAGTTCAAGACCGAAGACCGGAGGACCACCTCGGCCATTATCTACTTAGGATGGAAGAGGAAGATTATCCCTTATCAACAAGGATTTCATTGCAAGGATGCCTAGAATTCCTAAGTCTAACGCATCGATTGGGTGGAAGTGAACAACCGATGCACTATCTAGCGACCGGTGCACTATCTGGCGACAAGTTGCCAACCACTGAGGAAGCTGGCCAAAGGATACATCAAAGGATTATGAAGATTCATGGATTGCCGATATCATCAGTCTTCAACGGAGAGCCAGGGTCTACATCGCATCTCTGGGAAGGACCTATGAGCAGTTTCGGAAATGCAAACCGACCTCAACACAACTTTCACTACGGGCAGATTGGCAGACAAAAGGAGACACACTGAGCACTGGGAGCATGTTGAGCTAGCTTCGAGAAATTGGAGGACTTGTTTGGCAAGTGCCCCTCAGGAATCTGGAGATGACTGAGGAATACACTTCCTGAACGTTGTGTATTCCTTTACCCCCATTAAGCGTCATTCTGAGGACATAACGATTCTAAGGAGGGAGTAATGTAAAACGGCGCAAAATAGCATATAACTATTTTGTATATTAAATTAGAATTAATGGAATTTTCTCAAGTTAGAATCCCGAAAAATACTAATAATTATTTTTGAATAAATTTTTTTTGGTTATATGCAAATACTCTTCTTGAATTGTAGTATGATGCAATTGTCTTTTGTATATGTGAATACATATATGTGTGTATGTGTATTTGTACAAAGTATTCACACTAAAACCAAACCCTAATTAAACTCTAAAACAAAACCCTAATCCTAATTAACTTAAACCTTGGGTTAAACCATGGGCTTGGCTCATGGATTTTTTGGGAGTGTGATCACCCCCACTACTCACCACTAGCTGGCGAAACCGCACCACCACCACCACCCCCCCCCCCCCCCCCAAAAAAAAAAATTCTATTTTAACCCTATTTTTTAAAATCAAGTTATCCTTTTTTCTTGATTTTCTTCCAAACCATTCTTCATTCCAAAACTCCTACATTTCTCATATCCCAGAATTTCTACTAGTTCAAAAACCTTTTCATCTAGCTTAAGGTGGAGACTGGAGGACGAGGACCTAAGGAGGAGCCACAACAAGAAGAATTAAGGAAGAAATCAACTCCAAATTGTGGGTGAACCTTAAACTTTATCCATGTTGTGATTTTCCTTTTTGTATGATGAATTAGAAAAATGGTATCTTGGTAATGTGATGGAATTTAGACTTGAAAATTTTACAGTAGCATTCTGATCATATCTAAATTAACTCCACCAAATTTCGTAAGTTTCGGATAAGGGTTGATAATTTTAATAAATCTATCTTGTTGCGGATGTAGAAATTATCTTGCTGTTCTGGGTAGAATTAACATGTTTGACTTATAAAATTCATAACTACATGACTACTTTGAATTTAGAGTTAAAATTATTACTGTAGGTTCTCATGCATGTATATCAATTTCCCAAATGTTTATAATTTTTGAATGATGTCTGATATTTTTAGAAATTATTACACCTATACTGGATAAGGGAGATATGAACTGTTTTAGGTTCTGTCTTGACAAATTTTTGTGTTCAGTTGAAAAATTATTTCACTCCAAAATATAAAGAGTTTTAAGCTGAAAATTTTATGCATGATTCTTATATGTCTCTAAAGCAATCCCACCAATTTTGGTAAATTTTGGAGATGATATGATATTTTACAAAATTCATGTTCTATAAATGGGATAAATTTGTTCATCTCTGTTTTAATTATAAGCACTTGTTATTCTGAAAAGTATAACTCTATGTTAAGAGTGAATTTGAAACTTAAATTTTTACAATGTACCCTAATTCAATGTGAAACAATCCCACTAAGTTTCATAATTTTTTGAATAAGAATTGATATCTCTTAAAAATGCAACTGCTACTGTTGTTAAGAAACAGTGCTGTTGTTGTCTGAAATTTTACATCCAATACAAAATAGCATATCTTCTTGTATCCTTGGAACTCTTGGCTAAATTTTGGATATATGATGTTTCTATGTGTCTAGGACATTTCTACCAAATTTTATTGAATTTAGAGACTATTTTCTATTTTTAATGAATTTTGTGGTACTACTGGTTGATATTTCTATATGATCTGAAGGTTGTGCATGCCTCACTATTGGGTTATTTTTCTTCCCTTAAATGAACTATTTTGAGGAAATATCCAACTAATAAGTTAAAGTAGACTTAAATGTCTTTCAAAAAAACCTAAGAACTTGGAATTTCATTAAGCATGTGATTTCTGGAGATTTTCAAAAACAGCATAAGCTGCAGGATTGATTACCAGCTTACTGTTTTGATTGAATTTATGCTTGCATCATACTAGGGCTTGTGAATTGACTTAAAATGATGTTTTTCTGACTTTTGATTTGGGTTGGATCATGTTTGTGTGGTGCTTGTTACACTTAAGGTGTTTTAACATTAGGGTAGCCCTTGTCTCATTTTGCCTTGGTACACTTGTTGTATTTAATCTTGGGTTGCTATCGACCTAGTATTATTAAATGATGTTGTTGGGTAGCTAGTAGCCCCTGTCTTTCTTTGTGTCTTAGATGAAGATAGTATTCGTGCGCTGGAAGTTCGCTACCTATGGAGGGATTGATTGCGGAACGGTGACGAGGTCGAGATCCAAGCAGAAGGGTGTTTGGCGATTGACGGAGGTTGAATTGTCAATGTTGCTTGGTCAAGTTTGGCCAAGTTGTGCTAACTCTTGAGCCTGGTTCGGGGCCGTGCTGGTTTTCCCTAGGGCTTCGTGAAATTGGATATGTAATGCCCCGAATTTCAAACACAAGAAATTCGTGACTCTTCCAGAATCTTTACTTCAATGTAATATAAACACAGTACAAAATACAGGAAAATTTTAAAAACTTTTTATTACATCATCTTCCTTTACAATACACAGCGAAATTATTAAAGATTAATTACAACTGATTATAATATTCAAGCTTCATTCTTCACTAGAATCCTTGTCATAACTCATATCCATGCCACTTACTATCGAGAGTCCTGTAAACTTACAAACTGTGGGCACGTCAGTTGAATGCAACTGACGCAATACCGATAATAACAGTGTTCTTGCAGTTCTCACAACAACACACTTGATGCAAAAATAAAACAATAAAGATAAATAAAATAGCAAGTTGAATTTAATCTAAGTGCATGAGTGTATGCCATGAAACAAAAATAAAAATGCATAAAACAAATACATAAAAACAAATGCTCACAAATGCACACTTGTTCGAACACTATGCATCCCAAACTACATAGCTCCAAGGGAAAGCCCTTAGCGTTCACGTCATTGTAGGGTTCAATCCCTCATTTTGCAATCCAAACACGATGACAGACTTCAAGATTTACACAATTTGCGTGTACCTAGCCCACACCCCGATAATTCTGGAGACCAATCTCATACTGCAGATTAGCTGGGGACACTCCCAATCACATCTCGATAATTCCGGGGATTCAATCTCACACAGCAAGCCATGGCGCCTCACCACACATAAACATCCCATGAGCGTCGCCTCGATTCCGATAATTTCGGGGACCATCTCACACCGCAGACCCTTGAGCCCCCTACTCATGTTTGCTCTTTCTCCGTCATATCTCTATCTAGTGTCTGTCCTTATATTTACACAAAACAACCACGAACACCTAGAGCTAACTCACCCTACCGGACTTAAATCAACTCCTCTAGGAACACTAGCCAAACCTGGCTAATTCCCACATTTTTATAATCACAACCTGCCGGTATTCAGGGTCCTGTTCAGCCTCTATAGCCCTCATATTTAAAACATTACCACATTCCTTCTCTAGGGTTTGTACATTAACCTAAACTTAAAATTAACCTAAACGGTTCATTCATGACCTTCTCAACTTTCATAAAAATACAATTTTCCACACAACCACATTGATCTCAACTTAATGCATCTCTATTCTTTTCACATTCAACTCATAAATTATTAGTTTTTAGCCAACAAATAGATCACCAATAAAAATCATCTTTCCTCGATTTAATGGACAAACTACTCTCATAATTGTTTGATTCCATTTATAGAAATAATTCTGAAATCACCAAAAGAATTCTCATTTCAACTTTTAACATTTCTTTTCATATTTAAAAATTCAACATTAAATTATGGGATTTTAATCGTTTAAAACTGAAATGATCCCATTAGAAAAAAATCTGGAACTTTATCCTTTAAAATCTGTAACTTTTATGTGTCAAAATATCAAACTATAATCATGTAAAATATAAAATTAATATCTTCTCAAATCTGAAAATCATATTATTCAAAACTAAAATTTATGCTATTCAAAAATTAAAATTTATACCCCTTTAAAACAAAGTTTTTCTCCATACAAATTCGCAACTCAAATGTACGAAATCTGAAACTTAATTATCAAAAAATTGAAGTTTTAAAAATTAATAATCTATGAAATTAAAATTCATTAAATTAATTCCCCCATTCAAAAAAATTCTTTAAACAGAGTTAAAAGAACCAAAAAAAATCCAACAATTCCAAAAAATCCTACCAATTAAATAACTGGCCACACTGGGTTTTTAACCCATAACCCACCAAGAGGCCCAATGCCCAAATCCACCTGGGCTAGCCAACTACCCCAATGCCATTCACTGTCTTATTGCGTTCCAAGGTTCTTTATAACTCGAGCTCTTAGCAAAGATGCTAGATCCTGTACAAACCCAAAGCCCTAAAACTCCTAAACCCTAACACAGTAACTCGGGTAACTGTTCACCCCATGAACAGTGAAACCTGAAATCCCACATGTTCCAATTCAACCATACAACAATTATTCAAACCCTAATATTAAGCTTGGGTTTATAATAATGAAAAACAATGAATAAACATGGAAAAATCTCAACTTTAAAATCAATCAAGCATGAATTTAAATGCACACAATAAGTTCTAATTATCTCTACAAATCTCCATCATCTACAATTTAAATTTATGATCATCCAATCAATTTTATAGATCCCAAATTAGATCTTTATCAACTAAAAATTTGTATTTGTATGTTCATGATAATCTCCAAGTCATAATATTAAACCCCAATATTTAATACACAATCCATCATCATACAACAAGTTCATGAATCAATATGAGTTCTATTATGTGTCTAACATCAATAGACAATTTTTTTCTTTTTCTTTTTCTTTTAACATGTTAATCACAACTCCAATGAAGTTTAGTTCCATGAAAATATCAACTTCATTCATCATGCATGCATCCTTCATCACATATTCAAACTTGAACAACATGTTATTTAAAGTTTTATAAGTCCATATGAAAGTCCTAGCATGCTTTCTATTTGATTCATCAATATAATAAATTAAACAATATAAGAGAGTAGAAGAACACCCACCTCAAGGTAGGAACCTTTGAAAAATCAAAAAAAAGCTCTTCTCCTCCAAAACTATGGATAAACTTCTCCAAAATCCAAGGAAATCACCAAAATATAGAAAATATAAAAGTAGCCGAAATCCTCTATTCATGCTCTCTCTTATATAGCCGGGTTCTGGAAAATTAGGGTTTTAATTTTAATTTTGCAATAAAGTCCCCAACAATCCCAAAATTGCATAATTACATATATTTAATCAGTTAAATCAATAAAAATCAACCAAAAATATATATACTCTAATTTTTTAGACCCTATACTGATAGCTAGCCCTAAAATTTAAGTTCAAACTTCACCCTCAAACGACTTTTTACAAAAAGGTCCATTTTTTTTGAAATTTACAAAAATAGTTTCCTTTACTTAGAAAAATCCCAAAAATTCAAATATAACCAATAAAAAATAATAGAATTTGTTTATCAATTCATAATTCTAAATTTGCACTTTGAAAAATATTTGCATGCGTTTTGCACGTGCAAAAATAGTAATTGAAGAAAATAATAAAATTTACCATTCCTTCATCCAAATGAAATAAAAATAAATAATAAAATTTAATGCATGAAAAATATTGAGAAATAAATAAAAGTGATTGTTTAATCATAATACATAGTATTGCACGTGCTTTGCATGTACAAAAGAAATAGTAGTCAAGGAAAAATTAATAATAACCCAACAATTAAATTGATGAAAATAAATAATTCAAAGTGATATTTTTTATTTTACAGGGTGTTACATCACTCCCTCCTTAGAATAGTTCAGTCCTCAGAACTACTACTAGCCAAGGGTAAACAAAAACACAAAACTTATACAAACAGTTCAGGTTAATCACTCTATCTTTTATTTTCTAGTTCTATTTGGTTGCTAGGAAAGAAAAGAATAACGTATAATAAGAAACACATAAAGTAATAATGGAAACTGACAAAGTAAACAATTTTATGCAAAACCAATGAAGTACATAATAATAAAAAAAGTATATATAAAAAAAAATATAAATTATGTAATAACTTATTAAAGACAACTAGATAACTAACTAATGCTTGTAAATTTCATCAGCATAAACAACATAACTAATATAAAATAGTTAATAGCACTTTAAAGAACAAATAATAATAATAATAATAATAATAATAAAAGCTTCCTTAAAATTTAAATACATTATAGACACAATACACTATGAATATAAGAATTAATGAAAATGGACAAACATACGTAACACCAACCTAGACAAGAACATAAGTAAAAGAAAAATGTCTAAAGTAAAACTAAGTTTAGTCATTAAAATAAAAATGTTAAGCACTCCAAAGATTTCTTAAAAAATTGTATAAAACCAGAGAATGCAAAATAAATATATAAAAAAATATCATAAAAAATTGATTAAATAAACAATGTAAAAGTAAAATAAAAGATCATTATAGTAATAAAAAAAAGGAATAAACATACAAAATAAGAGACTAAAAAGGAAAGAAAAAAAAGAAACTTAAAAGTAAATAAAAAGTACGTAACACAAGGAATACAACCCTAAAAGTGACAACAAAAAAAATACATAGACCTAGAAAGATAGCAAGTAAAAAAAAATCTAGATACACAAGCAAATTTAACTAAGTAAATGATAAAGAAAATAATTAAAAAAAAATTAGTACACTAATCAAATATTAACATTATATACAATACTTTAGAAGTACAAAAAACAAGAGACAACAACATAAATAAATATTCAACCTATGTAAGAATACTAAAAGAAAATCATTAAATGTTTCAAAAGTATGAGTTAAATGATCGAGAAGAACATGAAAACAAACATAAGTGGGATGATATGAAATCTACTACTATTAATGGGAGAGTTTGTCACTTTGTCACCTTGAGTTTGTAACCAAACAAACAAATTATAAATATTTTTTGGGTTTTTAACATGTATACCCCTAACAAATATGTTAATATCATATATGCCCTTCAAAAATGTGTATTTTCATATATGCCCCTAATAATGAGCTCATTTCTTATTTACCCCTAAAAGTTGCCTAAAACTACGTATAATTGAAACTTATAAGATTATTAGCGAATTTGGCTAGAAAACATGATGAAGAAGATGAAAGTATGACTAGTGTTACATAATTGAAAAGTTGTAGCCACAAATAGTAGCTGAAACTTAAACTATAGTATATGTACTCAAATTCAATCGTAAATAAATGTACAATTACATAAAAATAGAAGTAGAGACAAATCAAATAAACTAGTTCGAGTTATCTTACAATATAAAGCATGATAGTGTAGAACAAAATGACATATAGAAAAGAAATTATCTGTGAACCTTAACTTAGAATAAAACTTTAAAATTTAGAATAGTTAGTGAAAACATATTTCTTAAGTAAATCGTATAAACAATTATTAACATTTAAATCTGAAACAAACCAATTTAAAAATCTAAAATTTATGTGACTTAAAAACTGAAACTAAATGTTTCCAAATATGAAATTATATTCACTCAAATATGAAATTACACCTTTCTAAATATGAAATTATGTGCTTCAAAAATATGAAATTATATCGTACCAATCATGGAACTATAGATCTAAAATCACAACATACCAAAACTGAAATATTTATGTACTCAAATCTGAAACTTTTATCATACAAATCGGAAACTTAAACTAACAACATCTGAAATTTATAATAGATAAACTTTGGAACATAGGCTATCAAAATCTGAAACATAAACTTCTTCAAATATGAAATTTAATCAACTTAAATCTTAAAGATAAAACCGTTCAATGTAGTAAAAATGATTATAAAATTTTGATTGTGTTACTATATAGTTGTACATGTACACACCTCGCTTGCTTGCAAATTATGGAAAGAGAAAAAAATATAAATTATTATATCATTAAGTGCAACTTTGAAACGTTATTAGTACCTGAACTAAATAGCTAAAAATAAACTCAATATATTCAAAACAATACACAAAAGTCAATAAAATTTCAGTAAAAATTGTTAGATATAAAGTAATTAGTATTGTACTTGTTGTAACACCCTACAAAATAGTATATAACTATTTTGCATATTAATCCGTGCACATTTGAGAATTGCACGTGATTATATATTTTTCATGGTTATTAGTTTTAATTGAGGAATTTTCAGATATATTATATATTCTGAATCCGATGAGATATATTCAGGTTATCTTCTCAATTAAAATTTTGCATATTATTTTGATTGTTTAAACGAAACAATCTTTTGAGAAATATTATTTTTATAAAATATATTCTTATGTTTTACAAATAGATATTTTTTATTTGTATATATGTATACATATATGGATGTACATGCGCGCGCGCGCACACACACACACACACACACACATATATATATATCTTTACTATATTAATGGGAGAGTTGGGGTTTGTAACAAACAAACCCTAACTTTGTAACTATATAAACACATATAATACATGTACAAACTATATCCAACAAATATAAATGTGCACTGCACGTGTAGCCCAAATCAAAACATTCAAATATAAACTAATTTTTTCTTATTCGATATATATTCATTTAATTTGATGACTTTAATTTTTTTAGACGTGCATCGCACGTACATTATACTAGTGTATATATATATATATATATATATATATATATATATATATATATTTGAATGTATGTATATTTTGATTGGATTGTATATGATATATATATACTTAAATACTTGTATGTATTTTTATATGTATATGTATATGTATGTATTTATATATATTTGTATGTATATATATATATTTAATTGAATTGTAATGAATTGGATTTTATACTTGAATATACCTATATATGTGTGTATGTGTATAACTATATATAAATGTGTATGTATATATATACTAGGTTTGCCCGTTGACACGTGCCTACGACACCTTTTCGGAACGGTGCACCTTGTTTGATCATATAAAATAATTTTGGTGGTCCAGCAAATTAATTGAAGTAGTAAAACATATTACATGAGAAACTTTTAGGGGTCCAGCAAAAAACATATTATATGATTTTTTTGATTTGTTTTGAATTATTTTTAAAAATTTTTAATTTTTAATTTTTTTAGTTTTTTAGTTTTTAATTTTTTAAAAATTTTTAAAATTTTCATTTTCTTAATTTTTTGAATAGAAGAGGGAGGGAAAGAGAGAGAGAAAAAAAATTAAATAAATATAGGAGTTGTTTTGGGTGGGGGATTTGAATTTGAGTTTTGAGGGGAAAAATATGTTTTGTGAGGTTAGATCTGGACCTTTGATTTTTGAGGGGATTGAAGGAGAGTCACTTGATAGCTTTCTTTGTGTTTTATTTTATATATCTGGACCTTTGATTTTTGAGGGGATTGAAGGAGAGCCACTTGATAGCTTTCTTTGTGTTTTATTTTATATATATATATATATATACACACACACTATAGTAGGATATAGAAGACTCACACTCCATCACAACCTCTCATTCTTGATGATCAAACAAACCAATGGTGGAGATTATCCAAGAGCACATAACCACTTCTTCATTCAAATATTGAATGTTCTAGGGTCCTAAGTGATTAAATCCCCCACTCTCCACGTCACCCACTCCTCTCCCTCTCATCCACCGACCTATCCCCTCCCCATTCTTATGGCATTCGAAACCCAATCCCCCCCCTCCATATCCATCTCCATCTCATCTCCATCTCAAGCTAAATCTCATCTCATCTTCTTCTACTTCTTCTACTACATCTCTTCCACTACTTCATGAAAACAAAATATAGAAAGCGAGGAAAAGAAAGAGAAAGAGAGTTTTGATTGTTTTGTAGATTCATGGAGCAAGGAGAAAGTGAAGAGGAATTGCAAAGAGGAAGGAGCTAGCATCAAGAAGTTCATTTTCATTAAAAAACTTAATTTGTGAGTGTTTCCTAAACTTTTTTTTTTATTTAATCAGTGTTTATTGAATTTGTGCAAATGAGATGCTTGCTTGAGTGCTTGTTAGTAGTATACATGGAGTCGAAGTTTGATTGTGCTTGAGTTTGGCTTGAATGTGAGGTAGAGGTAGAAGTTGCAATTGAGCTTACGAACTCGGTTATGTTAGAAAATTTTTAATTTGGTGATACATTAGAATTTCGATTCCAAATTTTTACTGGATGATCTTGAATATGCATAGAGCAAGCTAAAATTATTTCATAATTTTTGAAATTTATTTGAGGGGTTAAAGAATTCGAACCCCTCTAGGAATACTAGCCCAACCTGGTTAATTCCCACATTTTTATAATCACAACCTGCCGGTATTCAAGGTCCTGTTCAACCTTTTGAGCCCTCACAATTAAAACATTGCAACATTCCTTTTCTAGGGTTTCTACCCTAAACTTAAAATAACCCTCAACGGTTCGTTCATGACCTTCTCAACTTTCATAAAAATACGATTTTCCACACAACCGCATTAATCTCAACATAATGCATCTCTATTCTTTTCACATTCAACTCATAAATCATTAGTTTTTAGCCAACAAATAGATCACCAAAAATAATCCTCTTTCCTCAATTTAATGAACAAACTACTCGCTTAATTGTTTGATTTTATTTATAGAAAAATCACCAAAAGCATTCTCATTTCAACTTATAACATTTATTTTCATATTTAAAACTTCAACATTAAATTATAGGTTTTTAATTCGTTTAAAACTAAAATGACCCCATTAGAAGAAAAAAACCTGGAACTTTATTTCTTAAAATTTGTAACTTTTAAGTTTCAAAATCTGAAACTATAATAATGTAAAATCTAAAATTAATATCTTCTCAAATCTGAAAATCATATAATTCAAAACTAAAATTTATGCAATTCAAAAACTAAAATTTATACCCCTTTAAAACATAGTTTATCTTCATACAAATTCACAACTCAAACGTACGAAATTTGAAACTTAATTCTCAAAAATTTGAAGTTTCAAAATCAATAATCTATGACATAAAATTTATTAAATTAATTTCCCTATTCAAACAATTCTTTAAACAGAGTTAAAAGAACAAAAAATCCAACAATTCCAAAAAATCCTACCAATTAACTAATTGGCCGCACTGGGTTTTGAACCCACAACCCACCAAGAGGCCCAATGCCCAAATCCACCAGGGCTAGCCAACTACCCCAATGTCATTCACTGTCTTGTTGTGTTCTAAGGTTCTTTATAATTCGAGCTCTTAGCAACGACCCTGGGTCCTATACAAACCCAAATCCCTATAACTCCCAAACCCTAACACAGTAACTCTGGTTACTGTTCACCCCATGAATAATGAAATCCGAAACTCCACATGTTTCAATTCAACCATACAATAATTATTCAAACCCTAATATTAAGCTTGGGTTTATAATAATGAAAAACAACGAATAAACATGGAAAAAATCTCAACTTTAAAAACAGTCAAGCATAAATTTAAGAACATACAATCAGTTCTAATTATCTCTACAAATCTCCATCATCTACAATTTAAATTTATGATCATCCAATCAATTTTATAGATCCCAAATTAGATCTTTATCAACTAAAAATTTGTACTTGTATGTTCATAAGAATCTATAAGTCATAATATTAAAACCCAATATTTAATACAAAATCCATCACAATACAACAAGTTCATGAATCAAGATGAGTCCTTTTATGTGTTTAACGTCAATACACAATTTTTTTTCTCTGTTTCTTTTAACATGAAAATCACAACTCCAATGGAGTTTATTTCCATGAAAATATCAAAACCACATTCATTCATCATGCATGCTCCTTCATCACATATTCAAACATGAACAACATGCTATTTAAAATTCTATAAGTCCATATGAAAGTCCTAGCATGCTTTCTATCTGATTCATCAATATAATAAATTAAACAATACAAGAGAGTAGAAGAACACCCACCTTAAAGTAGGAATCTTTGTAAAATCAAAAAAAGCTCTTCTCCTCCAAAACTATGGATAAACTACTTCAAAATCCAAGGAAATCACCAAAATATATCAAATATAAGAGTAGCTGAAATCCTCTATTCATGCTCTCTCTTATATAGCCGAGTTCTGGGAAATTAACGTTTTAATTACAGTTTTGCAATAAAGTCCCCAACAATCCCAAAATTGCATAATTACATATATTTATTCAATTAAATCAATAAAAATCAACCAAATATAGATATACTCTAATTTTTTAGACCCTATACTGATAGCCGGCCCTAAATGTAATCAACCAATTTTAAGTTCAACTTCACCTCCAAACTAATTTTTACAGAAAGGTCCATTTTCTTTCAAAAAATTACAAAAGTAGTTTTTTTTATTCAAAAAAATCCCAAAAAATCAGATTTCCCCAATAAAAAATAATAGAATTTGTTTATCAACCTATAATTCTAAATTCACACTTCAAAAAATATTTGCGCGTGCAAAAATAGTAATTGAAGAAAATAATAAAATTTACCATTCCTTCATCCAAATAAAATAAAAACAAATAATAAAATTTATTGAATGAAAAATATAGATAAATGAATGATAGTGATTGTATAATTATAATACATAGTATTGCACGTGCTTTGCACGTACAAAAGAAATAGCAGTCAAGGAAAAAATAATAATAACCATCAATTAAATTGATGAAAATAAATAATTAAAAATAATATTTTTTTATTTTACCGGGTGTTACAGGATAAGAACTAGGTCTATGAACTAGTGGTAGCATCCTAACACCAGAGCATGTCATTGATTGTTAAGGCAGGCACTAGTCAGGTGGTTGTGCTCACCTGTCAAGGGTACACGTGTGGCGCTGTCTCGCCTGTCAAGGGGGCACGGGTGACATAGTATCGTCTGTTTATTTTTAGGGTTTAGTGATGGGAACAGGACGCAGAGAATAGTCGCTAGCCATGTCGGAATTTAGGGGATGGTCCCTTATCTTTCGTCTATGTTTTGAGCTATCAGCATGAATAGGGAGCAAGAGTTTAACTCTTTGGCCCTTGGCGGTGTAGGGGTGACTCTATGATTCGCCTTATCTTCACAATAACTTTGGGTAAAGGCAGAAAAGGAGAAGGACCATGATTCCGGCAGAGCTGCGATGGAAGCCGAATGATCATCGTCCTGGCCGGGAATGGAGGAGGACCATTATCTGTCGTAGTGGAGAAGGACAATGATCTGAACGAATAGAGTGATCACTTCCCTTCAGAGTGGAGAAGGACTATGATCCGATTGCAGTAGTGGGAACAGACTGCACTAATTGCAGACTCTACCAGTCACTAGATAAAGTTCAAGATCAGGAAAGAGTAAAAGAGTAGGATGCATCGCGAGGGATCAAACCCTACTTCAGGAGAAAGCGAACACCTTAGAAAGTATGTAGTATGGCTTGCATATGTTTCCATTGAAGTTGGGATTGAGAAAGTATGTAGTATGGGATGCATACATTTCCAATAGATTGCATTAGAGTAAGTGCATTGGTTGCATTTAGAATTGTGCATTAGACTCTACGGCATGGCATACACAAACATTTGAGATTGAATGCACATTTTTCTTCGCATCAAATATTGGTTGTTAAGTTTTGGGGAGTCGCATCAGCATTGCGTCAGTTGCATTCAACTTATATACCTACGGTCTATTTAGTTGCAGGACTACTGGATCGTGGGAGCAATAGACTCGAGCTGCGTGGAGTGTCAGGTGGAGATTTTAAATTTTGTACAGTAAATTTATTTGATGCAGTTTATGTGAATTCATGATATAATTCTATGATGAACATTTTTTTACTTGTAATAACTTAGTGGCAATAAAAGTTTTTAATTCCCTATGATTTTTTAGTGTTTGGACTCGTTTGAAGGAAAGATTCTGGTTTGAGTCTCGAGTTCCCGGTATTGAGAATTTAGGGCACGACAGAGAGAGGCTTAGACAGTACCACATAAATAGAAGAGCTAATATGACTGTGTCGCAATTGGAATAGCATAGACAGAGACAACGCCAGAAATTGACGATCGGTGATGTCTGAAGATCAACTAGCTGAACAAAGGGAGAGATGTAGGCAGTATCAAAGAAATCGATGCTCTAATATGAATGCAAATAATCAACAGAGTAATGACAGAGAAATAATAAACGAAAGAGAATTACAGTATTAACAAGAAATTGCAGCACCAACTGAAATACCTCAACTATCAGAATCTTAACAGCTTGTTGAATGTAGAGAGTACCCTAGACAGTAACACATAAATAGTAGAGCTAATATGAATGCATCACAATTAGAGGAGCTTAGACAGAGATAGCGCCAATATGCGAGAAATCGAAAATTGTTGATGTCTGAAGATTAACTAGCTGAAGAAAGAGAGAGGTGTAGGCAGTATCAAAGAAATCGTCACTCTAATATGATTGGTATGAATTATAACGTCAATCATATCCTTACCATTACTGTTTTTCTTCTTCATATTTCTGTGATTTTTCTTAAATTTAACATAGGAACAACTAGAGATAATCAAGTGTCAAAAAGAGTTCAAACTATTGTGAGGTACCATAATTCTGCAGGAAACCATGTGGACGCATCTCTCTGTCAACGATTTCATCTACCACCTACAAGAAGGTGTCCACATTGCAGGGGGAAAATATTTTTTCATAAATCCAATGATTTGTGATGTCAAACAGGTAATGTAAAATTGCCGAGAGTATCAATTCCTCCTGAATTGATGAGCCTTTATATTGATCCGTTTGAAGAAGGAAGAACTTTTAGGCAACATATACGTACTTATAATCATGTATTTGCATTTACTTCCATTGCGGTGCACCTTGATGAGATTTAGGATTCAAATGCCACAAGGTCCATGAATCATTTATTTCAACACAATTTCATATAGTTCAGGAAAGATGAAAAATGCAAAAAAGAGTATCCCAAACTATCTGTTCCTACAACTTTGTAAGGAGAGAACTCACATCCCGTGTATCGCTGAAGAGATATTAGTCGATATCTCTCTCTAGGGGAGAACTCTAATCAACTGATCGATTATTGTTGGGTGGTTCCTTACAACCCTTGGCTGCCATATTAATGTTGAAATTTGTTCAAGTACTAGGTTTTCCCATTGACACGTGCCTACGGCACGTCTTCGGAACGGTGCACCTTGTTTGATCATATAAAATAGTTTTGAAGGTCCAGCAAACTGATTGAAGTAGCATACATATTATATGAGAAACTTTTGGGGGTCTAGCAAAAAACATATTATATAATTTTTTTGATTTTTTTGAATTATTTTAAAAGTTTTTTAATTTTAATTTTTTAGTTTTTAAATTTTTTATTTTTTAAAAATTTTAAAATTTTTTTATTTTCTTAATTTTTTGAATAGAAGAGGGAGGGAGGGAGAGAGAGAGAGAATAATTAAATAAATATAGGAGTTGTTTTGGGTGGGGGATTTGAATTTGAGTTTTGGGGGGAAAATATGTTTTGTGATGTTAGATCTGGGCCATTGATTTTTGGGGGAATTGAAGGAGAGCCACTTGATAGATTTCTTTGTGTTTTATTATATAGATAATTTATGTTAAATGTATCTATAAGTATGTTTACAAAGGGCCTGATCGTGTGTCTTTTCAGATTCGGCCAGGTAATGCTACAGATGAAATATCACAGTTTGTTGATGCCCGTTAGATATGCCCTTAAGAACCCGCTCAAAAAAAAGTTCGATTTTCCTATAACTCGAATGTATTCGTCAGTTTTCCCATTGCAAATTCACTTGCCGAACAGACAAGAAGTTTTATATTATGGTCATCAGTCACTTGAGAATGTATTTGCTGATGATCGAATGAAAAAAATGATGCAGAGTTCCTTAAATAAATAATAAAGAACCTGAAGCAAGACAATATCTGTACATGGAGTTTCCATAGCATTACAGGTATGAATT
The DNA here is from genome assembly GCA_017893485.1 of Hemerocallis citrina. Classification (NCBI taxonomy): domain Eukaryota; kingdom Viridiplantae; phylum Streptophyta; class Magnoliopsida; order Asparagales; family Asphodelaceae; genus Hemerocallis; species Hemerocallis citrina. The sequence continues at coordinate 406,711,123 of CM030358.1, forward strand.
ATGGAAAATTTTGGATATTTCACTTAATTTTCTTCGAATATATCTTTACTGATAACTTTTAATTATGAAATGAAAAATGATAACATTTATATATACTTTTATATATTGATTGCATTTACGCTTTTCAAACATGTCTTCATAGGTGGAAGAGCACTGATCAGAAATGGAGCAAGAGACAAATTAATATTCGTCAAATCGACAGTATGTATGTCATTTCTCCTTGAGAAGGTGATCGCTACTATTTAAGGATGTTGCTAAATCATGCTAGAGGTCCATTTTTGTTTGACTACTTACTTACTGTAAATGGGATTAAATATCCAACATTTAAGAAAGTAGCAGAAGTGTTGGGTTTGTTGGAGAGCGATAATAGCATCAACAGATGTCTTCTAGAAACATCCAATACTCATATGCCATCAGCTCTAAAAACTTTTTACAACACCATTAATATATTGCGAGCCAGTTCGAGTGATGCAACTCTGGGATCAATTCAAATCATATATGTTCGATGACTATTCATCTGCAAGAAAACTAAGTGGATTATGTGAAGTACGATTACTGAAAGAGCTCAATAGTCTCTTAAAAAATATGGTATGAGCATTGATGACTATGACTTATCTGCAGTCATTTTTAATGAAGAGGTTGATAACCCGCAACTAATAGATGATGAGAAATCGATACCCATTTCTGATGGAGATTTGTCTTCAACTGAAAAGCTTAATGTGAATCAGAAGTATGCATTCAATTTTATCACAGAAGCATGCCTTAATGGGGAGAGTAAAGTCTTTTTTGTCGATGGTCCTAGAAGTACTGGAAAGACTTTTCGTTATCGCTGTATTTTGTCTTTTTTGCGGCATAGAGGCCATATTGTATTAGCAACATCATCCTCAGGAATAAAATTTATAATGATTTCTGGAGGTCATACAACACTCTCAAGATTCAAGATTCCTATAAATTTATGTTCAACTTTGTCATGTATGATCTTTATCCAATCTGATGAGGCGAAACTTTTATGTCTGTAACGCCCCAATTTTCATACACTGTGAAACCGTTACATAAGCCAGAATCTTTTCCTTCAATTAGCCACAATACACAAAAAAAAGGAAAATTTAAAACTTTTTATTTAACACCAATGTATTACAAGTCTGAATGTCATAAAACGGCAATATATTATATCAGTGTTACAATAGTACCTTAGAATCTCAAGTGTTACAAACCTTCAATAAATTTACATCAGAGTACAATGAATAATAAATAACACATGGTACTTTACTTGGATGCTTCTCAACATAAAATAAATTACAACAGATGTTACAATTGAAAATGAGAATTAACACTTTGCTTCTCTTGCCTTGAGTTCTCTTGAATCCTATACCTGTAGTTTTGCAATCCAATACCTATTGAAGTGGAGATATCAGTACATATACTGATGCTTTAAGGCTGATGACTAGCAGCGAATCTTAACTTTAAACAAACAGATTGATGAAAAGAGAAATGTGTATATGTAATTGATGTGTCAATGTATGCTATGATTTAGACTCTAATGCAAGATTAACTAATGCAAGGATGCTCTTATTCTAATGCAAGGGAGACTCTGGACAGTATGCACCCCATAAATACATATGCCCATATCAAGCCATTTCTTCATATATAGGGATTTGAACCCGCGCCATGAATTCTACTCTTCTACTCAACCTGTTCCTGAAGATACAGCATGACTGATGATGTTGCTCTCAAACGGTCTAATCCCGCCATCCGCAGTCATATAGTGGTGTCTCGGTTTGCCATTATTGCCCGGCGTACCAGACCTCACACAAAAATCTGACGAACACCCGAAGTTAACTACAACACAGATTAGCTCGAAGCATCCCTTATGGCCCCCTAGCTCATAGACAGTAGTCTATGGCCTGCCCACCTTCCCTGATATAGAACATGACGGAGTTCTGGGGGTCCATCCCCTAGTTCCGAAAGGAAAACTTCCCGCTCTTATCATGGCATTTTAGAAATTAACAGACGAGATACGGATCCCATACTCCTAACTCGTGAGAAGGCACAGACCATATCCCTTTGACAGGAAGGGTACAACCAATAACACCACCTAGTGTTGGTCTATAGAACAGGTCGGATCATTAGGTATCACCCTTAATACCAACTCTTTCCCTTCGGCAAAATGATAATAAATAAAGGTTAAGTAGCAATAGCCATAAGTTACCACCCTAACGATGTCACTAACCCTAAATAATCTGAGGGATGACAACAGTACTAACACAACATGCTAGGTCTTAAGTTAGTCTTCGCAAGATAACACTACTAGGTGTTCATCCTAGACTTACCAGAATTCCTAAGGATACTGTTCATAACCCATCGATCCAAGACCCCAGCAATACGAATTTATTCGCATGCTACTACCCTGAACTTGGATTCCGTCTACGCTCTCGGCACGAGACCGGTTAAGATCTGACGGTGCACGAGGGGTGACTCGTCCACAGTCCACGATGAGTAAAATAAATACACGTCTTGATGGTCGATGGCCCCTAGGGTAATGATATCACTCTAGATGGGCACAACAACTGCGTACTAGCTAATAAGCTATACAAGAGTAATCAAAACTGATTTGAGCCAAATGAGCTACACATTAACAAACAAACTACATACGAGCCAGGTGAGCTACGTACAAGAAAGACCAATATATTACATGACTTATGAACGCAAGGATTACTTATTACTCATAATCACGTGCATGATTCAAACTACTAACAATTCACGATAACTCTAGTTAACCTGAACTAGAATTTCGTGTATAAGCTTAGTAACAAAACTTGATCTTTTATACACAAAAAACAACATAA